>CM062816.1:358129222-358729222 GCA_031772625.1 Pinus tabuliformis
ATGCTTATGTTGTCGGAAGCCTAATGTATGCTCAAGTTTGCACAAGACCTGACATTGCATTTGTTGTGGGAATGTTGGGACGATATCAGAGTGATCCAGGTTTAGACCACTGGAGAGCTGCAAAGAAAGTAATGAGGTACCTTCAAGGAACCAAAGACTACATGCTTATGTATAGACGGACGGACAACTTGGAAGTAATTGGCTACTCAGATTCTGACTTTGTTGGATGTGTTGATTCACGCAAATCAACATCAGGATACGTTTTTATGATGGCCGGTGGAGCTGTATCATGGAGGAGTGCCAAGCAGACCTTGATTGCCACTTCCACTATGGAAGCCGAGTTCGTCTCCTATTTTGAGGCTACTTTGCATGGTGTATGGCTTAGGAATTTCATTTCTGGGCTTAGAATTATGGATTCTATATCTAAGCCATTGAGAATATATTGTGATAATTCAGCTGCTGTTTTTATGGCTAAAAACAATAAAAGTGGGAGTCGAAATAAACACATCGACAGTAAGTATTTAGCTATAAGGGAACGTGTTAAAGAAAAGAAAGTGGTCATTGAGCACGTCAGCACTGAGTTGATGATCGCTGATCCTTTGACTAAGGGCATGCCACCATTTAAATTCAAGGATCATGTATTGAATATGGGACTTGGTTCCATTATGTAGTTTCTCATTGTATGGACAATGTTATTTTAATGAAATTCTTAAGTTTTGTGATGTTTTTTCTCATATTTATGTGCACTTTAAGTTGATTTGAGAAAATTCATTTAAGAAGGACCAAGAATAAACATAAGGTTTATTCATTAAGAAATTGTTGCCACATAAATTATAATAAGAATAAATGCATAGTAATACATGGAAGATAATACTCGTCATTAGAGGACTTATCGCCATGATTCATGTATCTAAATACAGATTATCAATGGTTTTTAAGTTGAGACATTAAGTTTGGAAGTATGGACCAAGTGGGAGAATGTTAAGCTCCATTAATTTTTGCACAAATGCTGCCTACAATTAAGGAATTTAAACTGCAGTCTTTCCTTAACTTATGGAAACCAGCTGCAGTAGTTTCCTTAAGTTAAGGAAATCAACTGCAGTTAATAAATTTATTGTTGGGAGCTACTGAAGTGGTCCATTACTCCCATCTGGAGTTCTCTGCCTTGATCTGTGGGACATCTGACACATAGCTATCAGAAGCTTGATGGAAGCTTAGCTATAAATTCATCTGTTTGGTCCCCAAGTTGGCATCTCAATCCCCTTCAGTTTTTCACACCATCTAGCTGAGATAGCAGAGCTTGGAAGCGCCTTCAGATTTTATGCATTCTTTTCTTTTTGCTTGCGCGGCTGGAGCGTGGTTTTTCAGAAAGAAGTTGCATCAAGAGTTTCACCAATGGCTGGAGGTAGTTCGTATCCCTGGGCATTAAGTTTCAACGTTTTATTGAATTTTTCCGCATGCAGAATCGATGTTATAATTTTTCTAACATTTTATTGACATTTTCAATATAACTGTAAATTCAGAAGACAATGGCTTAAACTTCTACGAGGTAGAAATTTTGTTTGACGACCCACTTTTCATTGAGAGCAAAAGAGTTACGATATGTGTTTTCATTAGTTATTTACTTCCTGGGGTGGTCCATTCGGGTTTGGGAACTGTGTGGGGCGGTATTGGAGCATTGGCGTTCACTGTAATATGGCACATGGGTAATGAAGTTTACTTCTTTCTGAAGTTCCTGAATTCTGAAATGGAATTCATTGTGTTTGATAGGATATGGTTCATGGTTTCCCATGCCATCCTCTTCACAGCCCTTATATTGTTGGTTGTACTCTTGAGCTGCGCAGTCATAGCAGGTAAAAGCATTCGAAAGATCATCTCTCAGAAGGTTCAGTTAGCACTCTCATGTTGTTGGAATTTCTCGGAAACACAAGAGTGTGACAACATTGAGAATCACATCCTCAAATGTTGGATCCTTGTTGTGCTTCCCGACCTGACTATATCATGGCCAGATCAGTTTTCATTTCATTTGCATGCCTTCTTAACACAGTTTGCTTTGTGTTATTAGTAGCTAAATGCAGTTGGTTTTGGAAGAAGTTCCCGGAGGTGTGGACGATCATTGATAGACTGATGTTTTTGATACAGTTTGTGTTCATCCTTATAGGATGGATAGTGGTGTTATTCAGATGGTTCACAGCCGTTATATACTTTCCCAGGGATGTGCGGTCCTTGTTTCACATGGAAGATTTCTGGACAAGAAGTATCGTTGATATGAAAAAGGATCTGGATGCGCATTTAGTATCCGGATTGTTTCGTGGGAAAAGAAATCTTGAAAGAACCCCATTAGAATCTATCATAGTGAATTTAATCACAACATTTAGGCTTCATTATTTATTATTTATGATGGTGTTTTTGCTTCAAAAACTTATAGTTTCACTGAGCAAAACCTGTTGGTTTTTATCGGAACTTGCATTCCGAAGGATCAGGCCTTTCATAATGAGCCGAGAAAACAATTCCCTATTGTTTGGCTTGAACGGATCAGCACTAAAGACTGATCAATTTTACCAATACAAAGCAGCTTTGGACATCATACGAATGCCAGGAGAAATCGCCAGCAGCCTGTGGATAGCAAATCTATCGGCCTTTAGGAAAGCAGAGAATAACATGAAGAATGGTTTTGAAATTGTTGAGGATACTTGTGTAGAGTTGATCACTTTAATGGGATACAAAACAGGGACAGTGGAAGATGAAGCTCCCACCTCTCTAGAAGAAGGAAAACAATTCCACGAAGTTGGAAAAAGTTCATGGAAAATGTGAGCAGTATCGTTGATACATTTTATGATGTATTTTTATGACGGGACTAATAATGATATCATCAAAGATTCTTTTGAAGCTTACTCTCAAGCATGGCGTTTCATGGATATTGTTGATAGTTTAGATCCTGAAGGCCACTTAGTAAGTCTGACAACCGACACAGAATTTGACACCATTAAGAAGATTTGGGGCTGCGTAAATCCACCCAACGAGAACGTCTCAAACAAATTACTGGAAGAGAAGATCAAAAGTCCACTGAAACAACTCATGGAACAGTGTGATAGAGAAGAAAGAACAGGCACCATAGAGCATCAAGAGGACTCCAGGGACTGGATGGCAGTCGCAGCAAAAATCAGCTTGTATAAAGTATGGAAAATAGTGGATGTTAAATCTAGTTCAGCTAATGCAATCCATCACTTAAGATCTTTATTGGCAAACCTTATTGCCCATTGTATGGAGAAGGAACTGGAAAAAGATAGGTAATTGTCATAAATGGGTAGAGGAGGGGAGGGAAACAGAGATATTCGATGCAGCATTCATAGCTGGGAAAGCCAAGGCAGTGCGGAAAAAGGTACAAATTTATTAATGTTCTCAACGTGCAACTTGAAAGCTGTTTGAAAGTGATGTATTGATAGGTGTTAACATTTCTGACCTCTCGATATTGTTTTCTCCAGATAAAAAGCAACCCTGCAATACGTGATCAGACTGAAGTTGTGGCAGGCGAAGGTCACGATATAAGTGAAGCAGAGCCTGTCGAGGGCGAAGGCAACAAGGTAATTGAAAAGCATGCACAAAATTCAGGCGACTCTCAAGCGATCCTTGAAATTGAAGCAGCTGAAGGATTATAAGTGTTATGATGAGCAGGTGTACTAATTGTCTAAGTAAATATGTAATTCCTATCAAAACTGCTGGTTTGTATGATATGTTGTCATCGATGGACTTCTACTGGGTGTGGTTTGTATGTTGTGGTCATCGATGGACTTCTACTGCGTGTGGTTTGTATGTTGCCCTCGATGAACCTCCGCGGCGTTGTGACCTCTACGCGGTTATGTGGTACAGTTACATGTACAGTTTGCTTAACCAATGTGGCTGATTTTCAATTTAAAACAATGTATTGCACATTTGGCTTCTCTCGAGGAACGATCTGTCACTTTATGTTCCAACATTTCATAATTAAGTGTCCATGTCCACTCTAAACGCACAAACAAGGCATTCGGCAATATTCTGGCTTTGTAGAGTTATTATTACAGCTAAGTAAGTCGTTTCCCAAGATCAACCGAACTTTGAGCCATTGGTTTTTTCAATATTTTATTACTTTCTAAATTTGCATTCATTTGAAATTTACTGAGAAAATCGATAATTTAGGATTTAAAAATTTAAATATTGTTTTTTTATAAAAATGTTATGGTTTTCATCATGGTTTTTATATATATCAATGGGAAAGCCTGTAGGTCAAGGATAAGTGTATTTTACCAGTCACATAAATGTATGACTTAACGTTAGACATAAAATCTTAGCAAGATTATGAGATTTTTATAGTTTAAATCTAAGCCTCTATGTCGTGACACCATGGTACCCTAAAATGGATATATAAATTTTAAGAATCAAGTAAATGTGCATGTGAGGTATGCAATGGCACCATCATAATATATGAAGCCCTTACCATAGTCGTGGCACCACTTTATTTCATAAAAGAGATGATTCATTGGTAACCACAGCACCACCCTATTCAATAAAAAAGATTCATTGCAAAATAGAGCACCATTATAGTCCCTAAAGAAGAGTTATTGGTCTTTACACTAAGGCATCCTTTGCTGAAAGTTGTTTTTAGATGTAACCTACAATAATTTAACACAGAATTATCTAATTTCGTTAAGTGTAAGCAGTTTGTAAAGATAGTAGAAGAAAATTCTCCATTATTAATATTCATTTAACAATCTCAATAAAAACAAAAGATATTAAGGTGAATCTTTTTTAACTATTTTTAATTTCATTAAAAATAGTGAGATGGATTTTTAAATAAGACAGAAATGTCAGAAAATGTTACCGGAATATAAAATAATAATAATGAAGAAAAGAAATAATGATAATAATAATAATATTAATTAATAGATTTATCTTAGTTTTAATATTTTACATATAAGTTTGTGTTTTAATTTATTATTAATTATCTTTTATATTTAGTAATTTGAATAGTAATATAGATTTATATTATTTTTTTAAAATCATTTAAAGTACCAATAAATCTTTATACACAAAGTGTGCTTCAAAATATTATAATTTCTTTAGCTTAATAATATAGAAATATAATTTTTGAATTAAAATATTATAATTTCTTGAGTTTAATAATATAAAAAATGTATTTTTTGGATTTTTCTTTGATTAAAGACTTTATGGATTGTAAATCTCCTATAAAATGTTATTTTTTGTTGTTGTTTCTTTTCATTTTATTTCATAATATATATCATTAAATTTTACCAAAGTTAAAATGAAAAGGCATAAAAGTTGATCACAACAACAATAATTTAGATAATTATTAAAATTATGAAAAATATTTTTCTTATGATAAAATGTTTAAATACATAGTTTCAAAATATATGAATGACATTGGTAGAAAAACACATATTTTAATAAACTCTTATGGTAAAGGCTTATAGCTCATACTAGGAGAGTTTTGAACCATTGCTTCTATGGATAAAGATTGTGGGGTCTTCACATGAAGAAGAGTATTAAAAAGATGAGAAGCAATCACTTAGAGAGTCATACTACATTTCCAATTATCATGGTTCCAACACATGGAACTAAAGTATTGAAAAGAGGAACACTCAATAAAATATCTGTATGAAGAGAAAGATGTTATGTATAAAGACGCTAAACATAAAAATACTACAAATTATGGCAATAATTGTACTTTTAATTTGATATTTTAATACTATATTCAAGTCAAACAAAAAAAATTGAAATGCATTCTTATCATGGACAAATAGATGTTTAAAAAGCTCAATAATTTGTTGAAGTGATTGGATGTATATATTAACATGCACATATTTAAACATGAACAATATATTTCGTGACTACTTTTCATCCTTAAGCAACTCTTTAAAATGTGCAACTCGATTTAGATGTTCTTTTTCAACTTCTATGGCCATCTAATATTAGATAAGACCATATGCAAAGAAATATGAGGAGTTATACACTTATATTTTGCTAGACAAGTCCCTTTCACTGGAATTCTATTTAATATAAATTAAAGAAAACTAGCATATCTCAATAGTTTTTGAGGAAAACTAAAACCTCCTCTTATATAACAAGATGATAGTACTTATATGTGTTTTCTTATTGTTTGGGCACACTCATACTATGCAATCATTTAATTGTCAACCAAGAGTCACATATGATATTGTGAGGCATTCGATTTAATATACACAAAGAGGGAAATTTGCTTTTATCAAACCTAATACCATGCAAACTAGTCTAGTTAATGTATAAAGTAAACAAAATAAATTTCAAACATGTGCCTATATCAAGAAGAAGTCAACAATATTATACACCAATAAGCTAGTTGATGGCAACTCAGATGATGAATCCATTGGGAACTATGCCCATGAATTCCCCCACTCAACTCTATTTACTAAGAGAAATCAAGAATCTCATGATTCCATGGCACAACATACAAAAATCTTGAAGCATAAACTAACACACAAAAAAAAAACAATCAATGACATAAAAATAGTTAATCCATATTAACATAAAAATAAGTTATAAGTATGTATAGGTACCAATTTCACAACACCTTACCATGAGTGCCCCCCCACCCCGCAATGTTTGACCTATCCAAATGGTTACAAAATAACCAAGATAGAATTATGTCATGAACCACATATAAACTCCAAATATTAACATAGAAATGAAAATGGGCTAGTTATTGTATTATTGTTAGAGTTATTTTACATATATGCCAATACTAACAACCTCTAGTCTGAAAGGATTATATATATATTAGCTTTCCATCTCCTTAAATAGAGTGGAAACACCCCTCAAAACTCGATTACAGTTTGAGACAAACATACACAATTTTAAAACAATTACAATTCTAATTGGATATGTAACACAAGTGGTTTCAACAAAAATCCATTGGTTTCATTATTTGGCTAACTAGGTTGTTAAAATCCTCTATGCTAGTTGGTATATTCCGCTTCAATTTTTAACTCATGAGTTGTTCCCGGTTTCTAATGACATCAAAAGCATCACATGGTTAAGAAACCAAGAGATACCTTGAATTGGTGATCAAGTTGATTTGTACGTCGTTTGGGTGACATCAAGTGCTCATGCAAGTTGATGCATAACCATCGGGGCATATAAAAAGATTCTCATAGCTCTTTCTAAAGAGCTTCTCAATGAATGAACCTTCTTGATAATGTGATGATGATTGATCTAATGAGAACTATCCCATTTAGATGATGAGAAAGTTTGAAGGTTATCCCTTGCACATATATTGTTGATACACTAACCTAGATATATGCCTAAAGTTTTTAATTAGAGTTGAACCTGTGTGTTCACTTAGAGATACACCTGTACGTGAGCATCACCACAATTATTAGGTCAGCAAAGCTTATGTGTAGTCATAAAATTTTATGTACAAAAATGTAAAAAATATCAAAGTACACCTTAATAATTAACCATTAAATAAAATATGAGATAAAATGGTAATTATATGCCTTCGAGGAAAATCATAAAAGGGATAAGGAAATGAGTCATATGCACAATATAAGAAGGAAAATTGAGTACATATTGAAAGAAAAAGGAGAATCTTTTTTAGCAAAAATATGACAAAATGGTAGCCTATCATCTCCCACCAACTGGTCTAATTTCATATCCTTTGCAACCATATCTATTCCAATTATGAGATTGTTGATGTTGTTGGACCCACCAACATTTAGGGGGTCTTTGCAATAAGAAGTCGCAATTAGATGTCATAATGTTTGGAGTAGGAGCCCCATCCAAAGTATGACTCGATTATCGAAATGGTGGGTTTTAGTGTTATGCCTTCACTGAAATACACATAGAATGATGTATTCGTGACTTTGGTGAAACATGTGTGTGACTCTTTGAAGGGTCAAGTGAAATGCATGAAATATTCTAACACAACGAAGGGAAAGTGAGTGAGCCCCTCAGAAGCTTGTAATAGTATGCATCGTGAAAGGAACAAACATGCAAAAAGGAATTATAAGTTAGCCTGCAAAACAGTTCACAAGTTAACCATAGTGGAAATGTACAACAAAATACATTCAACAAGAGTCATACTAATGCAAACGAAACAGTCCATAAGTGTTAGCGTAACTGAAATAACATATATTGCGAACATAAAAATAGTATTCCTACTATATTCACAACATATGCATGAAAATGTGTTGGCTTGGAGCTTTTATTAGAGTGAAAGTCCCAAGCATACATATACAATTGACGAACCACTAGTCCCAATAGTGGAACATGAAGCCAATATACTCCCTCTATGCTATGGAAAAGCCGCGGCTCTAAAAAAAACTCCCAATATTTTGTTCCTAAGGCAAAAGCCCAACCAAAAATCCCCTCACATGACCAATGAGGGTATATTTATAACAAAATTGGTGACTATTCATCTCCCTTTGTGACTCTTTGACTTTCCTCGTGACTGTTTGACTTCCTTCAACCATGACCTTTAGACTTCATTACAAAATGACTCTTCACATTCCACATTTAACACTTGTAATTTCACTTACAATTAATTACAAAAGAATATTACAAAATATCTCATACCCATATAAGAAAAAATTGGGTAGAGTCAACTAGACATCTTAATAAGATAAAATAAGTTAAGCTTGAGTTTGGGGAAACTCTATCTTAGCCACCTCAAATTGTAGTTTCTCGGTCACATAGTGGTGCCAAGCTTTGTATTGTGTCATGACTTCCCCAAACTGTGCAATGGGATGAGGCTAGAAGTTGACTCTAGCCTCCATTGCATCTCGGTACACTGATTTGGAACCCTTATGAATTTACTTATTTAGCAGGAGAAGCATAGTGTAGATCTAGATAGGGCCAACAACTTACTTCTTCATATTATTCCTGTTCACCTCCATATCTTTGTTGGTGGTGATCTGTCTAAGATGGTCCAAGTATTCTTCAACCTCTTGCCTGACCTAATTCCTGCATTTGGCCTCATTGAGTGAGCCAACTGAAGGGATCTTTTGTGATTTCACCATGACATCCATGTTATTGTATAGTCGTGCATACGAGGCTTGGATGTTGTCATGAACAAGGCAAGTTGTTTGTTACACTCGATTATCATCCGAACTTGTGCTTTCCAACTCTCGTTGTTGCCTTCTTTTCTTTACCATTTTAGACAATGCCCCTTTGTGTTGTATTGACCACTCATGCACGACAATGATGGCTATGTGAAAAACCTTGAGGGTTTTATCATTATCTTTTTACTTTTATTGCATGTCATGCAAGCAGACAACTACTTTATGCATGGTGACAAGATTGTCATAAAGGATCTGCATGGTCTCTCCTAATGTCAATACTTCTCCAAGTATGGCTACCTTCAGTTCTTCAAGATATACCTGTGTGGGAGCTTCTTTCTGGACCTCTTCTTGGAGTTGTTCAACTTCTTTCCTTGCAGCTTGCAAGCTTTTCACCATCTGTCTATTCTCATCCATGAGATACTCCTTGTTTGACTTGGAAGCACTTGTGAAGGCAACGTTGGCTGTGACAATCGCTACTAGATTTCTCCTGGTATTTGCCAGAATCACCCTTTCTCTTATGAATGCAGGATAAATGAGCTCGGAAGGAAAATGTTTCTTTATTGCCTGCACAATATTATTCTTAAGCTCAATGTAAGTTAGATTTACGTATCCATGACTAGACCATCATCTAAAGGAACAATTTATCTTCTTCACTTGGAGATTTCTCTATTGTTAGAGGAGGGGGTGATGCAGGAGCATGAGGCTTGAAGACAAAAGACTTCAAATTTTATTCAAAAAATACAAAAAGAAAAATTACAAGCAAAGGAGTGGGATCCTTTAGTTGCCACTTTACAAAGCTTTCTAGATAAGATTTGAGCTAGAATTCAGGGATTTGAATTATCTTGTAATTAATTCAAGTATTTAGGCTTAGTTGAGATTCTCGAGGAGATTATCATGCATATTAGATATTATCTACGATTAGGCGGATTCAATCCATTGATTTAGGATCTGATTGTTGTATGTACAAGTATTTATGTAAGTTTTGAATTAGTAGAAGGGGATTTTTGGCTGTGGAAGATTGGAATGTAAAATTTGGAATCTCTTTGTATCTCTGTGAATATTGTGCATGAATGGTCAAATCCCGAAGGTTTTAATTTCCTTCTAAATAATTCTGAGTTTTGTTGATTTCCAGTTTGAACCCTTCAGAATTAGATTTTGTATAATCTTCTGTGGTCGCATCTAAGTCTTCACTCACTGTGCATTGAAATAGCCTGGATATGTTTTAAGATCACAAAAAATAATTTAGAGACAGACTAAACTTGGCAGAAGTGCTAATCTTGGCAGAACGAGGAAACCCTGACAAATTCGTGAGAAACCCAGGAGAAGATCTTAAGCGTCCAATCGACAGATCCAATAGATATAATGGTCAGTGCATGCCAACAAGCACAGACGTTAATCAGAATAGAAGAGCGGTCTTCGTAGGTGTAAGAAGTATCTCGCGCAGTCTCAAAGTGGTAAATGGTATTTTGCACATTCACACGATTAACTTGAGGGGTTGACACGTAGCAAGGGAAAACCACTTTTCTCGCGCGCTCTCGACTTGTTATGCATCATGCAAAATTTCACGCGATATTATGCGATAGCCATTGGATCATGCAGATTGATCGACGGTGGAGATCGGCCAAGCTAGTTGGTGAGCGGGTGACGTGATAGCCGTTCGATTAGATGGGTCAGCTCTGACAGTGATCGCGTTGGAAGATGGAAGTGAGTTAATTTAAATTTCGAACGTGATAAGGTTATGAACTGGGGTTTTAATTCCTTTTGGTTCTTTGGAAAATTTGAAGGTTTGCCATATACTAGGTAAATTAAATAGTTATGCTATTTTAACAGAATAACTAAAATTGGGAGTTGATGACCGATACTCCAAAGGAAAACTGAGAAGAAGTTCCACCCGAACTTGAAGGAATAGTTTCTAGTTTTGAACAATTATCCTTAACACCTACAACTAGCGCACCATTAGTGGTATCAGAGCCGCCTATTGACACTGAATAGGATCTCAAAGATCAGAAAAAGAAATTCAGCATGGCTTTCAGAGTTGGAGGAAGACGTGGTGGTTGTCAAAGAAGAGGAAGACCAGTTGCAAATGCTGAAGTGTTGGAAGCTATGCAACAAATGCAAGCTAGATTAGAAGCAATGGAAATGGGAAATCAAAGAGATGCAGGTGCTGGAGATGTCAGTGAGCTTGAAGTTGAAGCTGCAGAAGAAGAGGAACCTGTAGAAGTTACTCCTGAAATGAGATTCTTTAAATCAGTGTTGGGATCCACATCTAAACCCAGACTTGAGGTTTCAGTTTATACAGGAGGTTTAAACCCGAGGAGTTGATAGACTGGATTAATGACATGGATAAATTCTTTGATTATGAAGAAATGGAAGAAGGAAAGAGAGTGAAATTTGTTGTCACAAAATTGAAAGGACATGCAACACTTTGGTGGGATGGAGTGTAGGCAGAAAGAAGGAGACTTGGTAAGCAACTAATTAAAAATTGGAACAGGATGGTGGCAAAGTTGAGAGGTAAGTTTTTGCCAAGTGATTGTCAACTTTCATTATTTAGACAGATACATAATCTTAGACAGAGGTCTTTAACAGTGAAAGAATACAGAGAGTAATTTTACAAAGTGAGCATAAGAGATGGACAAATTCAAGATACAGATGAGAAGGTTGAAAGATATATAAATGGTCTCAGAATGGAGATCCAAGATGAGATAAGTGTGTTGTTTCCTAAAACAGTAGAAGAGGTTTATGATATGGTATTGAAGGCTAAAGAAAAACTCATGAGGAAGCAATCTTCCAGAAGTAGAGGTACTTTCCGAGGACGAAGAAGTCAAGGTGATAGAGGAAGATCTACAACACCTAGAGATGGAGCTAGCAGCAACTCGAATCAGCATACACCCACAGAAGGTGATGCAAGTGGCAGAAAGAGTTTCTCCAAAGGAAGAGGAGGCATAGGCAGAGGAAGAGAAATCAGATGTTACAGATGTAACAAGTTGGGACACAGAGCCTATGAGTAACCAGAAAACGTAGGGACAAATCAAAGAAATGTAATTGTTGCTCAGACTAAAAAGGAAACGATAACGGTGCTAGAAGAAGAAAATGTACCAGAGAAAGGGAAATCTTTGGTAGTTAAGAAAGTTTTGTTAAATCTAACAAAGGAAGTTGTTGAACTAGTGCAGAGAAAGACTTTTTTCAGGAATGTGTGCAAGGTTTAAGGAAAATGTTGTCAAATGGTAATTGATTGTGGCAGCACCGATAATTTGGTCTCTACAAAAGTGGTGGAAAAGTTGAAATTAAATATAAAGAAACATACAACACCTTACAGGGTGTCGTGGCTTCAAAAAGGACATCAGTTGTTAGTGAATGAACAGTGTGAAGTGGAGTTGCAGTTGGGTAGATACAAAGACAAAATTTGGTGTGATGTGATGCCTATGGATGTGTGTCACATATTGTTGGTTAAACCTTGACATTATGACAAAGGAGCTATGAATGATGGGAAAAAGAACACATACAAATTTGGTAAAGATGGTATTAATCATACATTGCTGCCTATGGAAGTAGAGGATGCATCAAGAAAAATTGATCCAAAGACTCTATTGCTGAGTGGAAAAGAATACTTGCAACAGATTGAAGAGAATGAGGTAAATTTTTCATTGATTTACGAACCCAAGGTAATAATTACTTCCACTAAAATTTATGATTTTCCAATTGAAATTCAAGATATGCTAGAAAATTATTGTGATATCATTGTAGATGATTTGCCTAACGAGTTACCACCCATTAGAAAGATCAGTTATCATATAGATTTGATTCCAAGGGAAAATCTGCCAAATAAAGCAGCTTACAGGATGACTCCCACAGAAAATGAAGAAATCATAATACAGGTTCAGGAATTGTTAGATAAAGGACTGATTAGAGAGAGTTTGAGTCCTTGTGCAATGCCAACAGTGTTGAGTCCAAAGAAAGATGGAGGGTGGAGAAGGTGCACTGATTCAAGAGAAATCAACAAAATAATAATCAGGTATAGATTTCCTTTACCTAGAATTGAAGATTTGATGGATTGTTTAAGTGGAGCAAGATATTTTACAAAGCTAGATTTAGAAAGAGGGTATCATCAAATAAGGATTAGAGAAGGAGATGAATGGAAAACTTCTTTTAAAACAAATGAAGGACTGTATGAATGGATGGTAGTACCTTTTGGATTATCAAATTCTCCTAGTACATTTATGAGGCTTATGAATGAAGTGCTGAAAGAATTTATTGTTAAATTTTTAATAGTATATTTGGATGATATATTAGTTTACAGCAGATCTGAAGAGGAACATATGAGACATCTGAATTATGTCTTACAGAAGTTGCAACAAGAAAAATGACTGCTAAATTTAAAGAAATGTTCATTCATAAAGGAAGAATTGGTATATTTGGGCTAAGTTGTTTCTGGTGATGGATTAAAGATGGATCCACAGAAGATAAAGGCAATCATAGAGTGGCCTTCACCGAAAAGTGTTTTTGAGGTAAGAAGTTTTTATGGTCTTGATAGTTTTTATAGAAAATTCATAAGGAATTTTAGTAAGATCAATGCTTCTATTATTGACACTATAAGGATAAACAACCATTTAAATGGACTATTGGCGCAGAAAAGAACTTTTAGCTGTTGAAAAGAAAGATCACTGAAAAACCTATTTTTATTTTGCTTGATTTTAATAAACCTTTTCAACCGAAATGTGATGCTAGTGGAGAATCTATTAGCGTTGTTTTAAGTCAGGAGGACAGACCTGTAGCTTATTTCAGTGAAAAACTGAATGAATCAAAGAAGAAATATTCTTCTTATGATAAGGAATTTTATGCAGTTGTGCAGTCATTGAAAAAGTGGAGACATTACTTGATGTCTAAGGAGTTTATACTTTATTCAGACAATCATGCATTGCAGTACATTATGCAACAACCAAAGCTTAGTCAGAAACATGCAAAATGGGTAGAATATCTTCAAAGTTTTAATTTTGTATTAAAACATATAAATGGCCAATCAAACAAAGTAGTAGATGCCTTAAGCAGAAAAAATATCTTAGTTCAAGAAAGTCAAATTCAAGTGTTGGGTTTTGATTTTCTTAAGGAATTATATGAGAAAGATTTAGATTTTAAAGAGGCATTTGAAGCTTGTAAAAATCTTGTTTTGTTAGACAGAAGTAAGTGGCTGGATTTTTTCTTGCAAGAAGGATTGTTGTTTAAAAGAAATCAGTTGTGCATACCAAATTTCTCTATGAGGGAAAATTTAATCAAGGAGAAACATAGTGGTGGACTTGGAGGACATTTTGGTGCAGACAAGACTTATGAGTAGTTGGAACAGTTTTATCTCTAGCTGAATATGAGACCTGAAGTGGAGAAGTATGTAAAAAATTGTAAAGTTTGTCAGTATGCAAAGGGAAGGAGCCAAACACAAGTTTGTATGTTCCATTACCTATTCCAGATAGACCTTGAGATATTGTAAGTACGGATTTTTTTTGGGTTTACCAAAAACTCAACAAGGAAATGATTCAATTTATGTTGTTGTTGACAAATTTTCTAAAATGGCACATTTTATTCCATGTTATAAAATGAGTGATGCTATTCATGTTGCTAATTTTTTTTTTAAGGAGATTGTAAGGTTGCATGGGTTACCTAAGAGCATTGTTTCAGATAGAGACACTAGATTTGTTGGTCATTTCTGGAGGACCTTGTGGAAGAAACTTGAAACTAGACTGAGTTTCAGTTTAGCTTATCATCCTTAGACTGATGGATAGACTGAAGTTGTAAACGAAAGCTTGGGTAATCTTCTGAGAAGTCTTGCAAGTGAAGATCCAAAACAGTGGGACGAAATTTTTGCACAGGCTAAATATGTTTATAATGATTCTCCTAACAAGAGTACAGCGCAAATTCCATTCCATATAGTTTATGGAATGCACCCAAGAGGAATGTATAAATTAAGAGACTTGGGAAAAGCTTAAATGAGAAGTGCTAAAGGAGAAGATTTTGCTTTAGAGATTCAAGCAATACATGAACAGGTAAAACAACAGTTACAGGATAACAACATAAAGTACAAGAGCAGAGAAGATTTGAAGAAGAGAGAAGTTAATTTTGAGGTTGGAGATTTGGTTTTGGCACACCTAAGGAAGGAAAGATTTCCAAAAAGGGAGTATAACAAGTTAAAATTTAAGAAAATTGGACCATGCAGAGTCTTGAGGAAATTTTCTACAAATGAATATGAAATTGAAATACCCCCTGACATTGGAACATCTCCAATTTTCAATGTTGCTGATTTTTACAGGTATGAAAATAGAAATGCAGATGATACAATAGAAGATAAAGAAGAACAAGAGGTTGATTGGGTAAAAAAATTACCTACAACAAAGGCATTGCAACCAAAAAATATTTTAGATAAGAGATTGTTTAAGAAGACAAGAGGACAAGAGTATTTTTAGTATTTGATCAAGTGGAAGGATCAACCAATTGTTGATGCTACCTGGATGACAAATGCCATTCTACCGAAGTTGGTCTGTTATATAGAAGATCTCATGGACCGGAGCCCATGAAGAATTTTGTCCTCAGGAGTCTCATGCAAGAGCATGAGGCTTGAAGACAAAAGACTTTGAATTTTATTCCAAAAATACAAAAAAAAGTTTACATGCAAAGGAGTGGGATACTTTCGCTGTCAGTTTACAAAGCTTTCTAGATAGGATTTGAGCTAGAATTCAAGGATTTGAATTATCTTGTAATTAATTCAAGTATTTAGGCTTAGTTGAGATTCTCGAGGAGAATATCATGCATATTAGATATTATCTAGGATTAGGCAGATTCGATCCATTGATTTAGGATCTGATTGTTGTATGTACAGGTATTTATGTAAGTTTTGAATCAGTAGAAGGGGATTTTTGGCTGGATTTTGGTTGTGGAAGATTGGACTGTAAAATTTGGAATCTCTTTGTATCTCTTTGTAGAAAGGTTTCAGTATTGTTCTAACCGTAGATTTGATAACATATACTATCAAGTACTGATAAGCCTTCTTGAAATATTTGGTCTTGAAAGTGTTGTTGGGTGTCTAGCGGAATTTTGAAGGCACTTTCACTCAAACTTTGATGACATCATTTGTGCTCAAGTAGCTAGTGACTACATAAAAGTGGGAATCCATCTATGATTTTTGCATTGGTAAACGATACATGAGGTGGTAATTGTGTGCCATAAAGGAGACAAACTTTTTTCCATTTGCACTATTAAGAGTCATGGTTTTGCTATCTATATGTGATAGTATCCAGTTGACGATGTCCACACATGGGAAAACTAGGTACTTTCATGCAATCTGTGTAATATTGATCTTTAGACATTGGCTTACACCTACCAGTCTTCAAGATATGCTTTGAAGCTCTTTTCTGAGAATACCTCATTCAAATTCTTCGATGCAATGTCTAACTCTTTCTCTATGAACAACTGAGTGTCTGAGAAAACTGGAAAGTTCACCAGAGTACTCTGAACTACCTCCCCAATGCTTCTTTATGTAATTTACTTTGAGATAGATCTCTTGGGAGCCATGGTGACACTAACTAATCAAGAGAAATTCTCAAAAACTGCAGTGGCTGCAAGAGAGAAATGCACTTATGGAAGACATAAATTAGCTCCAGCAAAATGACTCACAAGTCAAGATCAAAGCAATAACTACGAGAATGAGATGGAAAACTACACAATTTCTGAGTTGAGGGAAGAGACTGGCCTCATGAATAGCGCATCGTGTAGTCTCATTAGTCAAGGGAGAGGCTTGAGGCTTGAGACTGCACAATATACAGTCTTAGCCTGTCTAGACTGAGGGAGAGACTGTGCATTGGGAAGTCTCAGTGGCCAAGGATGAGACTTAAGCCCTACAACTGTGCAATGCATAATTGGGCAAGTCAGGGACTGCACATTGCATAGGAGTTGTGAATTTTACAATTGAACATGGCGACTGCTAGCCAAGTGAAGGGCAGATCTGCCTAGGAAGGGGATGAGAAAATCACATATCCAAGTGAAAGTGAAAGTAAGATTCATATTTGACTAAGTAAATATAGATTAGTTAAAATCAAGTGCATAATATTAGTATGCAAAAGGAAAAACAACATGCATAGGGAGTCACCAAAACAACGACTACCGATGGGAAAAAAACAAGACGTTGATGCGACACTTGTAAAAAGATAACAACGAATCGAACCAACGTGTCTATAATATAAAATAAGTTAAGATTCCAGAAACTATGAGAATAAACAAGTAAAACAACACTCACAAAAATGAAACAACAAAAGGTGATAGAAAATAAACAAAAGACGACAAAAGAAAAACTCACCCAGAAAAGCACCGCAAACTCCATCGAAGACTCCTTGATCTCCTCGGGATGGATAGAGCTCCAATATCGAATGTGAAAATGAGATGTAGGGGCGTCTATTATATAGACCTAGGCGGGATAGGGTTTATGGCGTGCATGCCTAAAATCAAGGAAAAATTGACACTTGATAGAATAGTTAGAAATAACAACTTGTGCCAATCTTCGAGAAACTAATTATCCACTCCCTATTTTCTAGGGAATGGATTTTTACTTTTTTATTTTTTAAGAAACTGGTCATTCACACTGCCAAGAAGGATTTGTGCAATTCCCAACCACAAGGGACTGGGCAATTCCTTGACTCAGTGGATTGCGAAGTCTCCAAGGGTAGGGGAAGCTTTTACACAATTTATGAGCTCAAAAACTAGCCCACCTCTCGAGATTGCTCAAAATTTGAGTTTAAGGCTAGCCTATCTCTCTAGATTACATAATTCAAGTCGTCAAGATTGGCCTGCCTTCCAAGATTGCAATTTTTTTTAAGGGAAGACTGACACATCTGCATAGTCAAGGCAGGATATGGATTGTGTTTGAAAAGTATCAAATTAGGATCAAAATAAGACATCACAAGAACTACATGAAATGATAATTCTTTAACATAGCATAAATACGTGAAGGCAATGAATGATGAGTCCCTATGGATAGAATGGAGGCTCCAAAATCAAAGCATGGGAAAAAATTTGGAGGGTGGTTTTAGTAACTACAACCCTTGGCGACACACTGGTAGAACTCCAACTCTGTTTATGGGTCTTAACTCATGTAAAACAGGTCTAAATCTTCAGTAAGTATTGTTCATTTCATTGATCACAATAGCTTCTTTCACTTAGATCAAGTTAAAGATATAATCCCTACCATTCTCTTCATCGGTGGCATACTAATAAAGACGAGTCAAACACGGTTCTTTCAATTGGGGATGGGGAGTATATAGATACACAAGTGAAAAAGGATTGTCAAAGTCTTGGTTTTCATCTCCAATGTTACTCTGATGCCATCAGACTTAGACAATACCCCAATGGAGTCACATTAGGAAAAAAAAAATTGCTCCACTTCTAGCAAGCCTGGACAGTACCCTGACAAAGTTTCTTTTTTCACCTCCCTGTGTAGGAATCCTTTCTCTTCTTTCACACTTTATTTGCTTTTTCATTTTTTCATAGAAATGTGCATAGGAACTTATTGATTTCATGGGGCAGAAGAGGGTTCCCGACTTATTGAGAGCAGAGGAGGTTGTCCCTTCAAAGAAGGATATTTATACACCTCTGAAATATAGTTCACTTGTTTAAGTTTCCTCCCTTCCTTACTCTAATCGACTAAGTTGAGAAGAAAAAAATGAACAATCATAAAACCAATATAGAGTAGGTGGTACTAGTTATAGATTAGAGCATCATGATTCCACTATGGTTTTCTCTGAGAAAGAACGTATTTTCATAGCATGTACTCTCTGAAAGAATGACAATTTCGTCCCTCTAAGTAGAGTGCCAACTTTTTCGAGAAAAATGGGAGAGTCCTAAAAAAAGTACATAAATTGGTCCGAGAGAGCAGCTCAAAAAAGTTTGGAAAATATTACGAAAAAGGGAAAGTAGGGAATCACAGCTAAGTGTGAAAAATGGACCTGAATCACAACACATATTAGCTGCAGAAACCACCATCTTTATCACAACAAATTGAATTTAAGATGGGAACTTATTTGTTGATGAGGATGGAATGTTGGTACAGTGGTAAAGAGAGTGGTGGGTCAGGCCATCCACCAAGGTTTAATTCCTTGAAGGTATAAGTAAGCATTTTGGGTCATGTGCAAATCAAGTTCACCTAAGCTACTTCTATTAAATCAAGTTCAACATAGAATGCTAAAGCTTGTCCTTTAAAAATGGTAAAATGACCAAAACATTCAACGCTTGGGTTGTTGTTGAGTGTAATGTTCTCTTTGTAATAATTGATAATGATTGATTTCTTGAGGGATGGTGCTTAGGTGTCAATAGACTAACAGTGGTACTCCATTAACATGATAATTAATCTGTTTCCTATTCACATAATAATTGTGATTATGGGACATGGTTGACAACAATTTCACATTAGTTGTGAGTTCTTATTAGGGACAACATATAGCTGCTAAGATACCATACTTCCTATGTCAACTGGTTGTCCACGGTGTTAATGAGCTTGGTCAGTGGTTAGTGTAATGCCTTGTGTCAACTAGTTGTAAACAATACTAATTGTCCAGAGTGTTACTCAACCAGGTCAATGTAATGCCTTATGTCAACTAGTTGTAACCAATACTGGATGACCCTCTATTCATATAAAATGATAAATTGGTTTATATCAACATAATAATTGATTAGTTCTGAGATGAATATGAGGTTGGGTCCAACACTGTGATTTCCAATCACTCAATCAATCCATTAGTTTTGAGATGAATATGAGGTTGGGTCCATCACTGTAATGCCCAATCACTCATCAAACTATCAGTTCTGAGATGAATATGAGGTTGGGTCCATCACTGTAATGCCCAATCACTCGCTGATCAACCTAACCAGAAACAAAATATTCAGGAATGACAAAGAGAGGTGTTTCAGTACTTGGGATCAAACAGTTTAGTGATAAATAAGCAATCAAATCACACTTGGTCAGCAACTGATTGTTGTGTAATTTCTCTCAACTTAGTTTTTTCTTGGATTGATTAGCAATAGTTTGGATGACTTGAAGGCTCAAACATAACTAGAAGCTAACTATATACCATGACATTTAACATGTGCAATTTTATTGATGACAGAAAGAAACATGCTATATCTAGAGAGCCCAGTTGGTGTGGGGTTTTCTTATTCCAACACTAGTTCAGACTACCAGTATTATAACGATGCAATGACTGGTATGTTATTTGTTATCCATATTTCTTTCCTTTTGATTGCTACAATGAAATATGTTCTTAGATTGATGTTCATGGCGACTGTAGTTTTTGGGCAATATTGAATAAGATTATAACTGAACAACAAGTGTCAAATAATGCAGCTGAAGACAACCTGTCTTTCCTTTTGAATTGGTTTGAGAAATTTCCGGAATACAGAGGTGTATATTTTTACATAACAGGGGAGATTTATGGAGGAATGACCTAGCATTATCTTTTAACATATATGTAGATTATGCTCACTTTTTCTTTTAAGCTCATTAAAACTGTTCATGTTGGTTGTTGTGTATCTTGTTTAACACTAACTATGTTGGTTGATGTAATCTTGCAGGACACTATGTGCCTCAATTAGCAACTCTTGTGATGGAGCACAACAAAAAGCCCAACATCAAGTCCATTAACCTAGAGGAATTGTTTTATGTCTATCTTCTTTCACAAGTATTTTAGGATTCTTCCAATGATGTAGATTTTGTTTACATAAAGCTCATGTGATTACGGCATTCATTAGCTACAAAGGGAGGGTCAACTGGGAAAACCTTCATAATGAATGTAGCTAATGAAAAGGTTAAGGGCTTTCATTTCTAATTGCGCTATTGGGAAATATCTATTAAACATGGTTTTTTCTTTCTATTTTAAGCTTTCTAAGCTCAAGATCCAGCTTGAAATGTAACTCCATTCCATGTTAGTCTTGTAAGGCATGTACCAAGGGTAAAATCACCAAGGAGATTTGAGTAATATTATGTTGTTGAGAGAATGTGCATTTCATCGTGAAACAATGAGTTCTTGCTCATGGGGGGCTTTTGTTTTTATTGTTGTAATCAAATCTAATCTATTTGTTTATCTATTAGTGCTCAATCCTTTGTACTGACATTTTCTTTGCCCCTTAAATTGCTTGTAGATGGGAAATCCTTTGTTAGACATAGATATCATCATAAGCAACGATGAATTCTTGTGGTCACATGGTCTCACCTCAGATGAAACTTACTAGCTGACACAGTCTATGTGCAACAATTCCAAAAGGTGTCGACTGGTTGTAAACAATACTGATTGTCTAGGGTGTTACTCAGCCACGTCAGTGTATTGCCTTATGTCAACTGGTTGTAACCAATATTGGATGACCCTCTATTCATATAAAATGATAAATTGGTTTATATCAACATAATAATTGATTAGTTCTGAGATGAATATGAGGTTGGGTCCATCACTGTGATGCCCAATCACTCAATCAATCTATTAGTTCTGAGATGAATATGAGGTTGGGTCCATCACTGTAATGCCCAATCACTCATCAAACTATCAGTTCTGAGATGAATATGAGGTTGGGTCCATCACTGTAATGCCCAATCACTCATCAATCTATTGATCCCTAGAAATTGAGTTCCACAAGTATAAAGAGGCAGTTAAAAGTTTAGCTTCACTGTAGTACATTTTTTCATGGAAGTTACTATTTATTGTCAATGTATCCAACTTCCCCACCTCACGTGTATTCCCATCATATGAGGTAGGTTTCCAGCACGGAAGTTCGAGTCTCTCGGATACATTGACATAGTAGAGTGATTACAGTGGAGCGAACTTGGTATATATATATATATATATAAGGCACATGACAAATGCATTCAAAGGTCCAATTGTATTATCTTGGCCAAGCTGAAGTCATGGTGGTTTTTCATTGGATTTCTTATCTAACTTGCAAGAGGTTAATATGCCCAAGATGCACACCCTCTTTGACAGGCTCTAACATCTGACTAGATAGATGAAATTTACAAGGAATTAGAGTGACATATGACAACATTTTTTATTTGGAGGGGTAGAATATGGAGATCATGATGCAAGGGGATGAGATAAAATCATGCAAATGTAACTACTATTTTTTATTATGTAAGTTTTTCCTTGTTGAAAAAAGTTTAAGACATTGTCGAAATTTGAATTGAATATGGATATGGAGTACAATGCAGGGCCTCAATGCTCATCACTTGAGTATGGAGCATTCATGGAGCATGGTCCTTTTAAACCCGGGGGACACAATGGCGAACTTTTGTGGAGAAATAAGTACTCTTGGAATACAAGTAAGAACTATGTTTTTTTCTTGGATTGATTAGCAATAGTTTGGATGACTTGAAGGATCAAACATAACTAGAAGATAACTGTATACCATGAAATTTACCATGTGCAATTTTATTGATGACAGAAACAAACATGCTATATATAGAGAGCCTAGTTGGTGTGGGTTTTTCTTATTCCAACACTAGTTCAGACTACCGAGTTGGTGTATGAAGTATTTTTACTTCATACAAGGCTAGTTTTGTCTAACGGTTATCAGGTCATAATCACCAAATTTCAAATGGAAATGAAGGACTAAACACCCATTAAACCATCATGTCCACATAGAATGTAAGTCTCATTCCTAAAGGCGATCTAGCAGAGATACATTTGCCAGCTAGAAGTCCTGAGACAGATTTCTGTGGAGAACATAATGTGAAATACTTGCAATTGACTACGTTGTAACATAGTTCAACAAATCAACTTATTTTCTTTTGTTTCTACATCAATCTGATTTCTCTACCTTAACATAGTACATTGCATTGTTCGCAAGGACTTTACTCTTATGCCATGAAAAGCATGTGATACACTGGGATATCAAGCCAGAGAATTTGTTGTTTGGTTTTAAGGTAATTGCTATGGTTTATATTATATTGTTGTATTGCACTTTGAAACAATTCACTCAAATTTTATCGTCAAATACCTTTGTATCTGCTTTCGCTAGATGAACACCATATTGTCTAGAGTCTAGACATTCTTCAAAAAGGATAAGTTGCATGCTAAATGTGGTGGTAATATTCTGGTCTTATAATGGGATTTAAATACTACTAATTTTTGAGGTTATGGAATGCAGGGTGAACTAAAAATTGTAGACTTTGGATGGTCTATACATACCTTTGGTAGAAGGCGTACCATGTGTGGAACCTTGGATTATTTTCACCCAGAAATGGGTATTTACGAATTCCCTATTACATAGTTAATAAGTCTCCTTAGGTTTGAAGCCATTGAGGTACGGAAATGTTAAACTGTCTGTGGAATATTGCATCTGAAAAGAAAAAACACGATACTATAGTTGACATTTGGAGCTTGGGGATACTCTGTTATGAGTTTCTCTATGGAATTCCACCATTTGAAGAAAAGAAGTAGTTTGATACTTGAAGTTAGGTTTACTTGCCTGGTTTTGCAGTTTTGATTGCGAGACTGTGTCCGAGCTCGATGGAAAATGGGGAGCGGTTTTGCCTCGTTTGCCTGATCAATCGCCCGGTTTGAGAGTTTTTATGGCAAATGGGGAGCGGTTTAGCCTGGTGTGAGAGTTGCGCTCTGCTTATTTGAGAGTTCTGAAGGCGATCAGTGTCCGAGCACGTGAAAATGGGGGGAAAGCACGTAGTTTTGGCCGTAGTTTGAAATCCGACCACCAACTCCAGACAGCCCGCGGCACGATGTGACCAAGAATCATCCGGACGGGAGGATCTGTCAGACGATACTCGGGTAGTTAATGTCGAAGGGTGGAAGGGTGGTGGAGGAATGCGGGGTTGCCGAAAGGTGGTGGAGGGTGGCGGAAGGAATAGCCGATTGTCGAAACTGGAAGTTTTATATATGGTATCTAGATTTAGGGTGTAGCAACCACTTGTCATGGAACATAGAAATGTTTTCCAATCTAGATGAAAGTGTGAAATCTGAAGTGCAAGGAAAATTTTAAGGATGGAAAAATTTCTTGAAGTTTAAAAACATTGGCGAATCTCACTAATCCCTAATATGCAAACTATAAAATGTTTATTGATATATTTGTAAAATTATTCAAATTTATAATGATTTTATATATAGCCTCTATACAATGTTGGCGATTTTTAAGGTAAAATAATTTTGTATTCTAAAATTTGGGCGAATCGTCTTTTATAAAATTGGAAATTGGCGAATATTTTTTGTGGAAAAATCATGGAAAATTAGCCCACTGGGCGAACATTAGCCCCTAAAATTTTCCATGCTGAAGTGACATTAGGGACTGATAGCAAAGTCTCTGTCATGGGAAAAGGAAGAGTTAATGTCCTAACAAAGTGTAGGAATTTATAGGGTAAGTTCCTCAGACAGAACACCAAAGGACACCGCTCACACACAGATCACAGATCAATACACCAGTATTTTGACGTGGTTAAAACCGCCAATGAGGGAAACAGTCCACGGCCTGAGCCAACGTGGCCACTTCAGGCAATTTATTAATAAAAAGAATGAAATTTTACATAAGCTTCTCTCATTAACGGCTAACCTACAAATGACCCTCCATGCTCTTTAAATAGAGATCATGGACCAATCAGGTGTTAAGCCACGGATCAAGTGTCGGTAATACCGAGGAGAGAATGAACCGTCGGATCAATACATATCGTGATCGTCGGATTGTAAGTTACAAAATGTACATAGTAAAGAAACACACTTTACCTAACTCTATACTAGACCAAGTTATACTTAACTATTTCCTATGTGTCGGAATATCCTAACATCCCCCCTTAAGAACAACTTGGGATAGGATTGAAGGATTTACAAGTATGACACAATAGGAGAAGGAAGGAGGCACTAGAGCCTATCCCCCCTTAGTGACAACTTCCTGAACTCCAACCATAAATCGAAGTTTAGTGAACTTCGCCTCTGTGAGAGCTTTTGTAAAGATGTCTGCAACTTGATCATATGTTGAACAATATTGCACTTCAAGAACATGGTCGTGGATGAGCTTTCTGATGAAGTGCATGTGCAGTTCAATGTGTTTGCTGCGCTGATATTGGACTGGATCTTTGCATAGTTGAATGGCACTTTGATTATCACACCAAAGTGTAGTCGGATGTTGCTACTGAAAGCCAAACTCTGACAGGATCTGACGAAGCCACAAGGCTTCCTTACTAGCTTCTACGGCACCACGATACTCTGCTTCTGCTGAAGAAAGAGAAATGGCACCTTGTTTCTTTCAAGCCCATGTAATAGGTCTTGAACCAAGAGTGAACACATAACCTGCAGTAGACTTCTGATCATCAGGGTCACCAGCCCAATCGGAATCAGTGAAACCAACCAATAGAGGAGCTACTTCGGCACTGTAATGAATCCCAAACTGAACTGTTCCTCAAACATAACGAAGTATTCTTTTAGCTGCTTTCCAATGACTTTCACGAGGGTTTTGCATAAACCGAGCAACAAGGCCAATAGCAAAGGAAAGGTCAGGACGAGTATGGGTTAGATACAAAAGTTTTCCTACAAGTTGACGGTATAAGGTAGCATCAACTTCAAGAGAAGTACAAGTGACTTAAAGTTTGACTCCAGACTGAAAGGGAGAAGGGGCTGGCTTACAGTCTTCCATGTGAAAATGGAGTAGAATATCACAGGCATACTTGGACTGGGAAAGGGAAATACCTTCCTTGGATTGCAAGACTTGAAGACCAAGAAAATAATGTAAGTGTCCTAAGTCTGTCATTTCAAACTTCCTTTTAAGGCTAGACTTCACATGATTTATAAGGTTGGGATCACTACCAGTTAGGATAAGATCATCAACATAAAGAACAAGAATGATAAGGGACTTGCCCACTTTCTTGGTGTAGACAGTATTGTCAGAATGACACCTAGAAAAGCCATTTTCTAAAAGAAAGTTATCCATTTTGGCATACCAAGCTCGAGGAGCTTGCTTGAGACCATAAAGGGATTTCTTAAGCCGACATACAAGGTTGGAGTCTATTTGTATAAAGCTAATAGGTTTTTCCATATAGATTTCTTCATGCAAGTCTCCATGCAAGAAGGCGGATTTAACATCCATCTGATGGACTTCTCATTTGAAAGAGGCAGCAAGGGAAAGAACAAGGCGGATAGAGTTCATTTTGGCAACAGGGGAGAAGGTTTCAGTGTAGTCAATGCCTTCAACTTGTGAAAAACCCTTAGCAACAAGACAAGCTTTATGTTTATCAACTTTCCCATCTGGTCCATACTTGGTTTTGTAAACCCATTTGCATCTAACAAGTTTTCGTCCCTTTGGTAGAGGAATAAGATCCCATGTATCATTTGCAAATAATGAATGATATTCTTCATTCATAGCTGCTTCCCAATCTGGATAGCCTGAAGCTTCTGCAAAGGTGTCAGGATCATAATTCATTGAAGCTTGAGCCAGTAAAGAAGAGGCTCTCTCGAACTGAGAACGTGTACGTCGCTGATATGTAGGATCACCGGCAAGATCACCTGCTACATCCCGAGTAGCACGGACCCATTTTGGAAGCTGAGGAGCTGAAGGAGGATCCTGAGAAGGTGGGGGAGGATTGTCATCCTCACTTTCATCATCTGAAGAAGAAATATTTTCAAAAGTAGAAGAGATAGGAAGAGGTGGCACATCCGCCGAACTAGGCTCGTAGGCCGATATATTTTCAGCAAACTTTACATCTCTTCTAATGATAACATTCTTGGACTTAAGTGGAATAAGTCTATATCCTTTGACATCTTCAGAATATCCAACAAAAATACATTTTTCACTCTTAGGTTCTAAAGCTTTATGTTTCTCATCTGGAATATGGGCCCATGCTTCACTTCCAAAAACACGAAAGTGACTTACATCTGGTTTAATTGAGCTCCATGCTTCTTCTGGAGTGATATTCTTTAAAACCTTAGTAGGAGTGCGATTTATTATGTAATTTGCACAATTAATTGCTTCTGCTCAATAATTAAGACTAAGTCCTTTAGATTGAAGCATACAATTAGCCATTTCCTTTAAGGTGTGATTCTTCCTTTCAGCTACACCATTTTTTGTGGAGTATATGGAATAGTATGTTGCATTTGAATTCCATGCTCAGTGCAAAAGTTGATGAAGTTGTTTTTAACATATTCTCTGCCATTATCAGATCTTAGCTTAAGAATTTGATGTCCAGATTGTTTTTCAACAAAGGCCTTAAAGGCCAAGAACATGTTAAATACTTCACTCTTGAGTTTTAAGAAGTATACCCAAGTGCGTCTGGAGAAATCATCAATGAAAGTTAAGAAATACTTGTAGCCAGAGAAGGAAACAACTGGAAGTGGACCACATAAATCACTATGCACAAGCTGTAAAGGGGTTGAGGCGTGCCAAGAGGCACGTTTTTCAAAACTGTCCCGATGATGTTTTGTGAGTACACATCCGGAACAAACACCATCTCTGTAAGATACCATTGGAAGAACTGTCACCATATTTTCTTTACATAGATTCTGAAGAGAGCGATAGTTTAAGTGACCAAATCGCTCATGCCAAAGTTTGCTCACTTCATCATTATGAGCAACAAATACTGAGGGAAGATTTGATGACCCAAAGTTGTGAAACTTATACAACCTTGTAGAATCATCAGCAATGCCAGTAGCGAAAATCTGTCTAGGATATCTTAGGTCCTTAATTACAACATCGTGAGGTGAAAATTCAATGATTTTACCTTCACCTGAATGGGTTATCTGATATACAGATAGAAGGTTGCAGGATAAGGTTGGAACACATAATACATCATTAAACTAACCATTGTCTATATGAACAGTTCGAGTCCCTACAACACTAAGAGATCTATCATCACCAACATATATATTTTTGGTGTTGCAATCATTTAAAAAAGAAAACATGGCTTTTTGTTTTTGGCCATGTGATAAGAAGCTCTAGAATCAATGAGCCACTCATGAGAATGAGAAGAAGAAGATACATTTAGTGCATAGCCAGACCGAGATGCTTGACAACCACATGCAGAAAGTGCCATTCCTGAAGATGAAGTTGAAGTTGAAGAGTGCTCTAAATGGATGTTATGCTTCTTCATTGCTGCTTCCAAGGCTTCCATCTTCTTAAAGCATTTGGATTCTAAGTGGCCATCTCGATTACAAAAGTTGCAATGTCTATCAGTCTTCTTCCCTTTGTTTTTATTTGTCTTATCATTTTGTTGAAATGATTTTTCATTTTGAGACTGAAATTTCTTAGGACCCTTGTTTGGTTTAGGACCATTCTTTTTAGGATACAACTTCTTAGGATTCTTTGGATTTGGTTGCTGCTGGGCAGCTAACGCTTTCTTAGAAGAGTTTCCAAGATTAAGAAGACCAAGGTGTAAGAGTTTTTCTTGTTCTCTTATTAAAGAATCACAAAAAGAATCAAAGGAAGGGGACTTGTAGTCTTGTCCTTGAGAAATGAAGGCTTCTCTTGTAGAATGGAAGGTGGAAACAAACACAGAGTAGGCTGCTCCCAACTTAGTAAGAATGGAATATATAAGGTTACTATCTTCTTTCTTAACCTTAACTCCTTCCAAGAGAAGTCTAAGGGTCTTGAACTTGGACAAAAAATCTTCAATGCAAGAAAAATTATTGGGGTCCAATGTAAGCAACTCATTTTCAAGTTTATGGGCTCTAAGTTCATTTTTAATTCCAAAGACTTTAGTAATTTGTTTCATTGCTTCATCAGGAGCATCAAGTTCTGCAATATGGAATCTAAGATCTAGAGAAATAGACATCCCTATCAACCCACGTGCTTGATCTTGCCTATTTTCCCATTTAGCTGCCTTATCTTCATCTTTCGGTTTGGTTTCTTGGCCTGTGGCTATTCTGTAGAGACCTTTACTTCTAAGTAAATCCACAATGTAGGACCACCATTGGAAGTAGTTGGTGCTGTCAAGAATAACTTGGCATGGACTTTCCATTTTAACAGAAACTAAAGCTATAGATGTTGAAACTAAGTGTTCCAATGGAAATATCTCGAAAAATTAGGTTGTTTCAAAAAAACCGGTTTTGAAAACGGCTTTCGGATGAAGAAGTTATGGCTTTTTGAAGAAATTTGATGAAGTCGCCGACGAAGTGCGGGAATGTGCGGAAATGAAAAATCTTCCCCCAAAAAAAGGAGATTTGAACTCAAGACCTCTACTCTCATAAATTAGCTTTGGACCAAGTGAGCTATACAAAAAAATTTAGAGAGAGAGAGAGGGGGGGGGTTGAAGCTTTGGGTTGCGTGCTTGCTTTGAGAAAGCTCTTTTTCCCTACAAAACAAAAAACACAAAACCCAACACGGACATACAAAAAAAAAAACGAACCTTACAGCTTGAAGTTAGCTTTAGCCGGAAACTAAATATTTTCCTCAATGTTTCTGATTTTCCGAGATCACACTAAGGCGCAGCGGAAAAAAGCATATGCATGAGAAAAATCCTTCCTTTCTATTTCTGATTTGCCCAGATCGCACAGAGTCGCGGGGCAAAGATCATACACAGAAATGAAAGGTATAGATCTGGTAATAAAAATATCTAAATAAACCGAAACCGAAATAAACAGAGAGAAAATAAGTGTAAACTGCAAATAAACACTGTATACCTCCAGATCTTAAAAATGACGCAGCTAGGGCTACCAGAAACCTTTTCGCGTGAAACGAAAGGGGTTAATCATTGGAACAGATGCTCCCAACACAACAGAGCAGTCCTCTCGGCCCGAAAGCAGTCAGAAACAGTAGATCTAGGAAACGATAGTCGGATGCAGTTCTACCGGCTTCAGATTTGGATCACCAACGGACGTGGCCCTCAAATAGCTCTGATACCATGTAGGAATTTACAGGGTAATTTCCTCAGACAGAACACCAAATGACACCGCTCACACACAGATCACAGATCAATACACCAGTATTTTGACGTGGTTAAAACCCTCAAAGAGGGAAACAGTCCACGGCCTGAGCCAACGCGGCCACTTCAGGCAATTTATTAATAAAAGAATGAAATTTTACATAAGCTTCTCTCATGAACGGTTAACCTACAAATGACCCTCCATTCTCTTTAAATAGAGATCATGGACCAATCGGGTGTTAAGCCACGGATCAAGTGTCGGTAATACCGAGGAGAGAATGAACCATCGGATCACTACATATCATGACTGTCGAATTGTAAGTTAAAAAATGTACATAGTAAAGAAACACACTTTACCTAACTCTATACTAGACCAAGTTATACTTAACTATTTCCTATGTGTCGGAATATCCTAACACAAATAAGGGGGAGAAGAAGTACATCTCAGATGTTTTCAAAAATGATGTATGCACAATTTTGGATAGACCTACAAACAGACATCTGATTGCAAAGGTTCATATGAAAAACAATAGAATGTTTCCCCTAAAGATAAGATCAGATTTGAAGGAAGAAGGTGCACAAGCACAACTATCAATGAACTCACAAGAGGATGGAAGAAAAGAGGCAGTTGTCACACAAGTGAACTATCAAGTAGAGGTCAAAGATGAAAATTGGTTATGGCATTTGAGATTTGGACATCTCAACTTTGGAGGTTTGAATTTGCTGCATAGGAAAGGCATGGTGAAGGGATTACCACTCATAGAAAAATCGGACAGCCTATGTGAAGGATGCATCTTGGGCAAGCAACATAGAGAGACATTTCTAGTAGGAAAGTCAGTAAGGGCAAAGGCACCTTTGGAGATTGTCCACTCAGATTTATGTGGACCAATGCAGACACCATCAATTGGTGGCAACCACTATGTATTGATCTTCATAAATGACTACACAAGGAAGACATGGGTCTATCTCCTAAAACAGAAAATTGAAGTGTTTGAGTGCTTTTGCTAGTACAAGGCTCTTGTTGAGAAGAAAAGAGGACACTACATCAAAGTCCTCAGGACTGACAGAGGTGGCGAATACATTTCAAAAGATTTCCTACGTTTTTGTAGGGAGCATGGAATTCACAAGCAATTTACAACAAGGTATACACCTCAGCAAAATGGTGTAGCAGAAAGGAAGAATAGGACTATTATGGAGATGGAAAGGAGTATGTTAAAGGCAAAACATTTGCCAAATGACTATTGGGCTAAAGTTGTCGCTTGCGCATCATATATCTTGAATAGATGTCCAACCAAAAGCGTCCAGAACATAGTTCCTAAAGAGGCATGGAGTGGAAGAAAGCATAGCGTCACTCACATGAGAGTTTTTGGATGTGTGGCTTATGCATATATCCCATATGAGTTGAGGAAGAAGTTGGACAACAAGGGGGAGAAATTTATATTTGTTGGATACAATGATGAATCCAAAGCATACAAACTCTACAATCCATTAACCAAGAAGGTCATAATCAATAGAGATGTGCAGTTATTAGAAGAGGAAGCATGGGATGGAAGTTTAGAGAAGATAATCAGTGTGAAAGCATGTATACCACATGAGGACAAAGAGGAATTAACAACAACAAGTAATTCCTGAACAGTGACTCCCTATACTCCTATTCAAGCGCAATAAAGCAAGCAACAAGGAATGCCATCAACAAATAATAGGACAACGTCATGCAGTTAAACAAGTGCTTCTCCAAGCACGCCGTAAAGCACAACACCAAGTGACATGTCAAGCTAATCTTCAGCAAGCACAAGAAGACCAAAATTCAGAAATTTAAATGAGATCTATGAGCAAGATGAAGTTGATAATAGCGTTGGTATGAGTTCCTTATTTGCATTATTTTGTCATGTAGATGACCCAATCCATTTTGAAGATGCAGTGAAAGAATAAAAATGGGTTGTAGCAATGGAAGAAGAAACAAAAGTAATAGAAAAGAATGACACATGGGAGTTAGTGGACTTGCCGCAAGGAAAAGAATTCATTAGAGTGGAGTGGATCTATAAGACCAAGAGCAATGTCGATGGGAAGATTGAAAGGCACAAAGCAAGGCTAGTTGTCAAAGGATACAAGCAACAACATGGAAGAGATTATGAGGAGACGTTCACACCAGTCGCGAGGATGGAGACAGTGCATACAGTTGTGGTGATTGCTACGCAACATAAATGGAAAGTGTATCAAATGGATGTAAAGTCAGTGTTCTTGAATGGAGTGCTGAAAGAGGAAGTGTATGTTGCACAACCACCTGGTTATGAGATAGAAGGCCAAGAAGACAAAGTGTATCGGTTGAGGAAAGCTCTTTATGGGCTGAAGAAAGCACCGGTGCATGGTATAGCAGGATAGATGCCTACTTGTTGGACAATGGTTTTGACAAATCTGACGGTCAGCCTACTCTCTACATCAAAGAGAATGACGGTAAGATTCTCATTGTTGTCTTATATGTAGATGATTTAATTTTTACAGGTAGTGATGATTTTCTCATCGCTGATTTCAAACAAGTCATGAAGAATGAATTTGAAATGACTTGGGGTTGCTAAGATATTTTTTGGTCATAGAAGTGAAGCAAACAAAAAATGGCATTTTTATTTCTCAAGCAAAGTATGTGGCACACATTTTGGAGAGGTTTAATATGCAGAACAACAAGCCCGCATCAACTCCAACTATCATGGGGTTGAAGTTGAGCAAAGAAGATTGCAGCAGCAATGTCAATCCGACATTGTACAAAAGTATGATAGGCAGCTTCATGTATTTGACTGCCACTAGGCCGGATATAATGTATGCAGTGAGTTTGGTGTCGAGGTCCATGGAGACATGCAAGGAAACACATGGGAAAGCAGGGAAAAGGATTCTAAGGTATGTCAATGGGACAAAATAGTATGACATTTTGTACACCACAATAAATGATTTTAGACTGGTTGGTTACACCGACAGTGATTGGGGAGGAAGTGTTGATGAAAGAAAAATCACGTCATGATATGTTTTCCATTTGGGTTCCGAAGCCATTTCATGGGCCTCCAAGAAGAAGCCAATAGTTTCATTGTCAACAACAGAAGATGAATATGTCGCCACAACAGCAGCAGCGTGTCAGGCAGTTTGGATGAGACCAATGTTGAGGGATCTTCGCCATGACCAAGAGGGAATGACAATTATTTTCTGCGACAACACATCTACAATTGCATTGTCAAAGAATTCAGTTTTTCACAAGAGGACCAAGCATATTGATGCTAAATATCATTTTATCAGAGAAATTGATTAACAATGATGAAATTTTGTTGCAGCACTGTAGGTCACAGGAACAATTTGCTAATATTTTCACAAATCCATTGGCACATGAAAATTTTGTTTATCTCAGAGATTGTTTGGGAATTGTCAATTGCAGCAGTTGTTATTAAGGGGGAGTGTTGGAAATAATAATCCGAACCACTACCCTAAACACACTGACAAACACCATGCTTACCCAGACAACCACTCCACGGTTGCAATTTTGTTTGTAGGAAGAAGGACTAAAGTTAGAACAAAAGGATTGAAGTCAGAGCAGAAGTACAGCGTGGACCATTCCGCAACATAGCGGAGGAGTTCAAGCGTTTAATAAATTTTGGTAAAGAGATATGGGCAAACATTTACTTTCACTGTTGGCCACACTCCACAACACCTGCAAGTTCAGAAAATCATTTACTATGTAAAATCGCCCATGTTGCCTCTAAATATTTTCTCTGCCATGTAATTAATGTCAAATTGATTTGTTAAGATAAATATGCAAGTAAAAGTCATTTGTAATGTTGGGCATATTGGGCAAGTTAGAGAGGGAGAGTCTGTGAGGTAGTGAGGAGAAAATCGTGGATGAAATATTGGTGAGTGTGCAAAAACTAGTTTACGGAGTTTTACAGAGGTTTACTCCACAACCTAGTGAAGCGTAAATCCCAATAAGTCTTATGTGTTTTACATGGAGCAACAACTTCCAATAGTAGATCTACAAAAAACTCCTTTGTTTTACTCTGTTTTGATGTGTCGTAACATTTATGTTTTAATTAAGTCCCTGTGTAGGGAGAGTCTGTGAGGTAGTGAGGAGAAAATCGTGGATGAAATATTGGTGAGTGTGTGAAAACTAGTTTTACAGAGTTTTACAGAGGTTTACTCCGCAACTTAGTGAAGCGTAAATCCCAATAAGTCTTTTGTGTTTTACATGGAGCAACAACTTCCAATAGTATATTTACAAAAACCTCCTTTGTTTTACTCCGTTTTGATGTGTCGTAACATTTATGTTATAATTAAATCCCTGTGTAGTTGGGGCATTCCGCAACTTCTTTTCCTACTTTGTGACAATCAATTTGAGAGTGAAGACTCCTCTCCTATGCCTCCCTGTAAAATTTATTTTTTCAATCAATTCTCAATATTGTCGCACTATTGTTTTTCCGGGCAATCGCAACGACACAAGAGTGCTAATTAAACCTTTTGAGAGATGATCTTTCAAATGCTTTTACCCGCTATGACTGCGCACGGCAAGAGTACAACCAACAATATGAGGACTGTGAAGAGGGTCGCGTAGGAAACTGCGAACCATATCCTCTTGGCCAGATGGTTTTCCAATTCCAATTCCAATTCCAAATCCAAATCAAAATCAGTACTCTTGAACTTCAACTTCAGAAGGAAGTAAATCTCATTACCCATGTGCCATATTACAACTAATACCAATGCTCCAATATCCCCCCACACAGTTCCCAAACCCAAAAGGACCACCCGAGGAAGTAGATAACTAATGAAAAAACATATCATAGCTCTTTTGCTCTCACTGAACAGTGGATCGTCAAACAAAATATATATCTGGTCGTTTTTTAAGTCATTGTCATCTGAATTTACATTTATATTGAAATTGTCAATAAAAGAGAGCAACTGAATAAAGAGAGCGCTAATAACCAGAGATTCACCTGGGATCCAATAGGCTTTCTTCTTGAAAGCCTTATACAAATCCACCTGGGATCCAATAGGCTTTCTTCTTGAAAGCCTTATACAAATCCAAAGAGAGCAACATAGTAAATATGAGTGCGCAAACGCAGGATACGATCAGATTCATGGGGAAATATAGATTTTCTCATAATAAATAGTATAGACCATGAGTTATCTAAGACAATGAGTTTGTAAATTATATTAATTTTATAGTTTAATTTAATTTTATAAATTTATAGTTAAAATTATAATTATGAATTAATTTACTTTTTATAATTTTAATTATCAATATTTATTTCTCATATTTATTTATTTTTTTAATTTTATTTTTTTGACTAAGTTAAAATGTTTATTTTGACATGACAATATAGCTGTCATACTCCACAATAGAGCATATTTCTCATTAATGAATAATTAAATTGTTGAATGTAAAGTTTATCTACCAAAAAAAGAGTTTATTAATATGTTCATTTTAAAACTAAATTATTATATTTTTAATTTAAATAATATATCTTAAAAATAACTCACTAAGAAGTGATATTAAAACACTCAGTGATAAAAAGTTCAGTAATATAATTTTGACAACTTAAATACTTGAATATGGATTTCTTAAACCAAAAATTAAACACACAATCATCTTCAACTTACACATACAAACAAAAAAATTATTTTTCCTTAAAATTATAATTAATTAATTAATATATATATAAAATAATTGTAAAATTAAAATTTAATGTACCTATACATATATCATTGTTAACAACCTAAAGCTCACTCCTGCAGAAGACGACACTCCTAGCTAGCCACCAGATATATGCTATGTAGCCAACCGTACAGTCGTGGCTAACTTGCACGGTCTATCCATTGATGTTAACATGTTGTGAATCAAGTACGTTCTCTCTTCATTTACACCGAGTACGTTCAAGTTACCAGGAATATGAATATTATGCGGAGAATTATATTTTTTATTTATTTTTAAATAATTTAGAAAATGAAATGCATAAAATTAATTTAATAATTTTGTTTATAATAAATTAAACATAAATTTAATATTGGTAATCGAACTCTTTGTACAGTTCCTTTTCAAATAGTTTGATAAACTGCAACCAGTGTGATTAGCTAGTGATGTAATCCGCTAAGTGTTCTTTTTTCGTTATTAAATGGTAAAAAAATTACATATATTTAGAAATATATATAAAATCAAAACATTTTAATGAAATACCAAAGTTTTAAAATGGAGTATATCTACATAATATGATGTGTAATTTTCTATTATAATATTACAATTCCATCCAAAAACTTATTTTAAATATTTATAAAATTATTTTTATAAAACCAATATTAAAATTATATTAAATTTTCAAATACTTCACATATATTTAGTCATATTATGAATTTATTACTGGTACATATTAAAAAAACTACAATCCTATACCTACTATCTTATACTTAAATTAATATGAAATCTAAATTTTGAAATATATTTTTAAAATAAATATTAATTTATTAATAAATATTAGTGCGTAAACGCTGGAGACAAGCAGATTGGGACAGATTTCTTGGTTCCACCAAGGAAATGTGGATTTTGTATTTTACAACGATAAGTTGCCCTATTAGATTGTAAGTAGAGAGGAAGCTTTTAAAGATGAAGATAGTCATCGTAGAAAACACTGTGTGTAGAAAACCAAAAAAGTGGTTGCGTACTGTGTGCAAGTTGTGAGATTACACCATATGTGGACGAAATGAAATGGAGTCATCTACATAGGAGGAGGAATTATTTTGACAGTCAAAAGTGGCTCGAATTTTGGCAAAAAAAATTCAACAAATCTTATAAAGGCGATATTTGAATCGTGTTTTTGATCGTGGAAATGGATTCAGCACCATCAAAAACATCTACCACACCTAAAATTTTGGAGTTTAACAACTATAACTTGGATTTACAAAAATCCTTGCTGGATTTTCTCTAAATATGACTGAATTTCTATAACTTTCCGAGCAATTCCTCCGGCTAGTTAGACTAGGCAAAAGGAATTGCGGGAAATATTTAAAACACAGAGGAAGCAACCTAGAATGGAATAACCAGTAATGTTATTGAAGCAAATCTCCATGCTTCAATGACGTTGTATAACAACGACAAGAGTTAACCAACCTGCGATAGGACATTAAATGGCCCTATGGTGGCTGGTTCACATGCAAACACCATACCCCGATTTGAAAGCCCATGCAGATTCATCAACTATGACCCATACAACTGCATTCAATAAGGACGACGGACAATCGATGGGCATCTGTCACAGACAAGGCGGTTTTTAATGCATCCAAAACGGAGTGGAGGTTACCGAGTTGGTCTTGCCCGAAGCTTCATAATCATAGTGTTTTGTCTTGTCAGGTTGTCTCTAACTTATTTTGTCTCATATGGGTACATGTGGAAAATTGTCACATCTCTTAATAATATCATCATATAAATCATTGTAAAAATAAAAAATAAAAACTGATTTCATATATGACTGTAATAAATAACCCAAAGGAGTACACCTGACACGTTTATTCTATGGATTTAATTACTACGTACAAGTCTTACGCAAAGTGTAAATGCTATACTGTACATGGTAAATATAAGCTTTGGAGTTTCCGCATACTGAAATAATATACTCCAGTGATTTCATTGTAACATTTAGTTATATTTCTATGGTTAAATCCAAGGTTTGTTATACCTAAAATCTAATACATTTAACTTGGTTTCCCCCTAGAGTTGGCGGGACCAGAGATTTTGGGTTCTTCCAATTGCCATCCAAATGTTGGGCACCTTCTCGGGAAGATATCCTCATCTACAATCCTCTGTGAGGCAATTCCATCGGATGACATTGATTGAAACCTTATCTCCTTTGACATTTTATTTGCCGAGTGGTTTTGGCATTTCCCTCTCTGTCTGACAGAGCCTTCTAGTTCCAGCCCATGTCTTCAAGGTTTCACGCAGGTTTTGCTTCTGCCTCTTTGTGTTGTTGACGAAGTTATTTCTGCTCCTTCATAGCTCCACCAAGACAGTATACCCAGCTACTAGGTCTCCAGAGATCATTCCGACACTTACCGCTCAAAAGGAGTTGCCCTGTCACAGCAGTCCAACCCAGGGAATCGATTTTCCCTTATACTTGGAATATTTCACTTCAATGTATTCATTATTCATTTTTTTAATTAGTTGTTCATTTGGATTGTTAGGTTCTGTTGGAGGGTTTCATACTACACTAGTATGCTTGCTCGGAAACGGAACCCTACTTCCTCGCCCAAGTCCGAGGGTTGCAGACCTACTTCTCTATCCAGACACTGGGTAATGTGAAGGGTTCTCTGGTGAAATATTGGGTTGAAGAGATTCAAAGTCATAGAGATATCATTTTTGTCATGCTACCTTCTTAAGTTTCTCTTCAATTAAATTACTCTCAGACTTATATCTTGTTGAGGCACATATTTTTCTATTTCCTATGTAAAGACGCCTTGCGGTATTTTTGTTCTGAGCATAGTATCGTTGTTTCCAATTTAAAGGATTCTCGATGGGCAACTTGAATTGGGTTTGCAACTTCCCATTGTAAAGTAAATCATGTTTAAGCTTATACCAATCGGAATAACGTGATTTCGCATTCTGAGTGTTCTAGTTAGATATAGAGCTCTATTACTATGAATTCATGTAACTTATATTTTGAAAGTTACAAGGTTTGCGCATTTATGGAAAGGGCTTCTACCTTTTCACAATTTAATTATTTACACAGAGGTTTGTGGCGTTCATCTGAACTAGCTTTCCTTCTTTGTTTAAAGAGAGCATTAGTCGTTTACCCACAATCAATTATTATGGTCTTGAATTTGTTTATATGTTTCATACCATCTTGTTTCAGTATTTGTATCTGCATGCTTTTTTGGGGTTTCTACCCATGTCCTAACATGAACAATACTCATTAATTTACTGTGAATATTTGATAATTCACAGCAAAGTCTTTTCTATGCTTTCACTAGATGACCCATGCTCATTTGGGGTTAAATTTCTTGGGTTCGAAATTCAATTGTTTCCTGAATGGAATTTTTTTTTTTTTTAAATAAATCTTGTTCATTTTACCTTAATGTCAGTTTTGGTTCTCTCTTTTCCTTAAGAGGCAAATTCCTCTTGGTTTCAGTTCAGTATAATTCGGTAGGCTTGATTTTTCCTTAGGGTTTAAATTGATGTTCGTTGCTTGCATTTTCTTCGTTGCTTGCATTTTCTTAGTTAACAAAGCACTAAAAGGTCGTGATCTACATTTTCTTTTCTTGTATCTGGGTTGTTTGTAAACAATGTTTGTTTATTTCTTTTCTAGAACAGTAACCCTCTCCATTTGAAAGTTTATAAAACACTTTCGATGAGTTATGAGAGTTTCTTGCTTTTTGGTTCACTACTTTCTTAAGGAATAATATATATTATATAGCCTTAGGAAGTGGATTCTCCTAAAAGATGACTGCTAATCTGATTATAGATCTTACTTAATTTCTTTAGAATTTCCTTGGTTAGACTAACTTCTGTTAGATAGCTAGCATGCTAATTATATACTTTTATTGGTAGTAATTAGGCCTTTACTGAATTAACACATTTAACCTTTTCCAAACATAATACATGTCTCTATTTTAACAGTACATTTAACTTTCAGAAAGAAGTAAATACTTATCTGATTTCTGTAGCAATTACTATCGACTACTTAGTCCCAATTCGACTATAATTTGCCGAAATTTCCTCCCAACCTTGAGACCATATTTCTAGCTTGAGTCTCCTCCCGATTTTTTCCTCACATGCAGGATTTTTCCTTTAAGACTAACGGTCTTATCATGCCACAACTATCTGGTCTTAATGAGACTTAGCTTTACGAACCCGTCTGACATATCAACGCTGTATCTTCAGTTCCATTTCTTTTCTTGATCTCAGGTACGCATATCCTCTTGATCTCTTCCTTGAGAATAAATATTCAAGGAAGTAGTTAGGGATAGGTGGTCCGCCTACCCTAACTACCTGACATGCGAGAATTACATGATTTTCATCATCAAGACATTCACTTAATGCATATCTTAATCGATTAAATATATAAACTTATAATAATAATATCCAGTTTGTTAACTATAGTAATTGAATATTTACAATTACTGGGGACATCACAAAAATGTAATATTATTTGTAAATATGTTGTAAGTGAAATTCTAAGTGTCATTAGTGGAATGTGAAAGGTCATCATGTTATGTAATGAGTTATTTTTAAATAAGTTGAAGAGTCTTGAGGGTAGTCAAAGAGTCACAAAGGGGAATGTCACAGATCACCCCACCCTTTGTTATAAATAAAACCTCATAACTCATAGAATAGGCTTTTGGGAGCCAAAATTTTGGCTAGGCTTAGGCTTAAAAAAATCTTGGGAGTATTGTGACGAGCCTTGGCTTCTCCACAACGTATAGAAAGTATACTTCTTTGAAAGAGAAGGTGTTTTTGACTGTAATGTTCCGCTATTGGGGCTAGTGGTTGCCAATGGTGTATGTATGGATGGAAATTTCACTTATAAAAATAATATCAGAGCCAACACACGTTCATCCATATGTTGTTATTGTAGTTTGACTATTATAGTTTCTTTAGCAATGTGTGTTGTTTAACTTACGCTTTTTCTTATGAACTGCTTTGTATGCAATTGTACGAAACCTATTGAACACGTGTTCTTGGATTAACCCGTCACTTTAATTTGTGGACTATTCCACATTCTAGCATGTGATTTCATTCAAATCGTGTGTTCCTTTCAATCTGCATATTATTACAGGATTTTAAGGGGCACACTTCCTTTTCCCCTCTGTGTGTTAGAACCCACATGCATCACACTTGAATCTCTGCAAGGTCACACACTTGCTGTCACCCAAATTTATCTTAATTATCTTTGCACGCTACCACGGTCAAGGCATTACACTACCACCCACTATTGGGAATCCTACTCCAAACTGTTTGAGTTCTAGTTGGGACTTCTTATTGGGGAGATCCCTTGAATGTTGGTGGGTTCAGCACCATCAACAACTAGAAACCTAACTATTAACCATAAATTTATAGAAGAAAAACATAATTGATGTAAATTACAACCAAAGTGAGGTGCAAAATTGTTCCATCCAATGAGATATATATTTTCTAAGTGGCTAAAAAACAAAATAAATACAAAAATAGAGTGCAAATATTTGGATCCTATGGTATTATGCTTTTGTTGTTCCAAATATTTTTTTCCTAAATGACTTGTGATTGAAGTTTTATGTCTATCGATTAAATATCTCCATTATACTCCACAATCCTTAATCCATCTCAAGGCCCTCTTTTGAGAGGCAATTTTTTGTCATATTTCTCTCCCTGTGAATACGAGAACATGTAAAAATCAAGAAAGAGTGAACAAGTCACATGTATTCCTCTAGAATAGGCATGAGAATAATGTTCTTGCATACTTGATTTTTGTTAAGCCAATTAATAGTGAGCATAGAGTCCCCAAAAACATGAATTTGAGTGCATAAAGCGAATAACAAAATTTTTTACAAGCGAGGAGCTTCACCTGGTTGTTGGTCCCTTGGACAAAACCAATTTTAACCTGATAAAATTAGCCTTTGTGAGAAAGAGGATGAATCCTCCTCCACTATGTTGTCCATTATTGTTTGAAGCTCCATCAAAGTAGGCCCACGACCTTGCTTGATCAATGATTTCTATCCTGATCACTCTAGGGGGGCTAGGAATTTTTCTTATGGTAAATGACTTAAGATAATGAGGGATTTAATAACAACATGCTTAGGTACCAAAGGTTTGTACTGGAAAATGGCCTTTTTTTTGCCATCCATGCCCTCCAACATATGATTAGGGGAAGGGGTTTGATAGCATTACAACTGGGGTTTGCTAGTCATACCTTCCAAAACTCCTCAAAGTCCTCTCCTTCCCATGCACTTGTGTGTCCCATTACATTCATGCATTCTTTCCAAACCTGCTGATAGAAAGGGTAGGTCATGAATAGATGTGATGCATTTTCACCCTTTTTTTAACATAAGGAACACCATCCTAACCTAATCATAAATATTCTTTGTGAGATGTTCCAAGTGGGGACCTTCTTCTCCACTAGACACGACATTAGTAACTTGGATTTAGTAGGACACTTGGCTTGTCATACCACTTTCCAGCACAATATTTGATTTGTTAAGACTCTATCAGCCATTAGGGAGATATATCCAAGCTTAAGGGTATATATTCCTATAGGGGAGATTCTCCAAATTAGTTCATATTCTCTATATATCAGTCTTATATGATGGTTTGGCAGTGCTTCCATGTAGTATTTCCAGACATATCTCTACTCCTCCTCTAATCCCATATCACTGGAAGATATCCATCCTTATCTCTATATAAATGAATTTACAGGGTTGGCAATGTGAGCGATTTTTTAGTATCCTTTTTCTCTTAGAATTTCTATTAGAGGGAGTGGGAATGAGTGACTTTGGTCACTACTAGGCATGGGATCGAGGCTAAGTCTCACTTTATTGCCTCTATTAACCCTCCATGCCAACCCTTTGCTAATGATATCAAAATAATTGAGGACAACCCTCTAGACTACTGAGATATTGGCCCTTGGCTTGTCAACCCTTCTTATCTAATCTTCCAATGAGGATGGGGCTATGTATTTTTAGATGAATATTGATGTTCATAAACTTTTCGTTGGGATTAGCCTCCATCCACATTTGGAACTCAAGACTTCTGAAAATAAGAAGATGTTCTTCAAGCACCAGCCTCCCAAGAGTTTTGGCATAGCAATTTATCTGATTTGACCCAAGGTAACACCCATGTTCCTGCTTCCTAGCTTAGAGAAAATTTGATCAGATTCTTTTGATATTTTCTAGGATACATTTGGGAATCCATGCAAGAGATGTCCAACAAACGGGGAAGGATTCTAAGATAGATTTGATCAAGAATATATGACCCACCTTAGAAAGCCGTCTTAGACACCAAATTTTCAATTGTTTTTCCACCTTGACAATGAGCCAATGCTAATTTTCCTTGTTGTAACAATCTGGTTTGAGTTGAAACCCCAAGTACTTCGTGCCTTTCCCTGGAGATTTAGATTCAAAAGGGAGGATCTGGGTGAAATGGAAAATCTCTTCATCTTCAAAATGGTGGTAGGATATTAGAGAATGGAGGTTGTTTATGGGCATACCTGTGGCTTTTCCATATAAGGAGAAAGCCTTCAATAGTATGTTTATCTCTCATAGAGACCCATTGTAAAAGATGAGAATTCCACCTACAAAGAGGAGGTCAATGATAGTTAGTGTCGGGGCAATGAGAGATCTTTGAAAGTTCCCAAGCATTTTCATCTTTGTCAGAAGACACCTTCTCTATTAAAAATTTATGGTGGACAAGTTTTTGACTCTAATATTTACAATGAGGACCAACAATTATATTTTGTTGTCATTATAACTCATACTTTTGTGGAGAACACTTATAATAAAATCCAATTTGTAGAGTGGAACAAGCGGATATACTCTGACGGAGGAAACGCGGAAGGATGGCGATGATTAGGTTTTCTGCAAACAGCCTCCTGAGTGCCGCCGCATCGGCTCCCAAACCCACCTCAGGGGCCGAAGGCGCTTCAGATCTAGGGGAAACAGGGTCCGCTGTGGAGAGGGCGTCTTTCCTGCAAACAATCTCAGAGAAATGGTCGATTCAAACACGCCCAGAACTGTGCGGCCGCGCGGGTATGGGGTTTTTTGACTCAAAGATCTGCGTGAGCTTTGATGGGAAACGAAATACAAGCTCACAGAAAGACTGTGGGGCGAATACATCAAGGGCAGCTCCCCCTGCGGCGTGGATAAAGGTGGAGGTTTCCCCTATGCAGAAGATCGGGGTTTTCAAATGCGGCCCTGAACAAAAAAACGTGCATGAAGTATGGAGTTTAAAGGCCAGGCATAGTCAACCCCTGAGCGCACCAGGAATCGACAAAGGTGGTATGCATGTTGCAGATATCCCCTTTTCTACACCACTCGGGCCCAAATCCTGCAGTTCTGGCCTAGATCTTCACGATCTAGCATATACCCAAGCACAGTTTGCTCCCAGGACGCAGATCGAAGGCGTCAATCATAGATCGGGCAGAGCTCATACAGATCTTGACATGCGAGAGGAAAAACGAGCAAATTCAGGGCCAGATCTGGAAGTTTGTCAACAGCCAGAGCAGGTAAAACCTTTTTGTTTTCAGATTCTGATTAAACCCCCACAGGGGAAAACTCGTTTAGTATGGGTCCATGCATGAAGCACCTCTTTACAGCGGAAACAACAAATATGGGCAGAAATGGGATACCCCGTATAGATCCAACACCTGGTCAGTGGTAGGCAGTCACTCCAGGACTGTAGATCGATGGGAAGCTATGAGATTGGACCAGGATCAATTGTTACTTTAAACTTCAGATTGAGAGGAGGGACTCCATCTCAAGGACAACAAAATGGTGAGAAGGGGAAAAAATCTGCATCCTACAAAAACATTCTTCAGGGCAGCAGAGACGCAGGGCCCTCTTCAGATCCAAGCAGAAACATACCCAGGCCATACATTGTAGATCAGGCAGAACAAACCCCAGCCTTAAATCTAGACGCTACAGGGCTTGACGATTTCGTCAAGTCCTATGAAACGCAGGCTCTAATCTGCAGATTCAACAGCTTTTGGCCCAAACCTTTGGACCTATTCCATTGGATTTTCACCAGATGGACCATGGAATGTGAGATTCACCTATGTTCAAAGGGGTTTTTTATCGTAAAATTTACATCCCAGGAAGTCAGAGATACAGTCATCAGTACAGGGCCATGGTTCTGGGGAACATCAGGGCTATTTATGACCCCATGGTTCCCATATTTTGATCCAAACAAAATGACTGTAACAAAAATGCCGGTCTGGGTCAGACTATACAATCTCCCTCTGCACTTCTGGACCGAACGAGTCTTGGAAGGCATTGGAAACAGTATAGGGAAATACATTAAAACAGACCTGGAAAGGATTGATGATAGGATCTATACTTTCGCACGTATTTGTGTGGAAGTAGATTTAAGTAAAGGGTTGCCGGACAATATAAGGCTGATCTACAAACAACAAAACTGGCTGCAAGTACTAGATTATGAAAACACCGCCTTCAGATGTAGGCTATGCAGGCAGACAGGACACCTACAAAGCTCGTGTCCAGAAGCAAAGAAAACCAACAAGAAGCAGAAGAAAGGGTGGCAATTCTCACCTCCAGATTCAGAGGAAGAAGAGTCAGAAGCAGAGGAGGAAGAGACCCCTGCAGAAAAGACTGAGATATCACAAGAAATGGAGAATCAGAAGGGAACCAATCCGAACGACAAGACAGAGATGACAAGGGTGGATCCAAGCATAGGAGGCATCAAACGTCATCACCACTCTGATACTTCAGACTCAGACAAAGAAATCACCCCACAGAATGCAGAAACTCAGATAGTCATAGCTTCGATTGAGCCCTCTCAAGGAGAGTGGCGTAAGGTCGAAAAAAAAAAGGGGAGAAAAACTTGAAGCACGAGTCTCAATTGCTGCCGGAATTCAGGTTTTTTTTTTTTGCTTCTTTTTCTTCCTCTCTCCTCTCTTCTCTTTTTCTCTTCTCTCTATTTTTCATTGCACGTTAGCCTCTAACGTTGTGGAGGGTGTGAAAGCTCTCGAGCCTTAATGGCGGTCAACAGAATGTATCAGTGTAACTTTCATTATCTTTTTTAATAAAAGTTACTGTTTTTTTCCTTGGAAAAAAACTCATACTTTTGTGATAATAAACAATTTTCAAATCCTACTTTTGAAAAGAAAATGTAATTTATCATATTAAATTAAAAAGCAACTCTCTCTCTCTCTCTCTCTATATATATATATATATATGTGTGTGTGTGTGTGTGTGTGTTATATTTCATATTGAAATATACATCATGCAAAGTATATTTGCATAAAGCTTCAAAAATTCAAGAAAGATTAATCTACACAAAACAAAAAGGTCCTCAATTCTCCATCATCATTTTAACTCATAGTATCATCATATTTCTAATGCTACTACCTCCAAGGCCTATCCCTCAAAGTACTCATGGATTTCCAAAACTACCTAACAATCATGAACGACCAACCAATGAGAGTGTTCAACTCTCTATATATGTGATGAGAGCTGAATATCCTGATTTCGCTTTCAATCTAAAAAAAATATGGAGCAAAAATACCAACCTTTCAATTTATCCAATTCACAAATAGTTATAAGTCCTCCAGATGTAGAGCTTTTTGCCTCATAAAAATTTGCAGTTTATACCAAAACATAAAATTTAATTAACTTATTAAATCTTCTCCCCAACACATATACATCTATAATTTTTTTTATTAAAAATAATATTATTAAATTTCCCTTAAAATATATAATTTAGTTTTACAATTTCAAAATTTACTATCACAATTTCAAATATATCATCTAAAAAGAATTTATTTTCCACTTCAATAAAATATATCATTTAAAACATACTTATTTTTTACCTTCATAAAATATATAATTTAAAAAACACATATTTTTAATCTTAATAAATTCCAATAATATAAAGTTAATATTATTTATATATCATAAATTTTAATTTTAATTTCATTTAATATTGGATAAATTCTATATGTTTTATAGTTAAATGTGTTTGTTTTGTTTTTTTTTTTCATCGAAGAACTAATCTCTTTAGAAAATTTAGAAATAGTTTGTAAAAATGAAATTTTCACTTTATTAAATATATTAAAATATTAATTTATATTTAATAAAATATTTTTTTTTTATTTAAATATTAATTTATATTTAATAAAATATGTTTTTAATTTTTATAATTTAATAGTTAAATAGTTTCTTTTACACAAGAAAATTTATCATAATTTAGTTGTCAAATGATTAATGAGGAAAATCATAGTTGACTACTATTTGGGAATGCACGGGTCATCATTATTGTTATTCAAGGAAAACCATGTCACTTGGAATGTCTTGTTCATGGCACGGTAGGATTTCACTCTTACTAGATGCCTTTAAATCATTGATCATTAACTTATTTTCTTATACTCAAGGCAAATAATCTCTTAGCTAAGGAAAAAAAAAAAAATCATACTCCAAGGCATAATAAAATATTTTTCTATTGCACACATTCAAGATACTTTATAATTAAATGTTACTTAAGTGTATTTAAATGTCTTATTATCATTTTCAAAATACGTCATATCTAGTCAATCATATAAATTAAACTTAAATAAGCATCGAAACACTTATCTCATGATATATTAAATATAACTAAGTCAATAAAAAAATCAGTTAAATTATAACTTTATTTTTTAATAATAATAATCATAATCACATAACCAATCTTTTGTCGACGCGTTTCGAACCAACCAGTGTGGTTCATCGTCAGGACAAGTTGAAGAACCAATCTGGCCTAGCTTGCTTAAATAGAGGTGCAGAGACTCCAGGGTTAAAATTACCAACGGCTAATTTTGACCAATGACCCTAGTCAAATTAGTTAAATTAATATTTACCTATTTTATTATAGTTTTTTGTAACTTTTTTTATAAAGGCGTTAATTAAAAATATAAATAATAAATAAGTCTAATATTAATTAATTAATAAGAGAGTTCACAGATAGGATTGCGAGGATTCTAAGGAGGTATGATGTATCCGCAACTTTTAGACCTCTCAATACTATCCGTGGCTCCCTCAGGTCTGTAAAAGACCCGGTTGACCCTAAGAGCATGAAGGGTGTCTATATCATTCCTTGTTCCTGTGGGCCCCCCCCCCCCTATATTGGTGAAACTGGTCGTTCTATCAATCAGCGGATCAGCGAGCATTCGGCTGACTTAAGACATGGTAGGACCAAGTCCTCGGCCCTGGCTGAGCATGCAGGGAAGACTATGCATCATGTTTGCATAGAGGAGGCTCAAGTCATTGCCAAGATTCCGCAGTTTCACCATCGCAAATTTAGAGAGGCCCTGGAGATTGAGAAAAGGCCGAGCAATCTTAATAGGGATGATGGCTGGAAGATTAGCCGTTGCTGGGTCCCAGCCCTGTCTTCCTAGCCTCCTCATTCTCCTTTGTGTTTTGTCTCTAGGTTTCTGTCCTCCTTGTTTCTCTTTTGGCATGTTTATCCTATTATTTTGGTGTATTTTACTCTTTCGGGCTTCCTGGTGAATTAGCCTTAACCTGTTTTTCATTCTTTTGGGCGGTCTTTTGATTAAATTCTGATTTTCCTTATTTCATTAGTATTCTATTATTTTCCTAGAATTGAGTTGGCCTTTAGCTTATGTCGAGTAATTAATTTTATTGAAATATTTATCATCAAACTTAATTAGAGATCTTTAAAGTGGGTTTATGGGTATATTATGCTAGATTAATAGTATTATCATCATAGTATTAATATTTAATATCAATAAGATATATTAATAGTATTTAATATCGTAATATTAAATTAAATATGGATTATTAAGGTATGTTTATGGGTATATTATGATAGTATTATCATCATAGTATTAATATTTAATATCATTACGATAGATTAATAGTATTAATATTTAATATCATAATATTAAAGATTTATCATCAAAATTAAATATGGATTATTAAGGTAGGTTTATGGGTAAGGTATTTTATTAATAGTATTAGTGTGAGTATATTTAAACTTAAAATATTAAGTATTTAACCATGGGGTCTTATAGATATTTACGATATATTGGTTTGGTCTTTAATAACCCTAATTTGAATTTTACCATAAGGAGCAAAATTCTAGGTAGAATTAAGAGTTAACAATTTATTTGGAATTATATATCATTTAATAAGCATATATAACTTATTAAAATTAATTTTGGAATAAACCTTTATATGTAAATAATAGATAGAAATAATATATTCTAAAAATTTATTACCATTCTTACCATACCTATTAGGGTTTATTACTTTGTAGAAATAAATAAATGCGATATAACCGTTAGATTATTAGATAGGGTACTTCTTAGAACTCTCTTATTAATTAATTAATATTAGACTTATTTATTATTTATATTTTTAATTAACGCCTTTATAAAAAAAGTTACAAAAAACTATAATAAAATAGGTAAATATTAATTTAACTAATTTGACTAGGGTCATTGGTCAAAATTAGCCGTTGGTAATTTTAACCCTGGAGTCTCTGCACCTCTATTTAAGCAAGCTAGGCCAGATTGGTTCTTCAACTTGTCCTGACGATGAACCACACTGGTTGGTTCGAAACGCGTCGACAAAAGATTGGTTATGTGATTTTGCCGAAGATTATCTAAACAATGTTATAGATCACAGAAGTCTAAATTCCTTAATAATCATAATCATTAAACATATATAATTTTAAAAAATATGTGACAATATTCTTAACTATGGAGATTTATCTCATTTTATTATCAATTTTTTAACATGTAAATAGACTTTATTACAATACCACAGATCATTGTTATACCATGTCTAAAATACCATAAGATCTAAATCATACTTATTACTACCACATATCTAAAAGATTATAATGGATCTTCATATAACTACTAATAAAAATCTTTAAAAAAAACTTTTATAATATTTCAGGAAGCTTAAATCTCTATCATTTTTTTAATAATAATTAAAAATTAAATTAAAATTAAAAAAAAATCAATTCTTATTTCCCATGTATTTAGCTTAAAATATTTCAAATCACTAGATATAAACCGGGGCATGAATGGCTAATGCCATAGTCTTGATAATTTACACTTTATCAACATATATACAACATAATAGAGATAATATAGATGAATGGCTAATGGCTAATACATACATGAAAGCCTTTCTATTTTGGCAAACATATATACAACACATAGCCATCATAGGATCGAAAGAACTGGAGACGAAATGGCGCGCGCTAGGGTTTACCAGTTTACAACAACCAAACAGGCTGCCAACGCACTGGACGAACTCGTCATTGCAACGCTAGGCAATCTTGCCTATGGCACAGACCAAGTTGTGCAGACTTTGGTGGATGGGATTGGCTCACTCCTCCGGGCCTCTCACTGGAAAAAACTGAAAGGCATTGTAGAGCAGGCAAAAAAGACCAAGAACGGTGGAGAGTCGGCCGACGATGCCTTTCAGGTCACGGATCTTGGCCACAAGGGCGTTCTAGCAGCGGTGCACAAAACTTGTTATCAGGGAACACAACCCTTGTGGCAGAATGACCTCCATAGTGGAAGAAGCAAAAAAAGTAGAAATAGCATAATACAAAGCAGAAATGGAGGAGCAAAAGATATAGAACAACACACCAAATGAGGAGAAAGACCCCAGTAACCCTTTGCAGCACCAAGAAACTCAACCAACAGGAATGGAAATAATCAGCATCAAGCAAACTCATGGATCAGAAGGATCTGATTGTGACAAAGACTCTCCCATTCATACAAGTGAAAATTAGCGTTCCATTGTAACCACTCCCAACATCGGAGGTTGGGAAAAGTGGAAAACAAGAAAGGGAGAAAAGAATAATAGCCATATTTTTCATCTTTTACTTTTTGTCTACTTCCTATGAAAATAGGGACAGACCATATACATATGCCTTTTTTGCATCTACAAGATGTAATTGTCATATGAATAAAATTACAAATTTTTCCAAGGTGAAAAATAACACATGCCCATCATATTAACTCCTAATTTTTACACAAACTCAAATTCGCATTCAACCATCTTACAAACTCTTTGGCTCCATTTTTGGAGTTGAATGTGTTGGAATATTAATTCCAACTGCCGTGCAGCGACAGCGATTTACTTCACGGAAATACACTATCGGGAGGCAAAAACACTCCAGAACCATCAAAAATCAAAATCGCAGGCTTAAAGGTTCAATTCGCGACAGTCGTTGGATCTGGCCGATCAACGGTCCAGATCGCGTCGGCAGATCGCAATCGGAGGAGGCAAGCAGCGGCAGCGATGTGGGACATTGCCGATCAGCAATCGCCGATGGGCATATCGGCGAGTCGGCGTATCGGCGGGATGGAGCATCGGAGGTATCGGCGGTAGCATTGCGATGAGCGATCGCCGATATCACATCGGCGTGTCGCTATCGGCGCTTTCATATGGGCAGGGCCTTTCGCACAGTTATGTTTGCGATCCGATGAGTCGGACCCGACCGTTATATATGCTCTATCGCATAATATTTCAGTTCCGCCAGCGGCCAATTTTCCCGTGTTTTGAAATGTTTTCCAAGCATAGGTCAAAATGCATCGCATCGATGGATATCACATCGGCGGGTCGTAAATCGGCATTTCGCTATGCGATAGTGCGATATTGTGATAAGCCATGCATTAAATTCAGATAGGATATTTTCAGCCGAGTAATCAATGAAATTTACTGCGGTTGGTAAATGTAGGTAGGATATTTTTCTTCTATCTTATCACTTAGAATCAGATATGATTTTAACCTATATAATGTGTAATGAACAACAGTTCTATCTTCAAGTGAGTAAGAGAGAAGTTGTTGAAGAATCTGAGAGTTTTGTAATTATCTGTAAACGCACAACAGTGCTAAGATAGTTGAAAACAGATTCTGGAACTGGAGCGTTCCTGTTGTAACCCCTCTGTAGAGGAAGACTATTTCTGTAACAGTTTTTTTTTTTATATGATTAAAGATCCTGTATTGAAAACAGAGCGTTGTTCTCTGTGCAATTTCTTTTGTGTTTGAAATTATCAGAAATTTCCAACATGGTATCAGAGCTAGTCTAGGCACTCAGTGAGTCAAAAACAGAGTTTGTTTTTCACTGTAGGAGCTGTAAGAAGCTTATTGAGTAGAGAAAGTTTTTTGCTTGTTTTTGTTATACAGTCAGTATCTCTTCTTTACTTATACAAGTTAAGATGGCAGATGCTGGAACTGGTTTGAAAAATTCCCAACTGCCACAGTTTAATGGGAAAAATTATAGTTATTGGTCCATAACAATGAAAGCATTGTTTGCTTCTCAAGGAATATGGGAGCTGGTTGAATCTGGCTATGCTGAACCTGCAGATTCAACAGCGTTGGCTGCTTTGACAGTAGTAGAAAGAGACCAGTTGAAGAGTGACAGGAAGAAGGATGCCAAAGCCCTCTTTTTCCTCTTCCAATCAGTAAATGAAATTGTTTTTCCACGGATTGCAGTAGCAACAAAATCCAAGGAGGCATGGGATATTCTCAAAACTGCCTATCAAGGCATGGAGAAGGTGAAGACTGCAAAGTTGCAGATGTTGAGGGGAGACTTTGAAACACTCAGCATAAAGGAATCAGATACAATAGATTCATTCTTCACTCCAGCTATTGGGTTGATAACCCAGATAAGATCTCATGGTGAGATTCTTGAGGAAAGAAGGATTGTAGAGAAGATCTTGAGAAGTTTACCCTCAAGGTTTGAAGCTGTTGTGGTAGCAATAGAAGAAACAAAGGATCTTTCATAGTTCACAGTAGATGAACTGAGTGCTTCTCTTATGTCTCATGAACACAGACTGAGTAGAGGAACAGATTCCTCTTTTGAGCAAGCATTCAAGACTCAGATGTCTTTTGGCCAAAGAAAAGGTCGAGGCAGAGCAAATAACAGAGCTCGTGGAAGAAGCCAAAACAGAGGCATAAATAATCCTGCAAGCACAAGCGGAAGGAGCTGCAATCAGAACCAAGATGAAGGTTCAAGCAAATAGCAAGCTCATGGACAAAGGTATGACAAATCCCAAGTCCAATGTCATTATTGTAAGAAATTTGGGCACTATGCCAATGAATGTAAGAAAAAACAAAATGACATGAATAATAGGCAAAATGCTAATTTTGCAAATGAAGAAGATAAGAATCCAAAAATTGTGTTGTTAACATGTAACACTGCACAAGACAAACAAGAAGATTTTTGGTTCTTAGACTCAGGTTGTAGTAATCACATGACTGGAAATATTGAAATGTTTGCCAATCTGGATGAAAATGTGAAATCTGAGGTAACAACAGGAACTTATAGTAAGATATCTGTCAAGGGTAAGGGCAGAGTCAGTATCCAAGCAAGAAATGGAGAACAGATGATTGTGCCAGAGGTAAACTATGTACCTGGTCTGAAATGTAATCTTTTGAGCATTGGACAGCTCATTAACAAAGGTTACAATTTTTTCTTCAAAGATGATATGTGTACAATCAGAGACATACCTCCAAGTAAAAAGATCATTGCACAGGTGCACATGACCAGCAATAGAATGTTTTCTCTCAAACTCAGGGCAGATTTGAAGGAAGCTAGAACTATTGCAGCTGTAACACAAGAAGTCTTTCAGGAACAAGTGAAAGATGAGAATTGGTTGTGGCACTTGAGATTTGGACATCTCAAATTCGGAGGTTTGAATCTGTTGCACAGAAAGGGAATGGTAAAGGGATTGCCATTGATCGAGAAACCGGACAACCTTTGTGAAGGCTGCATCTTGGGCAAGCAACACAAAGAAAGCTTTCCAGCAGGAAAGACTATAAGGGCAAAAGCACCCTTGGAAATTGTTCACTCTAATGTATGTGGACCGATGCAAATACCATGATTTTCCGGAAATAAATATGTTTTAACTTTCATTGATGATTACACCAGAAAGACATGGGTGTATATGTTGAAACAGAAGAGTGAAGTGTTTGAGAAATTCCGCCACTTCAAAACTCTTGTTGAAAAGCAGTGTGGGCATTATATCAAAGTGCTCAGAACAGATAGAGGAGGAGAGTACATCTCCAAAGACTTTCTGCGTTTTTGCAGAGAGAATGGCATACAAAAGCAGTTCACCGCGAGGTATTCACCTCAGCAAAATGGTGTTGCCAAAAGGAAGAATAGGACCATTCTTGATATGGTCAGAAGTATGTTGAAGGCAAAAAACTTGCCACATGAGTATTGGGCAGAAGCTATCACTTGGGCAGTTTACATCTTGAATAGATGCCCAACTAAAGTTGTCATGAACAAAATACCAGAAGAAGCATGGAGTGGTCAAAAGCAAACTGTCACTCACATGAGAGTATTCGGTTGTGTAGCATACACACATGTACCGGATCAGCTAAGGAAGAAGCTTGACAATAAGGGGGAGAAGTGTGTCTTTACTGGCTATTGTGAGGAGTCAAAAGCATACAAACTCTATAATCCATCCACCAAGAAATTGATAGTAAGCAGAGATGTGCAGTTCATTGAAGATGAAGCTTGGGATGGAAGCTTAGAGAAGACAGTGAATGTGAAGACAATAGTGTCTCCCGAAGAAGAAGAGGAAGGGACAGCAACAAATAATCCTTCCTTGGTGGGTCATCCACCACCACAGAAAGTACAACAAACCACACCACAAGCTGGAATTCGAACAGCCTTGAGAAGTCAAGGTAGTGCTTCTCCAAGTACATCACAAGGATCAGAAATACCCTCAAGTTCGGATGGAACTCCAAGCACACCAAGAAGACCAAGATTTAGAAATCTAAATGAGATTTATGAACAAGGAGAGGTAAGTAACAATACCGGTCTGAATTCATTATTCGCTTTGTATTGTCATGTTGATGACCCAATTCATTTTGAAGATGTTGTAAATGAAGATAAATGGATTGAAGCAATGAATGAAGAAATTGGTGCAATTGAGAAGAGTAAAACATGGGAGTTAGTGGACCTCCCTGTAGGCAAAGATGCCATTGGAGTTAAGTGGGTCTATAAGACCAAAATTAATGTTGAAGGCAAGATTGACAGGCACAAAGCAAGACTTGTTGTGAAAGACTACAAGCAGCAACAAGGCAAAGACTATGATGAAACCTTTGCACCAGTAGCAAGGATGGAAACAGTCAGAACAGTGCTGTCTATTACGGCACAACACAAATGGAAGATTTATCATATGGATGTTAAATCTACATTCCTGAATGGAGTGTTAAAAGAAGAGGTTTATGTTGAATAACCTCCGGGCTATGAAGTTGAAGGCCAAGAGCATAAAGTCTGCAAACTGAAGAAGGCTCTTTATGGGCTGAAGCAAGCTCCAAGAGCATGGTACAACAGAATAGATGCTTATCTGATTGAGAATGGATTTGATAAGTGTGATGGTGAACCCACACTCTACATAAAGGAGAATGACGGTAAGATTGTTATTGTTGTTTTATATGTAGATGATTTGATTTTTACCAGCAATGGTGCTTCTCTCATTGCTGATTTTAAAGCAGTCATGAAAAGTGAATTTGAAATGACTGACTTGGGCTTCTTAAGATATTTTCTTGGAATTGAAGTAGACCAAAGTGAAAATGGTGTTTTCATTTCTCAAGTTAAATATGTAGAAGCAGTGTTAAAGAGATTTAACATGCAAAACAGCAAGGCAGTTGCGACTGCAACTGTAATGGGGTTGAAATTGTCTAAAGAAGACAACAGCAAGGATTTTGATCCAAAACTGTACAAGAGCATAGTTGGCAGCCTTATGTACTTAACTGCAACTAGGCCGGACATTATGCACGCTGTGAGTTTAATCTCCATATTTATGGAAAGACCGAAAGAGACTCATTGGAAGGTAGCCAAGAGGATTCTAAGGTATGTGAATGGAACAAAGGGGTTTGGTATTTTATACTCCTCTTCTGAAAGTTTCATGTTGACAGGTTACACCGACAGTGATTGGGCTGGAAGTGTTGATGATAGGAAAAGCACATCGGGATATGTGTTTCATATGGGATCGGGAGCCATCTCATGGGCTTCCAAGAAGCAACCATTTGTGTCTTTATCAACAACAGAGGTAGAGTATGTGGTAGCAACAACAGTAGCATGCCAAGCAGTATGGCTAAGAAAAGTTCTCAGAGACTTGTGTCATGAACAAGAAAAGGGCACAACCATTTACTGTGACAATAGCTCGGCAATAACATTGTCTAAAAATTCTGTTTTTCATAAAAGGACAAAGCACATAGACACCAAATTTCACTTCATACGTGAATTGGTTAACAATGGTGAGATTGTTTTGCAGCACTGCAGAACAGAGGATCAGTTAGTTGACATTTTGACAAAACCATTGGCAATGAAAAGATTTGATAATTTTAGGAAATGTCTGGGTATGATTGAATGCCCAACAATTGAAATTAAAGGGGAGTGTTGGAATATTAATTCCAACTGCCGTGCAGTGACAACGATTTGTTACTTCACGGAAATACTCTATCGGGAGGCAAAAACACTCCAGAACCATCAAAAATCAAAATCGCAGGCTTATAGGTTCAATTCGTAACAGTCGTTGGATCTGGCCAATCAACGATCCAGATCGCGTCGACAGATCGTAATCGGAGGAGGCAAACAGCGGCAGCGATGTGGGACATTGCCGATCAGCAATCGCTGATGGGCATATCGGCGAATCGATGTATCGGTGGGATGGAGCGTTGGAATTATCGGTGGTAGCATTGCGATGAGCGATCACCGATATCATATTGGCGTGTCACTATCGGCGCTTTCATATGGGCAGGGCCTTTCACACAGTTATGTTTGCAATCCTATGAGTCGGACCTGACAGTTATATATGCTCTATCGCATAATATTTCAGTGCCACCAGCGGCCAATTTTCCCGTGTTTTGAAATGTTTTCCAAGCATAGGTAAAAATGCATCGCATCGATGGATATCACATCGGCGGGTCGTAAATCAGCATTTCGCTATGCGATAGTGCGATATTGTGATAAGCCATGCATTAAATTCAGATAGGATATTTTCAGCCGAGTAATCAATGAAATTTACTGCGGTTGGTAAATATAGGTAGGATATTTTTCTTCTATCTTATCACTTAGAATCAGATATGATTTTAACCTATATAATGTGTAATGAACAGCAGTTCTGTCTTCAAGTGAGTAAGAGAGAAGTTGTTGAAGAATCTGAGAGTTTTGTAATTATCTGTAAACGCACATCAGTGCTAAGATAGTTGAAAACAGATTCTGGAACTGGAGCATTCCTGTTGTAACCCCTCTGTAGAGGAAGACTATTTCTGTAACAGTTTTTTTTATATGATTAAAGATCCTGTATTGAAAACAGAGCGTTGTTCTCTGTGCAATTTCTTTTGTGTTTGAAATCACCAAAAATTTCCAACAGAGTGACACTATTTGAAACCTCTACAAACATCACTCATAATGACAAAAATACAAAAGATGAATGGAAAATGAGAACAAGATTACGTATTATTTTTAAAATGAAAACTAATAACTAATTACATATTCTTGGATTATTACATATTTTTTTTTAAATGAAAACTAATAAACAAACCTAATGCAATCTCATGCGTCACTCAGCAAAGTACCTATGAAAATTTTGAAGTAATTATTTACAGTGTTATCGAGTTAACTCCAAGGTTATGGCAACCGACAACAAATAACCTACTATCATATAAAAAACAATTTAAACTACTCGAGAATACAGTGAACTCCAGAATACAGTGAGGGAAGAAGCAAATAAAAGCGTTTCCAAGGAAAATGTGAATTCACTAGGGAAAACGCGGGAAAAGTGTCTTTGAAAAGCACGAATCCATTGCACACATTCATTCCTCTGGAACTCAGCAAAGGCTTTCACATAAAAGTTAAAGCAAAAACACACTGTTTAAACATTTAAAAGCAATCTCATTCGAAAAATCAAATATCCACCTCCATTGCAGGTCTTGTATAGCTCTTGACTTATACTGAACATAAATGTTATGATAAGTATGTATGGCACACAATTTAGATTTTTTTTTTTTTTTTTTTATATAGCTCTCTCAACATTCTCCTATTTTTTGAGTTATAGGTCACCAAGAGTTTTGATAATTTTGAGTTTTCTTAACTCAGAGGTGAAAATTTTATGGACAATTCCATAAATCTACACTATATGATTGGAAATATGTCAAAATTTAAACAGAAAATCTCGTCGGCTTCCAACTACGCTGCTGTTGGGATTCTTGCAAATCTTAAATATTGAATTGCGAATGCATATCAAATCTCAACGGTCTTATCTGCCACTAGGATTCTTGCAAATCTTAAATATTGAATCTGCTAAAGAACCCAATTGCGGTAACTCTAAACTGAATGCATATCTTCAACCTTATTTCTTCGACTGTGAATTAAACACCATCGGTGCCGCAAACCTCATTTCCATGATGTCTGAGGAAAAGAACATTGGCTGAGTGGTAAATATAAATTCAAAATTCAAATTTCGAGCGGGGTTGTCAAATTCAAACTTAAAATTCAAGGTATGGTCGTATAGTATACCCTCTCATTCCTACGGTCTAGTGGTGGCAGTGACACCAGAGGCGCCTGGAAATTTCTCACGCTAAGTTTTGGATGAATTAAAAACCGCCTTGTCCATAATAGGATGCCCATCGATTATCGGTTGTCCATATTGAATGTAGTTGCATGGGTCATAGTCGATGAATCTGCAGGGGCTTTCAAATCAGGGTATGGAATATGTATGTGAACCAACCACCATAAGGGCATTTAACACCCTATGGCAGGCTAGTTATCACTTGTCTGCGCAAGAGCCTCTGTATTATTTTTTCGGACAAAAATGGCTTATCACCGTACCAAATTATAACTTGTAATTGACTATACATGATTTTAATATCTGATGGCAAATATTATTTCAATTGTCTAACATCAAAATTAATGTCAACGTCCCACCACTGTTGACATGAGAAGGACTTATGTTTAGAAGGGAATGTCGTAAGGCGCAATTAAAAAAAATCTATTAAACTGTATTGGAATAAAAATCGTGATTGATGACGTGCTACACGTATTTGATAGTATTCATTGTATGAAATATACATAGAGAATTTTCAGGTACATAGCTACGACAATCAGGTAGATAAGAACTTACGTGAGTTTATAATTTCTAATAGCTATTCCTTTGGAAAGATGCAATATTGATGCATGTTGAAGACGAGTAGAATAAAACTCTCTACGCATTTGGTGATGCTAACACCTCAATCAGCGAAAAAAAAAAAAAAAGTGTAATGCTGCTATGAATCATAATGTACATGTTAAGTGTTTATTGGGTTATAAGATTTTAATGAGAGTGGTTGATATACATCTGTAATCATATTTATTAGTATGATTGATATAAGTTTCTAGACTTATATCTACCATCCATCACATTAATAATTGTTATGTGTATTTTTTTGAACTTTAATTTTATTATCAATAATTATATAAATAATAATAGCGATATTATTTTATATTTCTATAATTATATTTATTATATTAATATTATTTTGTATATTAATATAATATTAGTTATTACTTAAAATTTTGCTAATATATTAATAGTTATATTTAAAAAAATGATATAATTCATAATAACATTTAGTTATTATTAATAATATGTATTTATTTTCACTGTTATATTATTGTCAATAATTATTATATATTCATGAATATAATTATCAATAAGCCCCAAGGGTTAGCTCAACTGGTCAAATAAGTGCCTCGCCATTTGGGAGGTCATAGGGTCAATTCTCGCAAAAGCCCTTGGGGTTAGGCCTAGCTTAATACCCTTGATCAAGCTCAGAAATTTCCGTGGACACAATGGCCACCCAGTGACCACGGGTGTTTGTGAACCCCCCTGAAAAAAAAAATAATCAATATATTTTATATATTTACTTAGATTATATTAAAAATATTAATTATATACACACAATATATTAAACTAATATATATATATATATATATATATATATATATATATATATATATATATATATGTATATATACATACTTCTTCTTTTTATTCAAGTTTCTGTGATCCATAATGAATTAAGCAAAGTATTTTAGTAGAAATCACATAAGAGAATAAAATATATTATACTATTACTTTGGTGTATATATATATTATAATGGTATATTGTAAAATTTTGTTAATATTTAAATACTTCTAACTCAAACTATAAAATAATCTAGATATAACATAATACTAATTCTTTTTTATTTTTTATAATAAGTATTTATCTCTCAGCGAGTGAACAATTGTTATATATTTATTAATATAATTGTTAATATTTATTGATATAATTGTTAATATGTTTCATATATTTACTTAAAATATAATAAAAACATCAACTATAGATAAATTATATATTAAACTTGAAAAATAGTATATTATTATTTGCCAATAATAATATCATAATTAACTAAGGGGATTATGAATATTATAAACTCGAAAGATAAAAAAAAATCCAAGAGACTAATATTACAAATAGAAACGATTAATAAACCGTAGGAATTAGTATTTTAAACCCAAATAATCAATAAACCCAAGGGATTAAATTCCTTAGGTTCATATTCCTAGGGTATAAAATTATTCATAGTGTTTATAATATTAATATTTGGGTTTAATATAAATCCCTTTTGTTTATAGTCATGTTCAACCATGGTCAACCTTTGTCCAACGTCACATTATGAGAAATATTTTCTTAATATGAAAATCAACTATGATTGAACGTCACATTGTGACAAAATTTGCCTCAATATGAAAATGGACGTGGCAAACCATGTTTATTTTAGGGTTTATAATATTTATCTTAAGGTTTAAATACGTTGGGTTTATAATATTAATCACTTCACTTTAATATTATTCCCTTGCGTTCATAAGACCTTAGGGTTTATTGGCCTGGAGTATGCCGTAAAACTGCTTCTGCTTGGCTAAGAGCTCGTCTTCCTCGGACGTAAGGAAACAGGTTAACGGCCCAAGACCCAGAGGCATCTGGCAGGAGTGAGAGCCTGCTCCCGATTACGGACCACCAGCAGGGTTATGTCAGGTGGCGTGGTTTTCCTATTTAACAGTGATGAGTCATCCCAGCATTCGCGGATAGCAGCCAGAGATGGCTGTCCTCACTGTTGGTTTGACACCTGAGTTGATAGGTTTTACCACCTTCGGAAAAAAAAAAAAGACCTTAGGGTTTATAACATTAATTCCTTGAGTTTTCTAATTCTTTAGGTTGGTAACATTAATCTCTTATGTTTATTAAACCTTAATATTAAGGGCTAAATATTAGTCCTAGGGTTTACTATTAATCCCTTAGGTTTTTGATGTTTATTGTTTCGGTTTATTAATTCGTTGGGTTTATTACTTCCTAGGGTTTATTAATCCTCTGTGTTTTTAATATTGATCGCTTTGGTTTGTTTATCCCTTAGGTTTATAATATTTATCCCTTAGGTTTATAGTATTTATCCTTTGGGTTTACTAATTCCTTGGTTTTATAATATTTAACCCTTGGGTTTATTAGTCCCTTGGGTTTATAATATTTATAATTCCATGGGTTTATAACTTAATCCCTTGGGTTTATAATATTAATAATACCTTGGGTTTATTATTCCCTTGAGTTTGAAATATTAATTCTTAGGTTTTATTAATCCCTTGGGTTTTTAATATTGATCCCTTCGGTTTTTTCATCCCTTAGGTTTATAATATTTAATCCCTTGGGTTTGTTCATCCCTTAGTTCTGTAATATTTAATCCCTTGGGTTTGTTGATACCTTAGGTTTATAAAATTTATCCCTTGGGTTTACTAATCTGTTGGGTTTATAATATTAATAATCCCGTGTGTTTATTAATCCCTTGAGTTTATAATATTAAACCCTTATGTTTATAATATGTATCCCTTAGGTTTACTAATTTTGTGAGGTTTATAATATTAAACCCTTGACTTTATTAATCCCTTGAGTTTAAAATATTTAATTCCTAGAGTTTATTAATCCCTTGGGTTTTTATATTGATCGCATGGGTTTGTTGATCCCTTAGGTTTATAATAGTTATCCCTTAGGTTTATGATATTTATCCCTTGGGTTTATAGTCTTTATCTTTTTGGTTTATTCATTCCTTAGGCTTATAATATTAAACCCTTAGGTTTATTAGTCCCTTTACTTTATAATATGTATAATTCCATGTGTTTATAACTTAATCCCTTGGGTTTACAATATTAATAATCCCTAGGGTCTATTAATCCCTTGGTTTTTTTAATATTAATCCCTTGGGTTTGTTGATCCTTTAGGTTTATAATATTTGATCCATTGGGTTCATAATATTAATAATACCTTTGATTTATAATTTAATCCCTTGGGTTTATAATATTAATAATACTTTGGGTTTAATAATCTCTTTAGTTTAAAATATTAAGTCATAGGGTTTATCAATCCCTTGGGCTTTTAACATTGATCCATTGACTTTGTTGATCCCTTAGATTTACAATATTTATCTGTTGAGTTTACTAATCGACTAGGTTTATAATATTTATAGTCTCATGAGTTTATTAATCCCTTGGGTTTAAATGTTAATTCCTAAGGTTTATTAATCTGATGTGTTTTTAATATTTATTCCTTGGGATTGTTGATCATTTATGTTCATGATATTTATCGCTTGTCTTTATTTTTTGATTGGGTTTATAATATTGAACTGTTAGGTTTATAATATTAATATTAATGTGCGTTTATCAATCCTTTGAGTTTAAAATATTAATTCTTAGGTTTTATTAATCATTTGTGTTTTTAATATTGATCCCTTGGGTTTGCTGATCCTTTAGGTTTATAATATTTATCCCCTAGGTTTGTTAATCCCTCAGGTTTATAATATCAAACTCTTGGGTTTATTAGTCCTTTAGGTTTATAATATTAATAATTCATTTGTTTTATAATTTAATCCCTTGGATTTTAATATTTATAATCCCATGGGTTTATTATTCCCTAGAGTTTAAAATATTAATTGATAGGGTTTATTAATCCCTTGGGTTTTTAATAATGATCCCTTGGGTTTGTTGATCCCTTAGGTTTATAATATTTATCCCTTAAGTTTATAATATTTACCCCTTTTGTTTACTAATTCTCTAGGTTTATGATATTAAACCCTTGGGTTTATTAGTCCCTTGGGTTTATAATATTAGTAATTCCTTGAGTTTATAATTTAATCCCTTGGGTTTATTAACCTCTTGACTTTAAAATGTTAATTCCTAGGGTTTATTAATCTATTGGACTTTTAATATTGATGCCTTGGGTTTGTTGATCCCTTAGTTTTATAATATTTATCCCTTGGGTTTACTAATTCGTTGGGTTTATAATATTAATAATTTGTATATTAATCCATAATGAATTTCTCTTATGTGATTTCTGCCGAACAACTTTGCTTAATTATTAATTTGATTGGTTTATTAATCCCTTGGGTTTAAAATGTTAATTCCTATGGTTTACTCATACTATGTGTTTGTAATATTGGTTCCTTAGCTTTTTCGATCCTTTGTGTTTATAATATTTATTCCTTGGGTTTACTAACTCATTGGGTTTATAATATTAAACTCTTGGGTTTATTAGTTGCTTCGGTTTATAATATTAATAGTCAAGTGTGTTTATTAATCTCTTGGGTTTAATTAATTCCTAGGGTTTATTAATCCCTTCTATTTTTAATATTGATCTGTTGGGTTTGTTGATCCCTTGGATTTATAATTTTAGTATCTTGTGTTTACTAATTCTTTGGATTTATAATATTAAACCCTTAGATTTATTCATTATTTGGGTTTAAAATATTAATTCCTATAGTTTATTAATCCTTTCTATTTGTAATATTAGTCTCTTGGATTTTCTTGATCCTTTGAGTTTATAATATTGATAATGCCCTAAGTTGATTATAGTATTATTATTTGTAAGTAATAGTATAATAATTTTTTAGTTTAATATATAATCTATATATAGTTGATATTATTATTATATTTTAAGTAATATAATAATTGTTCACTATATTGGTGAGGGATAAATACTTATTATAAATAATAATAAAATATAGTATTTTTTTTTTCTAAGTAAGCTTAAATCTATTATGGAAACATATGGTACAGAGAGTTCTAGGCATCAGAGTGATGCCATATAGTCAGCAAAATATCAAAAATTGAGCCGCCCATAAGGGGAAACCGGCCCAAGAAGCGTTTGAACGCTGCCTCGCAAGAGGAAACCAACGTTGAGTTGACAACAGTAAGCCAAAAGACTGAGCCGCCCACCAGGGGAAACCGACTCATACATAAATTAAGAACTAAATTAACTGCAGAGTTTAGCTTGGACACGCTTAGATACATAGGCGACAAAACCAGCATAAAGCGCAAAAGACTAGTCATGATGGTGAGAAAAAACAGAGGCTAAAATATACTATTATTATGTTATATCTCGATTATATTATATTTTGAGTTATAATTATTTAAATGTTAACAAAATAATATATATATATATATATATATATATATATATATATATATATTCTAAAGTAATAGTATAGTATATTTTTGTTTAATATATTGTGTGTATATAGTTAAAATTATTAATATACTCCAAGTAAATATATAAAATATATTGATAATTATATTCATGAATATATAATAATTATTGACAATAATATAATAGTGAAAATAAATACATATTATTAATAATAACTAAATGTTATTATTATGTTATATATGAATTGTATTAGTTTTTTAAATCTAACTATATTAGAAAATTTTAAGTAATAATTAATATACAAAATAATATTAATATAATAAATATAATTATATACATTTAAAATAATGTGGTTATTATTATTTATATAGTTATTATTAGTTAGATTAAAGTTCAAAAAAATAAGCATAACAATTATTAATGAGATGGGTGGTGGATATAAGCCCATGGACCTATATCAACCACGTTGATAAATACAGTTGTAGAAGTATTTCATATACACTGATATCAACCACATTAGTAAATGTGGTTGTGTTAATTTCTAATAACTATTCCATTAAAAAGAAGCAATATTGATACATGTTGAAGACGGCCAAAATAAAACTATCTTAGGGCTTCTGGCGACGGTAACACCTCAATCGGCCAAACAAAAAAAATATTGTTATTTATGCTTATATTTCTGTAATGGTCCTATGCATCATAATGTACATGTTCAATGATTACTCGGTCATAAGACCTCAATGACAGAGACAAAAAAAAATATTGTTATTTATGTTTATTTTTTTGTAATGGTATTATGCATTATAATGTGTTGAAAATGCAACAAGATGATGGAGCTTAGTGAAAAGAAGTCGCTTTCACTAAGTGGGCCCGTAGGGTCTTTTTGGTGCAAAGTCTATTTTTAGACATATGGATCATGGTCTATGAGTTGCAGGATGCTATTTGTGGATGATTGATTATGGTGGTAAAAATAGATGGAATTCTATTTTTAGATATATGGGCGGTTTCTATTTTTAGACTGCCAGGCTAAAAATAGAACAGTCGAATATTATTAGCTCATAATAATATTTGGACTATAAACATTATCTTATCCTTTTGGAGCACTTCAGTTTGAGCTACAGATGTGGCACATGTAGCTGTCAGAAGGAAATATGCTTTTCTTGTGGGTCAGTTGAGCTATTGCATGCAGGACTTCAGTTAGAACTCATGTGGTTGAGTTTGGTGGAGTTGATGGAGCTGTGTTCAGTTTGACTTGGTTGAACTAGTTGTATTTTAGTCTAACTAAAGAATACACTAGTGATGAGTTGTGTGAATTAATTATTAATTAATTCACTAATTATTAACTCATAAAGCAACTAAAGAATACATCAGTTAACTCAGTGCATGTACAGTTCAGTGGAGACAGGTGTTAGAGGTTGAGATTGCTATCAGTTGTGACTATAGTTGTGCATGAGATTTTGCACATGCATGGATTGAGTAATGCCAATGAGTATTACGTGGTTCAGCCAAGGAAAATACGAGTTTGGATCAGCCATACTGATTGATTCTTTTGCAGGATTGCACAGTGGAGGCAGGCAAACAGTGGAGGAGATTTGAGGCTTCAGATTTGAGCTAGTTTGTGTGTAACAGGTGGAGATAATACTGAGTACTTGCGAGGAGTATTGTACTATGTATTGTTACATGTTCTCTATCATTATAATATACAGATAGTGTGGGATTTTTAGCTGTATTCTTTCCCCGGGTTACATACTGTGTTAATGTGCGCATGCAATTGATGTTTCATTGTTTTAATGCTGCTAAATTGATGATCAACGTAGAGGAGGTTATGTATTATGCATGTATTCCACAATAGTGTATAATCGGGATAATCTCTGTGAATAAGTGTTTATTATTCAAAATTTCTACATGGTATTAGAGCTAGATTTGTAGAGAATTTGCAGAAAATTTCTACATGGTATTAGAGCTCTTGATCATCAGATCTATTATTCAGAAAGTGTTTACATTTTATTTCTTCAGGCAGAGTCTGTAATCGGGCCAGGTAGCCTCTGGATTCATCCTTCCTTTGGAAGGTGAGATATCCGGTAAAAGCCCATACAGTCAATCTCTGTATGAGAAATATTTTGTTCTCACGAATTTTAGATTAGAAGCGGTTGAATTTTGAGTTGGTGGAATTCGAATTTGCAGCAGTGTTTTCTTGGTGTCAAAGTTGACATGTCCTTCAACGGATTGCGATTGGAGTATGCTCTTGAGGGAAGCTCGAATTATATTGCATGGAAAGACAGGATGGAGGCGGTGTTAGATGACAATGGGCTGAAGGAGTTCATAGAGGCTGACGTCTCAAAGCCTACTGATACTGCTCAAGTTGATGCTTGGCAAAAGAAGACAACAAAGTGTCAAAGGATTCTGTTGGAGGGCGTGAAGAATCACATTGTGTCCAGCCTGCATGGAAAGGCTTCTCCATACTTGATGTGGAAAGCGTTTACAGATCTATTCCAAAGCAAGAGCGACCAGAGGAAGTTGGCGCTCAAGGATAAACTCAGAAACATTAAGTGTGAGAATGGAGACAGTATGCCCAAGTATCTCATGAAGTTCACCCAATGCCGGGATGAGCTGGGAAGTGTGGGGGTGACTGTCGATGATGAGGACTTGGTGAGCTTGGCTCTCCTTGGTCTTCCGAAGAGTTGGCATTCCTATCAGGACTCTGTCAATGGTCGGGAGAAATTGCCAGGATGGGAGAGACTTTGGTCGGATCTTGTGCAAGAGGAGATCAGACGGAGCACCAGAGACAGTTCTTCATCCATGCATGATGAGGAGAACTGTGCCTTAGCGAGTAAGGTGAAGAAGGGGAAGGAGAAGGGTTCTCTTTCCGAATCCAGTTCTTCCAATGATGGGAAGAAGGTTGACAAGTCGAAGGTGAGATGCTTTCGTTGTCATGAGTTGGGCCATTATGCTACTAATTGCCCAAAGAAGAAGTCCAAGAAGGGATCCGGGGAAGGATTTGAAGGTGAGGCACTTGCTTCACAATTCGAGTTGGATTTCACACTCTTCGCATGCATGGTTTCATCCATGGTGGGAAGTGGTTGGTTTCTTGACAGTGGAGCTTCTTTCCACATGACCGGTGACAAAAGTTTGTTTAGTACTTTGGAGGAGAAAGATCTCCAGATACTCATAGGGATGGGTAATGATGAGAAGTATAGTGTCTCAGGTGTAGGCATGGTTATTTTTCAGAAGGAGCATGGAGCTCGCCTTACCTTAACCGATATCAAGTATGTACCAGGAATGAAGAGAAACTTGGTGCCGATCGCGATGCTGGAAGATAGAGGCTATGATGTAGTCTTCAGTAAGGGAAAGGATTTCCTTAGACACATCATCACTAGACAGGTGAAGCAGATTGGTTCATGAGTCAAGAACCTGTATGCTCTTGAGGTTCAACATGCATGCAAAGCCTTGAGCAGCGAGGCAATTGACGGAGACTTAGTGGTTGAGAGGGAGCGTATATTACCTCTCAACATGCAGAGCTAGAAGAAGTCTCGAACGATTGTGGAGGAGCCACAATTGGTGCAGCAACTTCAGGAGGTTGTGGAGCAGCCACAATAAGGGAAGCTGAGCGGAGACCGAGTAGAGACATCTACTCACGCAGAGACCTCCAGTAGGGGAAAACTTCAAGCCAGGTGGGCTGAGGATCGCATGCAGCCATACCTCCAGGTAGGAGGTGGGGTGATGTGTATTGATTGTCCCAAGGAGGAGGGGTAGGATCCTTGAGGTACCCAACCTCTTGGATGAGACCTTGCTACGGGAGCCCCGATGTGGAGTAGCAGGAACTCACTGATTGGGTAGAGACAGATGCGGATGGAGCGGCAAAGAGAGCGACAGTGTAGGGAATCCCAGGACAGCACATAGCTAGCAGGCTGCAGCAATGCGAGAGGCACAAGTGTTTTGCACAGTGCTAGGTGGCACAGAGAGGTGTGCAATGGTGCGAGATGCATGGAGATGTTGCAGTAGCGCAGATGTTAGAGAGGGAGAACTTGTCAGCAATAGGTAGAGCTTCAGCATCAGAGTATGTTCCTAGCCCAATAGAGTGGTCAGTTGGGAGTGTTTTTGTTCCAAGTGTTGTTGGAGCAAGTGGACCGGACAAATGTGTTGCATGCAGAACATTCCAGAGTTGCAGGATAGGGGTTGGAGATAATCCATATCTTGTTGAAATGGAGTTTTGAAAATGCAACAAGATGATAGAGCTTAGTGAAAAGAAGTCACCTTCACTAAGTGGCTAGGCTATTTTTGGCGCAAAGTCTATTTTTAGACATATGGATCATGGTCTATGAGTTGCAGGATGCTATTTGTGGATGATTGGTCATGTTGGTAAAAATAGATGGACTTCTATTTTTAGACATATGGGTGGTTTCTATTTTTAGACTACCAGGCTAAAAATGGAACAGTCGAATATTATTAGCTCATAATAATATTTGGACTATAAACATTATCTTATCCTCTTGGAGCACTTCAGTTTGAGCTACAGATGTGGCACATGCAGCTGTTAGAAGGAAATACGCTTTTCTTGTAGGTGAGTTAAGCTATTGCATGCAGGACTTCAGTTAGAACTCATGTGGTTGAGTTTGGTGGAGTTGATGGAGCTGTGTTCAGTTTGACTTGGTTGAACTAGTTGTATTTTAGTCTAACTAAAGAATACACTAGTGATGAGTTGTGTGAATTAATTATTAATTAATTCACTAATTATTAACTCATAAAGCAACTAAAGAATACATCAGTTAACTCAGTGCATGTACAGTTCAGTGGAGCAGGTGTTAGAGGTTGAGATTGCTATCAGTTGTGACTATAGTTGTGCATGAGATTTTGCACATGCATGGATTGAATAATGCCAATGAGGATTGCGTGGTTCAGCCAAGGAAAATACGAGTTTGGATCAGCCATACTGATTGATTCTCTTGCAAGATTGCGCAGTGGAGGTAGGCAAAGAGTGGAGGAGATTTGAGGCTTCAGATCTGAGCTAGTTTGTGTGTAACAGGGGGAGATAGTACTGAGTACTTGCGAGGAGTATTGTACTATGTATTTTTACATGTTCTCTATCATTATAATATACAAATAGTGTGGGGTTTTCAGCTGTATGCTTTCCCTGGGTTACAAACTGTGTTAATGTGCGCATGCAATTGATGTTTCATTGTTTTAATGCTGCTAAATTGATTATCAACGTAGAGGAGGTTATGTATTATGCATGTATTCCGCAATAGTGTATAATCGAGATAATCTCTGTGAATAAGTGTTTATTATTCAAAATTTCTACATAATGTACATGTTTAGTGATTATTAAGGTCTATAATTTTTTTGGAAAAATATTTTTAGAAGTTATATTTTTTTGGATGTTATTTTTTTTTAAACGGAAATCTTGTTAATGGAATTTTCAAATAGTTTTTTTAGAATGCATGATATTCATAAAATAATACCATATTTTCATTTTCTTTAAAAAAATCTCATATTAGTGTTTTGGATAATTGGATGTTGTTTTGATAATTGGATATTTATGCTGCAATAATGAAAAATAATTTCATTGTATTTAAAAAATGATGTCTATGAAATGAAAAAGTAAATGGTCCATTAAATTCCCTTCTTATAATTCAGAAATTATAAAGAAGTGATCCATCTTGATTCTATAATTATAATTTATATATAGAATAAAAGTAAGTGATCCAATTAATTTTACTACATATGATATCTATCTGAATTGTAATAATGAAAAAGTTAATCTCATTTGTATACTACTTCAAAAGTACCTAAAATTTTGATCTACAAATAAAATTCCCTCATTAATATCTACATAAAATATGATTATATAAACATATATGAAATTTAAAAATATTTTTCATAATATAAAAATAACAACTTATTTTAGCTTATCAATATTAAAAAACCAAAATAAAATTAAATGTAAACCTTCTATTCAAATTTGATTTCTGTAGTTTCAAATTAAACTATAAACCTTCCATTCAAATTTCATTCCGGTTGGGAAACCTTACATTCAAATTTGATTCCTTTGGGAAATAATGATTGTGAAGAAAGAAAGACAAGGCAACTTGACATTGCGATATCAAGTGTGGTAATGATTACATGTGAAATAATAATGTGATGAAAGAAAGATGAGACGACTTGAAATTGCGGTATCAAGTGCGGTAATGATTACATGTGAAATAATTGAAAGAATACATAGAATGGAGAATCAGGCACAGATCATATGAAAAAGGTGCGTATGAATTGTCAGTAGTCAAGTGCGAATAAATTGGAAATTGCTGTATCGAGTGCGGCCCGTGATAAATGATGAAAGCGTGAGGTAGTTCTTCAAAATGAAGTCAATGTCAGGGACAGATATGAAGTCAAGTGCGGATAAATCTTTTGAAGTCAAGTGCGGATAAATCGGAAATTACGGTTTCGAGTGGGGGGCATAAGTTAAGATATATACCAAGCCTGCGTAAAATTCATGAGAAGTCACTGTGAAAAAACTGAAAGCGTATGTAGAATGGAAAATCAGGTAAAGATATGAACAAGGTTTGGAGAATATATATATATTTAGACTAGTTTGTGACAAAAAAAGAAGTTATGAAAAATTCAAAATTCAAAATTTATCATTAAATAAATTAGTGTAAAGAATAGATATGAAATAAATATTGATATTGTAAAGAATAGATATGAAATAAATATATCAATAAAGCTAGTCTACCTACAGTATCGTCTGACATGAATCACTGACTTCAAACATCTTCTGTACCAGTGACTGTCTATCGTCAGTAAAAGACATGAATCACTGACTTCAAACATGGCAGCATACGTCTAATTACTTGTGTATATGTACCAGCATACCATCCACCCTCTCCATTTGCCTTTCCAAAACTACTTCCAAAGCAAAGAAATCTCTTATAAAATCGCGCAATCTCTTATACAGCTGAGCATCACAGTGATTTTGGGCTGGCATTGGAAATAATTCTTCGTTGAACCAGGTGTGGACAAACTGGTCATGATCTCCAAAGTAGATCGAAAGAAACGACAATATGTAAATATCTCCATAACTTTTCAGTATATTTGCTATAAATTGGTTCTGTTTAATTCATACAGGTGGTGGATTCATGTGCATTCCAGCTGGATCCCCAAATAAAATATCTAAAATGGCGGCAGTGTCCCCAGACAGGGTACAATTTTTCATCTCAGAACAGTTGTGACGAAAATGAAACGAGTGAAGCCGAGTCTATAATGCGAGCCCTAACATGTATGAGGGATGGCCGGCTTCCGTGCCAAACTTTCCGATGAACGTCCACGTCGCCATCCGCCGTCACACCCAAACGCTGCACGCAATTAAAGCGTTAAACCATGGATCGACTTCCATTCGAAATTTAAATTTCGAATTTTCAAAATGCCGCGCATAGCTACATGAACACTGTGGCCTGGATTTTTGTGTAACATAGCGTCCCTGTTTTAATGTCTCCGTTGTTTCAAGTATACATAAGCTTGCCTTCCCTCTTGGAAACCGATGGAGAGCAGAAGTGTTAGAAGTGGCTATTTTGACTTTAATTTAGGAAAAAAAACAAAAAGAGATATTTTGACTTTAATTAATTTTTTTTTGTTTTTAATCGACCATTAAATGTGAAGAATTAAATATATATATATATATATATTTCAATTTTGGGTTAATTTATTTTTAAAGTTTTAAAATTTTGGGAAAAATTAATACAAAATTTTAAGTTTATAAAATTATTAATTTGTAGTATGTTCACTCATATTTGATTTTTTTAAAATATAAATATTATAAATAAATGAAATCAAAATATTATTAAATATCAATTAATTAAATAATATTGTGTTTTTTTAAAATAAATCTTGATAATAATAATGTTTGACACAAACCATTTTTAACATTATAAATTTTAATAATATATATTTTAAAGTGATTAAAATTAATATGACAACCAATAATTTGCCAAAATGCACTAGAATATCCTCGTTAAATTACTCTTTCTCTTGAGCATGCTAAGGAGCAAGAGGTTCATGATCTCTCAAATTGTTCCTTCTCTCGAGCATGTTAAGGAGGAGGAGGTTGATGACCTTGTCCCCTTCTACTCTAGCTCTCTCGCCATGATTATCAGAATGATGCAATACTCTCTCCCACCATGACTATCAGAGTGATGCAATGCCCAATAATTTTTTAGAATTATTATCAAAATGATGCAATGCCCAATGATTCTTTGAAGTTGTATGTATTTCGCAACAGCGACCACTAACAACCCAATTTTGTCAACACCTTTCAATTATGCCTAATTCCATGTTGTGCATTGGGCATAAATTCAATGTCCGTGATAGTATAAAAATGTTTGCTTGTGATTTTAATTTTTATTTTAAAAAGTATATGGAAGTTTTATATTAGAATACAAAACAATTCTATAAAATTTTAAATAAACATTAATTTTTATGCAAAAAAATAATAAAAGTTTATATATATTATATAAAATTTAAGGAATTAGTTTAATTTATTATTTTTATTACTGTATGGTTATAAGTTTCATGTTTGTGATGGTTTGATTCATTTATTTTTGGATAAGTTATATTAGTTTACATTTTTTATTTTATTAGGAATCTTATTTATAAATGTAGGAAACCATTTTTTAAGTTTCTCAATAAAGTTGTCCTTAAACATATATTATCATTACTTGGATAGCAAAGATAAAGAAATTGAAATTATCAAAACATATACAACATTAGAGACATAATTTATTAAACTAAAAGGCGTAATGCTTAGTTTATGAAAGAATCCTATATATAAATGATTACTCCGGACTCAAGAAGAGAACACATAATAAAAGAGAATGGTAACTTAAAAAATGACTCTAATAATAGGAAGTAGGTACGAAACTTTGTGTGAGGTGTTGGAGTAAGATGGGAGAAGAAGAGGTGCAAATATATATAATTCGTCCTTCATGAAAATTGATGAACAAGGAAAATTTTAAGGATGGAAATTTATTTTAAAGTTTAGAAACCTTGGCGAATCCCACTAGTCCATAATATGAAATCTATAAAATGCTTGGAGATATTTTTGTAAAAATATTCAAATTTATAATATTTTTATATAGTATATATATAATTTTTTAGCGATTTTTAGGGTAAAATAATTTTATTCTATAAAATTTGGGCGAATCATTTTTACAAAAAAATGGAAATTAGCGAATCTTTTTTTGGAAAAAGTATAGAAAATTAGCCCATGGGTGAATATTAGCCCCTAAAATTTTCCATGTTGATGATGCATGAATCAAGATCTTCTCTTTGAAGGAATGAATCCATGAACGAATGGATTCCCCACTTTATTTAGAATTTTTTCTTTGCAACCTCCCACTATTGCAGTTGCAACCGTATACCAGTTGTGTGGATGTGCACCTAACTAGTACAACTACCTTGTCAGTGTAGTCCACCATACTTAAATTTTGTCCTCTTTCTTTGGTAGATTTTTCCAAACAAGTATGGTTGTAATATTTTCTTTCTCTAGTTGAAGTCAAGATATATTCATCTCATTTATGGCACAACAACCAACTTCCCATGATTAGCATTAATAACCATGGGCTTTGATCTTAATATCCACGAGGCTTCTTTCTGAGCTACCTTTGGTATGGTGGTCACAAACCTCACTTACACATCAACGTAGGTTGTAAATTGCACCGATGCATATGGGATTACGACGACCGTTTTATCTGTTGAGACTTGTTTCCACATTATAGGGTCCTGTCGACCTACTACTACCCATAACATTTCCGTATATACGTCACACATTTGATGCATTTTAAAAGATCTCCATATTCTTAGAATTACATAAAAACATAAACGTAGTAGTTATTTATCTTTAATATTATTAATATAATAATAATTTATTTTCAAAAATTCATTTTAAAAGTTTTAAAGGATTTTAATGTGTTTTTTAATTTGTATTTTTAATAAAACATGTACAATATTACCAATACATCACATTATTTTTAATATAATTACCAAAGCTTTTGAGCCATTAACCTTTATAATCCTTTTACCCTAAATTATTATAAAATTCACGTTGCCAATTAAAAAACCAATCCTTTTATTTATTAAATTTATCTAAAATTTAAAATTTTTTATATTAATATTATATTTTTAAACTATTATTTAAAAACTTTAGTAAATATAATTAAATACAATAATTTTTTTTTTAATAATTTATAATAATATAATATTTCCAAACACTTTTCAAAATTATTTAAAAACTAATTCAACATATTAAATTTATGAAAGTCAACTTTAATCACTTGATACCCGTGGGCTTCCTTGTAGAGACGAGGCTTCCTTATGAACTACGTTTTGGGTATGGTGGTGCAAGTACAAACCTCACTCATAGATCCATTTGAAAGATGCATCAATCCTTATGGAATTACGACGACCGTTTGATCCATTCAAGCTTATTTCCACGTTATGGTGCTCCTCTAGACCCACTACCCATGATATTTCCCTATACACGTTACATTTCCCTATACACGTTACACATTTACTTGTTTAAAAAAACTCCATACATATATATAATATAACATATTATATTATCCTAGGTAAGTTAACTTATTTATTTTTTTATTTAAGAAAATGTATTAATTATATTAATATTTTTAAATTTTTGTTTACATTATCTTGGATAGATGGATGGATGGTGATGGGGTGCTTTGTTAAGGCACTCAAAAAAAGAAATTATTTTAACCTTGGTACTCAAGAAAGAAATTATTTTAACGTCCACGAAGTTAAAGATAGCCTATGAGACAGATTGCTTCTTCATTTGCTTGACGTATTCGGCCATTTTTCTGTGAAGCTTCAAAATAAATGCTCCCAGCTTCTCAACAAACCGTTGGCTAAATAGATTATCCCAAGAGCTAGTTGTCAGCATATCTGCATAACTTTCTATGTTGTCTTTGAAGGCCTCACATTCTAAAATGAAATGTTTTTCTGTTTCCACTTTTCCGGAAGAACAAAAAATTTGTACTCTTTCCTCCCACACTTCTTTTGGCCTTTTCCAGCGCCTTGTTTCACAACGGAGTTGATGAGAATTAGTCCTTAACTGAGCAATGAGAATTTTGGCTCTCAACGAGATATTGACCTCTATATATGCTTTTGGTTGATGACTATGAGTGGGATTAAACACTTCAATATAATATTTTTTCTTTCTTCCTAGCTTCTTATCCCAAGTAGCTTGTGGAATTTTTCCATAACAAAAGCTTTTATCTCTTTGTTGTTTATGGGACATAGTTTCAAGCAAATACCCCATTTACTAAACCATTTGTTATTTTGTTGCATCCAAGTTTTTTTTCTCTTGCACAAAAAGACAACCTTAGGCCATCTAACATCTTCCATTTGCTCATTTTTTTTAAATAGCTTATGACTCCCACCATAGCAATTGCTTCAATAGGAGCAATCTCGGTTTCACTTAACAAGATAGCGTAATCAAACGCTTCTGAATTTGTTTGTAATCAAACGCTTATGAATTTTCTCAATTTGTCTCCACTGCATGCTCAATTTATCTCCACTGTATGTGGGATGTACCGCTGGCCCATAGTTCACAACCATAGAGAATTGATATATTGGACATGTTGAAGATGTAGTCCTGCCGAGGTTACAAAAAAAAAAGTTTTAAATTTTAGATTTTGGATTCTCAAGTTGATCAAAATAATTTGAAATCAAACTAAAATAATTACTTATTTAATTTTATTTATTTATCGGGTGATCATTAGAGAAATATTGTTCTATAACATTACATTTAAAAATAATAACATAACATTTATATTAACAAATTATTAAAAAATAGTAGTAATAAAAAAATTAACGTTGACAATAAATAAGATACTTCAACATTTTATAGAGATAAAGTAGTTAAAAGTAAAAAAATATTAATTTATTTTTTGGATGAGAAAAATATGTAATTTCTTCACTGTTTAATATAAAATTAAAAGACATATAAAAAGAATATTATTGATATTATATGACTTGTAATTCATTCTATATTCAAACTTACATCACCTTTATATAGAAAAAAGAAATATCAATAATAATCATATAATTATTTTTTTTTAGATATGTTTTTCACTTTTAGAAGATATGCAACTTATTTCATTTTTAATATGGATTTGATATATAACATTTAAAAAATATCAACAATAATAATATTTAATGTAAATTATAAATCAAATATTTTATGCATGATGACTATAAGAATTATATATATTTGTGTGTGAGAAAGATAATCTAGAGACATGTAATATTTTAGAAAATATTAATATAAAAAAAAAAATTAATGTGTATATCTATATTTTATATAGAGAGACAAATAGATATATTTTCTTTTATGTACATATGTTCTTTATTTTTGAAGATAAGAGAGCATGTATTCACATTTTAATATGGAGAATGTGAATAAGAAATAAAATATTTCAGTCTATATTATATCAAATAAGTGAAAATAATAAAGAAATATAAAATAAGTGAAAATAAAAAAAATTCTTTATTATTATATTGTTGAAAATTAAACTAGATTTTAAGATTTACCAAAAACTTAGAGGAATGGAATCTCTTTAGATGCAAACCCTTGTTCATATTTTACATTGAAATTTTTTTTTACATCTTGATATATTTGATCCATAACTCTCATCACTTCATAAATAAAAAAAATTAAAATAAATTTACAGTGATTTATATTCAAATTCTAAAACATCTATACACAAACAACCATGGCAATCAACATTTCATTAGAAAAAAATAAAATAAATTAATTAATTAATTAAAAGAAATTTATAGTGATTTCTATTCAAATTCAAAAACATCTATGCACAGACAACGATTGCAATGGGTAGCAAGATAGGAAGAAAAAAATCAACAACATTGAATAGCTGTTAAATTAGACGTGGTTGGGAGCTTCCACGGACACAGCCAACTTCACCTAATTATCAATCTTGAAGTTAAAAGGCAGCATTATTCCATCTTCAATAAATAAATATAAAAGATACCAAACAAGTCACTTAAAATTAAAGGCATAGAAATGGTAATAATAACCTTATCCAAAGATGAAAGATGGCTCTATGTTTCTTACCTTCTCATTTGAATTTGCAAACAATTTCGAAATTAGAAGGTGGCATTATTCTATCTCAAATATAAAAGATACAAAATAAATAACTGAAAATTAAAGGCATAGCAATGATGATAATAACCTTATCCAAAGCTGAAACATTGCTCTATGTTTCGTAGCTTTTCATTTTAATTTGGAGATGTCTTTAGATTAGAGTGTGCTACATAATTCTAAAATTTATATTTAAAATTATATGTATAGTTGACAATAAAACAAAATTAGCAATTTAAATAGGAAAATATATATTAATAACTATTTTTTAAAGGTAGATGCATATTCAATATTCTTGAATATAAAATTAATCTGCCCACTAACCATCCTTGCCATGATTGAACCAGTAACCTAATGATAATTAAACCAAACACAACCATATTCAACTGATTTACACTTATGTTATTCTACACCATAAAGTCGATCATGATAATAACGATTACTCTACCATTTCTTCAATGTCAACGCTCGCATGAGGGTGAACGTTTCCTTGCACATCATCCTTCATTTCGCTTTCAATTCCATCATTAATTGCATGGCCAGCTTCAACTTGACCACTCCCTGCACCGTTGCCTTCCCCATCCACTTGGACAGCCACTCCTCCACTTATGGCATTGACTTCGCCTGCCCCAACTTCAGTTTGATCACATACTGCATGGTTACCTTCCATCCTCTGCGAAATAAACAAAATCACAGGTTAAATAGTGTGGAGGGTTTGTTTCCAGAACCATTGCATTGTTTTTAGTGATTTTTATTGATGTTTCGAACTATCACATATGCGTCATGTGGATTGATGATGAGCCACATGTGCTCCATGAGCGCATGTGATGATTCGAATCGTGCATAAAATAAGTAACTACAAACAATGCGATGGATCTGGAAAGAAACTCTCCAGATAATCCATAGTACTAATCACATAATACAAATAGCAGAAGTCTCATATCTGATAAGTTAAATATTTTATCATGTCCAAGTTATCCCAACAATACTTCTAAATATTTAAATATGCACGAATACTCGTAAATTTAAATATTTATATTAGAACACTAATAAATTTGTACCTGCTCCCGAACTCCTTTGGCTTTCCCAACTATATAAGTTGCATTGAATATTTCTTTTTCATTTCCGTTCTCTGCCCATTTAAGGCAATTTTCTATCAATGCTCTGTCCAGTTCCCTTTCTATGCAATGAACAAAAATGTTTGCCAACAAGCATCTAAGATCATGGATTGCATTAACAGAACTAGAATGATGCTTCATGGCTTTCCACGTTTTATATAAGCTACTGTTTACAGCCACCGCCATCCAGTCCTTGGAGTCATGTGCCCACGGAGCTCTCTCGCCTTCTATTTCTTCTCTCTCAAATTGTTTCATACGCTGTCGCAATGGCCTCTTGATCTTCTCTTCTAGTAGTTTGATGCTCTCTTCCGGGAGTTCATCAGAATTTTTAATAGTTTTGAGATGCTTCTTGCAAATATTTTTAATTGTACCAAATTCTCTGTATGCTACCAGATCTATTAATTGGACTTCAGAATCTAAATTATCAACAATATCCATGAAACACCGTGCTTCAGAGTAAGCTTGGATAGCATCTTTAACTACGCTTAAATGAATGCCATCATAAAAATAGATCATAAGATGTATCAAAGAGATAGCTCTCATCTTCCAAGATGTGGGAACCTCCTCGTCCACCATCCCTGATGTGTGTCCCATTAAATTGATCAATTCTTCACAATTATTCTTACCACATTTAAAACCTTTTAACATGTTTTTCTCTGCTTTCCTAAAAGCTGATAGATTTTCCATCCACATGCTACTGGCGGTTTCTCCTGGCATTCGAATGATCTCCAAAGCTTCTTTATATCTATGAAATTGATCAGTCTCCGATGCTGAGACATTCAAGCCACACAAGAAAGCATTTTCTTTTGGGCTCATTACGAAATGCCTAATCCTCGAGAGTGCAAGGTCAGATAAAAGCCAACAAACTTTGCTAAGTAAAACCATGAGCCTTTGCAGCCAAAGCCCCTTGATCAACAATATAGAAGGTAGCTTAAATACTGTGCTTATTGAAATTCTCATAAGAATTCTTTCCTCACTAAATAATCTGGCTGCCAAATGTGCATCCAAATACCTTTCCATATCAACCAGACTCCTTGTCCAGAAATCTTCGAAGTTAAACAAGCATCCCACATCCCTTGGAAAATACATAACAGCTGTGAACCATCTTAACAGGACCACTATCCACAGTATAAAGACAAATGCAAACTCAATAAAATAAATCAATATGCTCACTAACCCTAAGCCATTAATCGATCTCCAATACCATATGGTTTTAACTACTAATAACACGAAGCAAACTGTGTTTAGTAGTCCCGCAAAAGAAGTGAGAACTGATCTAGCCATTATATAGTCAGGTTGGGATGCACGAGTCACGATCCAACATTTGAGAATGTGATTCTTAATGTTCTCACACACTTGTGTTTCCGGGCAATTGGAACAACAAGAGAGTGCTGATCGAACCTTTTGAGAAAAGATCTTACAAATGCTTTTCCCTGCTATGACCGCGGAGGTCAAGAGCACAACCAACAACAGAAGGGCTGTGAAGAAGGTGATGTAGGAAACTTTGAACCATATTCTATAACTCTTACGCTCTTCCCAGATTTCAGAAGACATATCCAAAGAAACAGAAGGGGCTGGAGATAGCCTATCTGATTGTTGTTCCTCCTTTACGTTCACAAGGAAGTAAACTTCATTGCTCATATGCCATATTACACTTAATGCTAATGCTCCAGTATTGCTCCAGACAGCTCGCAAACCAGAACAGACCATCCCAGGAAGCAAATAACCAATCAAAAGACATATCATTACTCTCCTAACATCATATATCAGCGAAAGTTCAATCAAAAGACGCAGCTGGATGTCTTTTAGATTTTTGTCATCAGAATTTACATTTAGATTCCAATTATCAATAAATGTGAGCAATTGGATAATGAGAGCGCTAAGAACCAGAGCTTCAGCTGGGATCCAATGAGCTCTCCTCTTGAAAGCCTTGTACAAATCCAAAGAAAGCAACACAATAAATATAAATGTAGAAAAACAGGATGTGAAGAGGTTTAGGTAGAAATACTGGATGTAATGTGTATATTCATCCGCCATTCTCGGATAGCCAATATTCCAGACTTATGCTGCTATAGATCCGTTGTTTTCACCGATTGAGGTTTTTTCAGATTGGCTTTATATATATATATATATATAGCCATTGCACCAGAGTTGCAAAAGAGATTCACTAAGGCATAAATTTGAGACATGTAGAAGATGAATGAATATAAAAATTAGTAAACAGTAGGATGTTTAAAAAGGTTATCCAAAGTTTTAAAGTATTTTACAATTTTCTGGATTTTTTTTACTTTTCTTGTTTTTTTGTATTGTATATTTGGACTAGTTTGTAAAAAAAAAGGTTTATTAAAAAAAAATTCCAAAATGAAAAATTCAAAATTGAATAAACAAGCTTAAAAAATAGATATGAAATAGACATATCAATAAAGATAATTTCTCATATAACAACTTTACATTGTTTAATATTAAAAAAATAAATAGTTTTATTGAGAATTGATTAAATAATTAGTTTAATTGACACACAAACTTTAATTCACTATTCAAAAGAAACCATAGTGAACTCTTATGACAGCAATCACAAGATTTCCTTTATTCCACTAATACTCACAATCTAATTCATAAATAAAATAAATTAATAATTAAATAAATTAATTAAATATTCCAATATAATGTAGGTACATGTTATTCAATTCAAATATTTTGCGCTATTTTACATCTCGTCTCTTCATTACCCGTAACCGTCTACATACAGTATCGTCTGACGTGAATTACTGACTTCAAACATCTTCTTTACCCGTGACGTCAATCACTGACTTCAAACATCTTCATTACCCGTAACTGTCTACATACAGTATCATCTGACGTCAATCACTGACTTCAAACATGGCAGCATACCTCTAGTTACTTGTGTATACGTACCAGCGTACCATCCACCCTGTCCATTTCCCTTTCCAAAACTACTTCCAAAGCAAAACAATCTCTTATACAGCTGAGCATCACAGTGATTTTGGGCTAGCATTGGAAATAATCATTCGTTGAACCAGGTGTGGACAAACTGGTCATGATCTCCAAAGTAGATCGAAAGAAATGACAATATAAATATCTCCATGACTTCTCAGTATATTTGCTATAAATTGGCTCTCTTTAATTCATACAGGTGGTGGATTCATGTGCATTCCAGGTGGATCCCCAAATAAAATATCTAAAATGGCGGCAGTGTCCGCAGACAGGGTACAATTTTTCAAAAATGAAACGAGTGAAGCCGAGTCTATAATGCGAATCATAACATGTATGAGGGATGGCCGGCTTCCGTGCCAAACTGTCCGATGACCGTCAAAACAAGCCCCGATAACGTCCACGTCGCCATCCGCCGTCACACCTAAACGATGCACGCAATTAAAGCGTTAAACCATGGATCGACTTCCATTCGAAATTTAAATTTTGAATTTTCAAAATGCCGCCCATAGCTACATGAACACTGTGGCCTGGATTTTTGTGTAACATAGCGTCCCTGTTTTAATGGCTCCGTTGTTTCAAGTATACATAAGCTTGCCTTCCCTCATGGAAACCGATGGAGAGCATAAGTTTTAGAAGTGGCTATTTTGACTTTAATTTAGGAAAACAAAACACAGAAAGAGATATTTTGACTTTAATTAATTAATTTATTTTATTTTATTTTATTTTAATCGACAATTAAATGTGAAGAATTATATATATATTTCAATTTTGGTTTAATTTATTTTTAAAGTTTTAAAATTTTGGGAAAAATTAATACAAAATTAGAAGTTTCTATATTTTGATAAAATTATTAGTCTGTAGTATGTTAACTCATGTTTGATTTTTTTTAAATATAAATATTTATAAATAAATGAAATCAAAATGTTATTAAATATCAATTACTTAAATAATATTGTGTTTTTTAAAAATAAATCTTCATAATAACAAAAATTATTAGTTTATAGTATGTTCACTCATATTTGATTTTTTTTAAATATAAATATTTATAAATAAATAAAATCAAAATGTTATTAAATATCAATTACTTAAATAATATTGTGTTTTTTAAAAATAAATCTTCATAATAACAATGCTGGACACAAACCATTTTTAACATTGTAAATTTTAATAATATATATTTTAAAGTGATTAAAATTAATATGACAACCAATAATTTGCCAAAGTGCACTAGAATATCCTCGTTAAATTACTCCTTCTCTTGAGCATGCTAAGGAGCAAGAGGTTCATGATCTGTCAAATTGTTCCTTCTCTCGAGCATGCTAAGGAGGAGGAGGTTGATGACCTTGTCGCCTTCTTTTTTTCAGAGAGAAAAATCATGATAGATTATATTAAGAAAATATAATATTCTGGAATACATACAAGAGACCATTCCATCCTGAGACAGAGATCGGAAAGGTTCAAGCAGCAGAAATACAGATACCCCAAAACGGAGGAAGAAAATTGTATCAGTCCAAAATGCTTACAGATTTGTAATTTTAGAAGCAAAATAACATCTTCAATAAAGCATATAGAATAGAAACAAAGATGTTGACTCCCAAAAAAGCCAAGAAAGGCCAGATAAACAGATTTGAGATAACATAGACCAAAGCTATCCAGGAAGGTCGAGATAAGCCGATATGTGAACCAAAATGGAGTCAAGAGGCACCCTGGAATCTTGAAAAATATACGCATTCCTCCATTTCCACAAAAACCAGCAAACAAGGATGAATATGGTTCGCCAGGATGCACACTGTTCACTCCACCATTTGAAACCTTCCTGTACAAATGAGAAAAACCGGTGAGGAAAACCATGAGATAAAGACAAGTCATACCAGATGCGAGCAGTTGAAGCGCACTGAAAGAACATATGAGCGTTTTTTTCAGCCGCCATCAGACACATAGAACATCTGCCTGGACCCTGCCAACCCTTCCTTTGAAGGACTTCCCATGTAAGATTCCTGTTTGAAAAAACCAACCATGAAAATAAAATCATTTTGAGAGGACATGCCGCCTTCCAAAACCTAGGAGGGTAGATCGAATCGGAAGAAAACGGAAGGCCTGATGACATAGCTGAACATAAGTCCTTTACACGAAGGGGCTGAGAAGATTTCTGCAATGACCATGCCAGAACATCCATAGAACCAGTTCTTTTGATTCCTTTGCCGATCAGGATTTGAACAACAGACAACCATAAGGGCCGATAAGCAGGAGGTAATGATAGATCATCCCCGTCCTTCCATACAGGAGATAAGGAGGACCAAGATTTAATCAACTTGTTCCATGTAAAGATGCCCATTGAGTGGAAAAGGGATATCAGTCTAGGGGAGAGCACTGATACCAAACCATAAACAGTTGAGTCGAAACCGATAAAGATGTTTGAGCCCGAGAAGAATCTCCATCTTAAATTTCCCATGAAGAATGATTGAATTTTCCTGAAACCTTGCCAGATAGCTGATCCTCTTTTAATGCCCAAAGAATTCCTTCTGTACCAGAAAACCATGCTTCTGCCTTTTAGATATTTTCGGTTGATGACTTTGCTCCAAGTCCCTTCACCATAGATGCCTCTATGAAGAGATTTGCACAGGAGGGCTTTTCCAAAAGTTCTCATGTGCAAGAGACCCCAGCCCCCCGCCTTTTTCGATTTTGTGATAGAATCCATCTTTACTAAATGAAACTTGGACTGGTAAGATCTTCCTCCCCATAAAAAATTGGAAGCCAAAGAAACCATTTTGCTTATGACAGAAGCAGGAAGAAGATATAGATGGGCCCAATAAACCGCCAATTGGGATAGAACCGCCTGCACCAAGATGAACCTCCCTGCCAGTGATAGGAATCTCATCTCCCAGCTTGAAATTTTTTTGTAAAAACGTTCTATCAGCCATTGCCAGTCCTGTTTGCGATTTCCTTTTGCTTTCAGGATAAAACCCAAATATTTAAAGCCCTCCTTAATTGATGCGGTGTTGATGCCAAACAGTGCTGCCACCCATTGAACTAACTCCAGATTTTGATCATTGTGATACAACAGAGATTTATCCCTGTTTATGATCATGCCAGATGCGGATTGAAACTTTTGTAAGATATCATTTAGGCAGCCCCATGATGATTTGCATAGCATGGCGAAAATGAGAATATCATCAACGAAGAGATTATGGGAAAGGAAAATATCCTTGCAGATCTTTATCGGCTTGCATCTTCAATCAATCACAGCTTTATTGATCTGAGTGCTGAGAGAGTTCATGACAAGGATAAAGAGCAGAGGGGAGAGGGGGCAGCCCTGACGAAGACCCCTTTCTGCTTGGAAAAAAGGAGATGGAATACCATTTATGATAACTGAATATTTAACATTTTCGACACACGCCATTATCCAGTTAATACCTTGTGGTCTCAACCCAATTTTGGCCAGCAGGACTCTAAGGAAGCCCCAATCCACACAATCATACGCTTTTTTCAGATCTATCTTTAGAATGGCCGCATCAATATTATTTGACAATATTGAGAATAAGCATTCCTGAGTCATAGCAACTGCATCCAGAATGTTTCTATCTTTTAAAAATGCATGCTGATCATTAGTGATGAAAGAGTTTAGAACAGGATTCATCCTTTCCGCTATAATTTTAGAGATGATTTTAAACAGGATATTGCATAAAGCAATAGGTCTGTAGTCCTTAAAAGAGTCTGTTCGGGTCTTTTTCGGAATAAGTGCTATGAATGTGGAAGTTAAAGCACTGTTAATGTTCCCCGACATACGGGAAGCCTCCACCATCCTCAGCATATCAGTCTTCAACATATCGAAGAAGTGGGAAAAGAATTCAATTGGCCAGCCATCAGGCCCGGGACTTTTGTCCTTTTTGAAGGCCTTGATAACAGCTTGGAGCTCCTCTTCCGAAATAGGCTTGAAAAAATCATCATTTGCAGCCTCCTCATACATTTCTGGCACCAAATCCACAGCCCATAAGATATCATTGATATTACCCTGTTGCCTCATATATTGATTCTGGAAGAACCTTGTAGCTTCAGCAGCTATGTCTTGCTGAGAATAATAGAAACCCCCACTACCATCTTCAATCCTCCAGATGGAGTTTTTTCTTCTTCTAGCATTTGCAAAATTATGAAAAAACTTCGAGTTCCGATCTCCCTCCCTGAGCCAGGTCGCTCTGCTTTTTAGCCTCCAGGATGCTTCTTCCTTTTGCAGCAGTATTTGTTTCTTTTTTTCCAAATTTCTGATAAAGTTCTTTTGCTCAAGAGTCAAGCAGTCAAAATTTGTTGATTTTGCAAAATTGTCTATCTCCTTTTTAATGTCATTTAACTCCTTTTTATCATTCTTCCTCTTTAGCATTTGCCAGTCCTTTGCAACAACCCTTAGATTTTGAATCTTTTCCCGAAAGATGTAGAAGGGCGCCATTTCAGATTCTTGAATATCCCTCCATTTTTTTGTTATGACATCATTAAAGGATTTGTCTTCTAAAAAGATTCTGTTAAATTTAAAGGAATAACCCAATCTGAAATCCTTTTCCATCCAATCAAGAAAGATGGGCCTGTGGTCCGATGTAAAATCATTTCTAGTACTTGCAACAGGCATCCCCCATTTAGCAATGATGCTAGCATTTATAATAAAGCGGTCAATTCTTTTTGCAATGAAGGCATGACCCGACCTGTTGTTATCCCAAGTAGGACTCATTTTCTCAGGAATGATATCTACAAGATTCCTATTCAAAAATTCCTGTTGAAGTCTATCAGCCAATGGGTCAATTTTCCTGCAATTACCCCAACACGCATCAGATTTTAGAGTCACATTTAGATTCCCTACTATCAGTAACAATTCAATATCTAGGATTTCCGAGGCAAACAAACTTTCCCAAAAAGAGGATCTATTCCTGTAAGGAGCATAAACATTCAAGATGTTGAGAATCAGAGGCCGGCCTCTGATTGTTGCAGAGATAAGTATTCCGGCACAACATTTAAAATCCTTTGCTTTTACCCATGCAGGATCCCACAATACCGCCAGACCACCAGACATACCTTCTGCGTCAGTGGCAACCATATGCCAGGACGGAAACATCCTTCTAAAGAAAGCCAAAGATACTATGCTTGAATGCATAGTTTCCTGTATAAAAATGATTTGTGGATGGGCCGGGAGAAAGATTTCTTTTAGCGCCAAAAATTTTGGAAGGGCGCCCAATCCCCTGATATTCATTGAGATTAAGAATGTCATTTTGAAGACTCACCAGCCATACATGCTCTAAGCGGCTGTGAGTTTGTTGAGTCCAGGATTGGTACATCAACAAGGGATATGTTTGTGACTCCAAAATCAAGAACAGTGGCCCTACCTCTGAAATGACGACTGCCTCCCCTATGCTTCTTTCTGACCGTAATATTTTTTGCTGAGTTTGGACTGATAGAAGGATAGAGAGGGAAAGAGGGCTTATGGATGGTTAATCGTTCAAGAACCGAAGGGTTCCTTTGGAGAAAAAGGTCAAAATCACTGTCGGATTTGTTAACAGAAGATTCAGAGGGGGAGTTAAAAGGGGTAGGCGAAAGCATAAGACCCTTTCCTTTTGACAATTCAGCAGATGGATTTGCAGATGAAGGCGACGAGGAGGCAATCAGGATGGGGTGGGATCCCACCACAAATTCCCCCTGATTCATGGCAGGAGGAGAGGGCACCGCTTTCTCCTCATTAGGTTCGAGAATGGGAGGGCATTCAAAAACTGTTGTATTTTGTGCCTCTGACTGTTCTTGAGGATTTTGCTGAGAGCAGATGATATCCGAGTCCTGTATATTTAATTGATTCTCATGATTGCTTGTATCTTCAGAAAGATAATCAGATCCTGGATTTCTACCCCGATAAAAACTATGCCTCTTAGGCCTTCGATTGAAGCGGAGACTGCAGCTTTTTATGAGATGTCCGGTGCGGTGACAGAGAGAACACTGGAAGGGGATACCCCAAAAATCAAGTCTTTGACTTATTTTGTACCCCTCCCAGGTTATCTCGATATGTTCCGGGTAACCACCTTTAAAAGGTTTTTCAATCAAGATCCACGCGATCCTTTTATCCTTCTCTCCTCTAACCCATGGATCCACATAGATAAATTTGCCAATGGAGTTACCAATCTCAGTGAGGGTTTCTGTCGACCATAATTCCAGGGGTAAGTTAGGAAGTTTTACCCAAATCATGCAGTTAGATGGCGTATTCTTAAGTGGGTCAAAACCCATGTACCATCGAGATAATGACAAGAAGCTTCTGCCATAAACCCATGGTCTGTTGAGGATAAACTCCAGATCAGGTGCTTTTTGAAAGTGGAAGGAGAACCAGTCTTTCATTAGACGAGAGATGACCGGCGTGTATCCGATCAGAGGAATCCACTTATTCGCCAGCCATTTTCTCATATCTTCCTCGGCCATCTCCGGAAAATGCCACTTCCCAATCAGTGCCAACTTTTGCAGACTATCAATACGTTCAGAAAGTGTAGCACTGACCACGGAGATCGCCTTTGGAGGAGGGCTCGTTTTAACTGGATTTATTGTTTTGTTGAAGTGCGAAGAATGAGCTTGTGAATTACCTTTTCTAGAAAGGTCCACCACAATTTTCGGATGAGCCAGTTCCGAACCGGCGGAGCAAGATTGGAATGATCACAAAAGTCAGGGAGAAGCATTTCTTCTACCGTGGCATGCCAACTATTATCATGACTGGCATTTTCACGTGCATATTCAGCCTCAATAGAGGCCTTGAAGAGGGCTTGCGTGGCGGGGGAGTCACATCCTTCCGACATTTTGAACAAAGAAAAAAACTCAGAAGGTGCTGGAAAGAAGGTACAACACGATCTAAAGCTAAATCCAGCCCAAAGATCCTTCTGCAACAAAAGCCTGGATAGAGTAACTACTGAATAGAGAGAAAAAAGGGGGAAAGTACAGATGGATAGACCTTCCCGTAGATCCTGTCAGAGTCTAAGGACAGGCTCGATATGGAATTAAAAGAGTATCTATAAAAGGATCTTAATACCTAGAGAAAAGGAAGGCTCAAGGACTGGGGATGATTAAAATTCGAATTTCAGATCGGCATCTCACATGATGTGAGAAGATAGGTAATAAGGATTTCCACCCGTCATATTGAATACCATAGGAGGGAGAGGAATACGAAGCTGAAGGTGACGGAGATTTTTGGACTGTAGTACTGCAGAATGAACAGAAATCTTAATGATAGTCCAGGAGCTCGCCGTGAATGGATTTAAAAAAAAAACTCCGTTAATGAAGGGCCAGCCGGAAAATCTAAAAATCTGGGATGTTCGAACCACAGAAACCAGGGAGCCGAATACCAGAATTTACTAGAGAATACTATTCAACTGGCTAGTTATGGCAATCTATGCAACAACAATAGATTTGTAAAATACACCACCATCTCCCAATTCTGAAACGGATGTCTGAGCAAGGGCTATAAATAAAGATGGATGCCTTAATCTTGTTAATGAAAGATTTCAACATGATTGTAGCAAAACAAGCAAATTATGCAGAAATCCACATTTTGACCATCCCTAAAAATAGACTATCCTCACAGATTCAGTAAATAAACAGGCGTGGTAAACTTCCTATGTAAAACATTCCAATCTCTTATAAAATTCTGCTATTGTAGATAAGCAAACAGGAAAAGCGATAAATACTAATCGACGATGGAAGCCGCGACCAGGTCGAACCGAGAGAGCCTTGATGAAAGACCGTATGACGGAGCATCCACGCATGAAAGGACCAGATAGTTACTCAGAATTCATCCGGTTAACCAGAAAGAACCCAGAGATAATCAGATTAGGGGGAGCAGATAGCGAAAGTTCAGTAACTATAAAATGGTTCCACCCTCAGACAATGCCTTCGGCCAGGAAGGCCGGAGGAAAAACCGGTTACTGAACACCAGAGACAATACTTATCGAGCAATGGAGATGAAATGGCAGAGCGAAAGACCATACCAGGTGTCACCCTGCATGTATGGGAAGACCAACCATTTCGAGCGAGGAGAAATTGAGAACGTGTCCGAAAAAAGGTTTAGGTGGCCATGCATAGAGAAAAATGTTGACGCTTGTGAGAAATGACAGTAGTGCTCCTGATTGGTAAAAAAACGTGAAGCTCATGCTGGTTGGCTAAGAATGCAGTCGCCCAATGATCCAGGCCCTCCCGTGACCCAACGCGCGTCCATCGCCTCCAGACCAGCTCAACATACCTGCAGTCAAATGCTCTCCCCTTAAACCATATAACTTCGACCTTGACGCCTTCTACTCTAGCCATGATTATGAGAATGATGCAATACTGTCTCCCACCATGACTATCAGAGTGATGCATTGCCCAATAATTTTTTAAAATTATTATCAAAATGATGCAATGCCCAATGATTCTTTGAAGTTGTATGTATTTCGCAACAACGACCAATAACAACCCAATTTTGTCAACACCTTTCAATTATGCCTAATTCCATGTTGTGCATTGGGCATAAATTCAATGTCCGTGATAGTATAAAAATGTTTGCTTGTGATTTTAATTTTAATTTTAAAAAGTATATGAAAGTTTTATATTAGAATACAAAACAATTCTATAAAATTTTAAATAAACATTAAAAAAATAATAAAAGTTTATATATATTATATAAAATTTAAGGAATTAGTTTAATTTATTATTTTTATTACTGTATGGTTATAAGTTTTATGTTTGTGATGGTTTGATTCATTTTTTTTGGATAAGTTATATTAGTTTACATTTTTTATTTTATTAAGAATCTTATTTATAAATGTAGGGAACTATTTTTTAAGTTTCTCAATAAAGTTGTCCTTAAACATATATTATCATTACTTAGATAGCAAAGATAAAAGAAAATTGAAATTATCAAAACATATACAACATTAGAGACATAACTTATTAAACTAAAAGGCGTAATGCTTAGTTTATGAAAGAATCCTATGTATAAATGATTACTCCGGACTCAAGAAGAGAACACATAATAAAAGAGAATGGTAACTTAAAAAATGACTCTAATAATAGGAAAGTAGGTACAAAACTTTGTGTGAGGTGTTGGAGTAAGATGGGAGAAGAAGAGGTGCAAATATAAATAATTCGTCCTTCATGAAAATTGATGATTCATGATGCATGAATCAAGATCTTCCCTTTGAAGGAATGAATCCATGAACGAATGGATTCCCCACTTTATTTAGAATTTTTTTCTTTGCAACCTCCCACTATTGCAGTTGCAACCGTACACTAGTTGTGTGGATGTGCCCCTGACTAGTACAACTAGCTTGTCAGTGTAGTCCACCATACTTAACTTTTGTCCTCTTTCTTTGGTAGATTTTTCCAAACAAGTATGGTTGTAATATTTTCTTTCTCTAGTTGAAGTCAAGATATATTCATCTCATTTAGGGCACAACAACCAACTTCCCATGATTGGCATTAATAACCAACTTCCGAGGAAATCCTCCCCCTCATGTTTTGGAAGTTGTGTCCCAATATCTCAACCAATTTGAATTTAACAAAAATAGATACATTATTTACAACATGGGAATTTTCCAAGGGATGTCACACAATCAAAGCATTATTTGATAATTTTATAGGATTGTAACAAATATTTCATTCACGTATCTTGTTCAAGTAGCTATAAACCACTTTCATCAACATGAAGGCATTTCAGAGTTCTTCATCCCACAATGTCCAATCTAGGTAAGGGTGATAGACATGTATTCTAGAACTATTGATCTCTCTATCATGTATTTGCATTCTTAAAATGGGAGTCGACATGCTCAGAAGTAGCTTCTAAATTGTTACATTGTTTAACAAGAGGTTGAACCACAAGAACGTCTTCATCAAGAAGTTGTTCACTAATCATCTTTCTAATTTCATCTACACAATAATCAACTCCAAGCAATTTCATCATCATCTGATAATCCTAAAAAAAATATTCTAATGGAATATTCATTAAAGGTTCATCTATTGTGTTATAAGTTGGATTTTCCTTTCCTAAAAGTTTGCATATTGCTATTGTAGATAATCTTGTAGATTCATAAGCTCAAGCAATGTACTAAAGCACTGGATAAGAATCTACTTCTACTTTTAACCAGCGGAAGCCAATATATCGATGAAAACAATATGAACAAGAAGAATATAAATTAATGGCACATAACACAAGATGTATCCAGGGAAAACCTCTGCTCAAAACCCCGCTATCTATATTACATATATCAGAAATATGAGTGAAGATACAAAGCTTGTTCTTACTAGAAAAATTCCGCACCAGTATGCTCAACTCTCTCAGCTTAAAAACAAGCTCTTGGCCAACACTTAGCCAATTATGCAACTCTCCAAGGCCCTAATCTCTTGCTTAATTCCTAGGATGAATAACCCATATTTAAAGGGAATTCACGATTCCAAAACTGCGCAATCCAAACATAGGATCAATATCTGATGCATGCATGATATTTACACTCCAGTAAATAATACAACTGATAGTACACTGCCCCTGCACTCTAGTCTCAACTAGGTCTTTCTCAGAATCGACATGCATGGGTTTCTGATGAGGGAATCTTTAGTTAACTAGAGTTACACTTGTGGATGCATTAGTGCACCAACTGACTGTTAACTCTCTATTAGATCCTCAAATAGTTTGGAACTAATTTAACTAAACTTAACTTAGTAAATTGAGTGATCTAATTTCCAACTCAATTTAAACTCATATTGGACCCCTAAAACTTAGGGAGAACATATGCGTGACACAGAAAGACTTCCAACTCTAAATTCCTAAATTGATTAAGTTAATTAAACTTAATTAACTATTTACAAGCTGCCATGATAATAAAATTCGATTTTAATTCTCAGTTTAACTCAAGGACAAATTAAACTGAAATTTGTTGTTGTCGTTTCTCAACAGCTATACCTACTATGGAATTTCCTCTTGGTTCAATGACATTTTCTATGGGTTATTTTTTCCTTGATGAGTTTATTTTCTAACAATAATGGTTCCCCATGTTTGAATGCATTGTAATTACAAAGAGACAACAAATTTATTCCAACAACAAATAAAGATATAAATTATCTTCCAGTTACAAAAAAAAATATCCTACAATTACACAAGAAGATGTATTGTCTTTCAATATTAGAAAAAAGGACAAAAATTCTTTCCCAACTTAACAAGATAAAACTTTCCTTCCAGTTATGCCAGAAGACAAAAATTCATTTCTCGTTCCTCAACAAGACAATATTTGTCTTCAAATTACTCAAATTCCCTTATAATTACATAAAATTTGTCTTCTAGTTACACAATAAGACAAAAAATTGATTACTAATAACACAAGTGAATAGAAATATTATTTCCAATTACAGAAAAACTCATACATTTTTTTAACATAGTCTCTCCTCTTCTATGCTTGTTCACTAATTTTTGTTTGGAAGTCATGTGAGTATCAAACACATGGGGAGAAATACTAGCAAAATAAGCATATATCCTTTCTTAGGAATGCACATGCATTCTAAATAATGTGCACATATTTTCAATACTATGCATACCTCCTTGGTTCTAACATCCAAAACATTAAATTCCCTATATACCTCCCTCTCTCAAATTTTTACGGTTGTTTGTTCATGGCATGACCATGCACACATAATACAACATGTGTGATTTTGCTTTCTCCCTTATCTCCCATTGTTCCTCCATCCTTCTCTCTCTCTCTCTCAGTTCCATCTTTTCCTCTATCTCCATCCCTCTATTCTTTTTCCCTCCCTCTCTCTCTCTCTTCCGCCCCATCACTTTCTATGATTCTATCTCCCTTCTTCCATATATCTCTTTCCACACTTAAGCTTTATCTATATCTAGATCTTCCTCTCCTCTCTCAATCTCCCTCCATGCTGGGCATGATGAACTTCCATGGCCTTTTACTCTTAGAGGCTTTCATTCACATGTCATTTTTCTCCTCTAAACTCTCTACTTTCTACCATGTTCTTTTTGGTTTTGCTGTCATATGGTCAATGTCTTGCACATGAACTCACTGTGAGATCATTTGGTTTCCTTGTCATGGGAACATGGCTCTCTCCTTTGAATTCCTCTATTTTATTGTGCTAATGTTCACACTAAGGCTCAAAAATCTAGGGATTGTTCAATTTTGTAGCTATGGGAGGTCTTCATAACATTCTATTGTCCTTATAATATTCAAATATGAATTGTATTTGCAAAAGAAAAAATTTATAAAGCATGTTCTTCATGTTTGCAAGAAAAAATAAATGATTTATTTGTATGTTCTTTAAGAACAGGTAAATGAAATTTTTTATTTTTTATTTTTTCATCTACAAAGACCAAGTTAGCCCTCTAAGGATCAAGTTGGCTTGCCCAGGGGTCATGCCCTTTGCATGGATGAACAACTATAAATAGAACCTATTTTCTCTCCAAAATAAAAAACTTCAGGTCACATATATCTTTAAGGCTTATGCGAAGATCTGAGGCTAATACGAAGAATTTGGGGAAGATATATGTCTTTGTGGAATGTGAGTTCTGAGGCGTGAATTGTTTTTGTGCAATGCGAGGTCTGAGGTTGTAACAATGTGAGTTTTGAGGTTGTAAGAATACGATTTCTAAGGCTATGATAGAGCGCAAGTATGAGCCTGTGATAGAGCACAAGTCTGAGGCAAATGTATGATGCGGGCTAAGCTGCATATACCCACGTTATGGAAATAAAATTTGCATGTCACTATTCCTAGGAAATTCAAATTTTCCTTACTTAGTGAAAACTTCACAAGTCAAGGTTAAAGCCCCTTCAATAACTCTATGCGGAAACATTGTATTAACTATCCAAAGTCTTAAAATTTAATAGACTTCTAATTAATTCTTAATCCTTATAACTTAACCCTTTGGTAATCACCCGCACATATTAACCATACCACGATCTTTAGACTTTGGTTAAACGCAACTTAACCCATAATACATTATTCCGCTCATTGCTATTATAACTCTCCTAGAATAGAAATATTCCATAAACCAACTTAAACCTTACCTTTTCACCATTCCATGGACCTTTGCACATATGTCGATGCTCCATTTATCACATTCAATCTGCACCGTTGATCTATCTCCTCAATCCGATAATTATCGCGTCATCCGCTCGCTTCTTCAGACTGAATCCTTAGCACATTAAATCTCCATTCTTTATTCTTCCTACCTCAATCCAACGGTGATCGCGTAATCTCGTGCTATAACTATCACGCCGATTAACTTTCCAAACTCACGTGAGAAAAGTTGTTTTGATGTGGTACGTGTCACCACCACAGCTCATCGCGTAAAATTTTGGAATACTGCTTACCACCTTTAGGGCACGCAAGATACCACTTTCCACCTTTGGAAACTGCCCACATGCTTAATACGAATCTTAAAGAAACTTGGCTTAATAAAGGGTTAGCACTTAACTTAGCGCTTAATCTCTGCCATTCATCTTTAGTCAATATCATCCGTTGATCTGGCTGATCTGACGGTTCCCATGCACTGTTGCTTTCTTTTGATTCTTATTGTGTAATAGCTCATTCGGCTTCCTGCCTATGTATTTGTTCCGATCTCGATCTTGATTGTTCTTTCGCTTGACTCCTTCCTGAACTTGATTCTGTGTATTATTTGAACACTACCACTCCTGAGCTCTGATTTGGTTATTCAATCACACTCCAAAATTGTCTGATCATTGCAATACACGTATGTGCACTGTCCTCTCTCTCTCTCGAATTTTCTTTGGATTCTCTGCACACTTATGTTATGCATAATTAGTATAATTCACACATAATCTATCACTGGATTACTCAATCCAATCCACACAAACTCAGAAATTGAGTTATCTATATTAATAAGAAAACATTTACAAAAGAATTATTTTCTTGCCTAATCTTCACTATCAGTGGCCTTTTCCTTTCCTGCCCATAGGCTTACAATCAAACCCTATTTAACTCTCGAACTAACTCCTAGCTAGCTAACCGTCTACTATGCCTTTTAGGCTTACATTAACGAATTCCTGGTTTAGATCCATAACCTTCTCAACAAAATCCTAAAATCTCTTCTTTATATCTAAGGATTCTTTCTAATCCACAAATTCATCAGCTAATTCCTAATATAATCTTTTACAATTAATTTCCAAATCTATCAATCCCAACTAATCACTCATCATCACTGATCAATCACTCATGTTCTCCTATATTCGAGAACATTTACAAATATGCCTCACAATACTTAATTAATCCCTATTCTAGCTTTTCCATTAAAATCACTCAAAACCTTAATAATTACATTAATTTGACACATAGGAATCCAACTTCCTTGAAAACACAAGACCACTTAAGTTAACTAGAATACAATGAAATTGCTGAGCTGGATGCTCCTACATCAGACTCCCAAGGTTAAAATAATCATGATCTCCTGATCATGTGCTCCCGACCTTTGTCCTGCTAGATCCCATACTTTGTTTTGTAATATGTCTTTGGTTGTCTCTCTTCCTTTATGATGTTTTGTTGTTGTTGTTGTTCCCTAGGTCTCCATACTTTATGCTACATTGCCCCACTAGCTATGCCTTCACAGTCTGTTGCTGTCTTGTTCTTGCTGTTGTCTTCTCCCTTTGAGACACTTTTCTCATCAATTCCGTCATCAATTCAATTTCTATGTCCAACTCATTTCTTTGTTGGACTTTTTTCTCTTCCTCTCTTAGATATCCTTTGCAATATTCATCAGGCTCTTTCTTCCCTACTGGTGCTTTCATCCATTTCTCTAGTAGCTCCAATTGTTTCTCCCATTCACTGATCCTTTGATGAGAGTTCAGTCCTTCCTCTTTATTGACTGCCTCAACAGTTTCCATGGTTATCTCCACTGTGCCTATAATCATGATGGAATGATGATCCTTTACTATGTTTTCAGCTAACACGATCTCTTCTTTAGGTTTGCCTTTAATCTTCTATTGGTTACCTTCACTTTGGAGTTGTTGGATCCTTACTGCCACCCTTACATCCTTACCCTCTTGTTTCTTCTGAACTTACATCTCATCTCCAAATAACCTCTGTTTAATTTCTTCGATCACAACATCACACTCATTCATTATACTCACTGTTCCTGCAAACAAATTATTGGTCTGTAAATTAAAACACTGTTCTGTCTCCATAATTTTTAGAGACTCTCCTCTGTTGTCAAATACTGTTGTAACCATTTCTTTTCTATTGCCACATTCTCCTAGCAAATTGTCCAGCAATTCAATTTCCTCTTTACATTTAGTAAGTGTTTTATCACAATGCTCTTCATTTCCAGCTTCATCATTTACATGGTCACTATTGCTCAATGATTCAATCAGATTGTCTTCCATAGACAGTTTTGTCTCATTCATCTTCACATAAATAAGTTCCTATTCTTTCCTTACGTTTTCAAAAATCAATACTTCATCAACTCCATGTTGTGTAATAGTATTTAAGAATTGTCCTCCTTGAACACTTATAATCCCTGTATTCATACAACAATTTCCAGTTTGAAAAATGTAAGGCTCAGCAGCTTCAGCTAATGTTTCACATATCATCTCTTCAGGCTAAACTTCATCTCCTTCTTCCACAAGGAATTGTCCTTGTTTTGTAACAGCTCCAAATATCAATTCATCAATAATTTATTTTTTTTCTGCTACAACAATTCAATATTTTCCTCATTCAAGAGGCATTCCCCATCATACTCTTCTCTAGAATACTTATCTTCTGAGAAGTACTCTTCATCCTTTTTCAGCACATTAGTATGTTGATCCAAGCTCTCCTCTGAACTTTGGTGACTTTTATCAATTTTTATGACAGCTTCATAAGACTGCCAATCCTTTGCAAAAACTGTAATCACATCAAAATTATTAGATTCAAATATACAAGGTTTCATATCCTCCTGATGGTTTGAATTTTTCCAACAGTTCAAAAAATCATCAATAGTTCCTTCCTCAACAAAGTAAACTTCTTGTTGTCTTGAATTCTCACAATGGTTCCTAAGATCTTTCACAGATCTCCATTCTTCATCTTCACCCAGAGCTTCACCCTGTTCTGCTTCACAAATGGAAACTTCCATTTTCAACTCAGCTTCTCTAAGTTTTTCCACCAGTCACTTCACTTGCCTCTGTTTTAGCCTTATCTGTAACTTAGACCACTTCACTGCCTTTTTCCTGAAGACCCAACCTTGTCTTTGGTTTTCCTCTAGTATCATCCTAAATACATTGAGTTGTTATTTTAACTCAGTAATCTCCTTTTCAATCTCCTTTTGACTCATCTGTTTCCTGCAGATTTATTCAACACCCTTCTTCTTCATCTTGTATCCTTCTTCTGAGCCTTCCACATGACTCTCCATAGTGATCTTTTCTTCTGTGCGAATGTTTCCTTGTTCACTTTGCTTCTGCTGTGGTCTTCCTCAGAGCCTTTGTTATCTTTGTTATGACCATCAGCAGTCATCTCCTTCTCTATCTTTATGATTTCCTCACTCACTTACTATGAGTTGTATTAAAGCCTCTACAACAACAAGTCCTCCCTGCTGCCACTTACCTCACCAAGCTTTCCTTTGTACTTGGTCTTTTGGCAAGCACTTGGTTCTCTATTTTCTGGAACCTTTTGAGCACTTCTCTCTGCTCCTTCTACAATTCAACTCATCTACAAATTTTAAGAACACAACTGTCCTCTTTATCCAACCTCTATTGGAATTCTTCAAGGTTCTACCACATTCTGCTTTCAATCAGAAACTCTTACCAACTTCCTTCATCCCTTAGCAATTCTACCCACATCCTCTGTGGAATTGCCTTTATGATCTTTCCATGAGCTGCAACAAAACCTCTGTAGTAACAAGTCTCATTCTTGCTACACATGCCTCACTAAGCTTCTCTCCTCTGAGCTTAGTATTTTGGCATCTCTCTGGTTCTCTCCTCTGGAACCAATTTAGCAGTCCTTGCTCTAGGTTGTTGCAATCTTCTCACCTTCTTATGCCACTACCTTCAAGACCTCTGCATGATCTTGTTCTACCATTCACCTGCACTTTGAATGGATTGTTTTCTATTTCCTTTGCGTTTGCAAATTCTCTCACACTTTTATCTCTGTCTGCCTACTATTTGTCAAATTTAAAATCTGATCTCCTCTTTCCTGCATACATACCTTCAAAACATAACTATGTTCAAAGTTTATCAAAGAATTTTTTTACACATAGAATTCACTTGTTCTGCTCTGATACCAAATGATGCGGGCTAAGTTGCATATACCCACATTATGCAAATAAAATTTTCATGTCACTGGTCCCAGGAAATTCAAATTTTCTTTACTTAGTGAAACCTTCACAAGTCAAGGTTAAAGCACCTTCAATAATTCTATGTGGAAACATTGTATTAACTATCCAAAGTCTTAAACTTTAATAGACCTCTAACTAATTCTTAATCCTTATAACTTAACCCTTCGGTAATAACCTGTGCATATTAACCATACCACAGTCTTTAGACTTTGGTTAAACTCAACCTAACCCATAATACATTATTCCGCTCATTTATATTATAACTCTCCTATAATAGAAATATTCCATAAACCAACTTAAACATTACCGTTCTGCCATTCCATGGACCTTTGCATGTATACTGATGCTTCCTTTATCATGTTCAATCTGCACTGTTGATCTATCTCCTCGATCCAACAGTTATCGCGTCGTTCGCCGACTTCTTCAGATTGACTCCTTAGCGCATTAAATCTCCATCGTTTATTTCTCCTACCTCAATCCAATGATGATTACATAATCTCGTGCTATAACTAGCATGCCACTTAATTTTCCAAACTCACGCGAGAAAAGTTGTTTTGTTGTGCTATGTGTCACCACCACGGCTCATCGTGTGAAATTTTGGAATACTTCTTACAACCTTTAGGGTGCACGACATACCACTTTCCCCCTTTGGAATCTGCCCACGTGCTCAATACGAATCTTAAAGAAACTTGGCTTAATAAATGGTTAGCGCTTAACCAAAGGTTTAGCGCTTAATCTCCACCATTCATCTTTAGTCAATATCATCCGTCGATCTGGCCAATCCGACGGTCCCCATGCACTGTTGCATTCTTTTGATTCTCACTGTGTAATAGCTCATTCGGCTTCCTCCCTATTTATTTGTTTTGATCTCGATCTTGATTGTTCTTCCTCTTGACTCCTTCTTGAACTTTATTCTACGTATTATTTAAACGCTACCACTCCTGAGCTCTGATTTGGTTATTCAATCAGACTCCATTGTTGTCTGATCATTGCAATACACCTCTGTGCACTGTCCTCTCTCTCTCGGATTCTCTTTGGATTCTCTGCACACCTTATGCAAAATTACTCTAATTCACAGACAATCTATCATTCGATTACTCAATCCAATCCACACAAACTCAAAAATCGAGTTATCTGTATTAATAAACAAACATTTACAAAATAATTCTTTTCTGGCCTGATCTTCACTATCAGTGGCCTTTTCCTTTCCTGACCATAGGCTTACAATCAAACCCTATCTAACTCTCGAACTAACTCCTAGCTAGCTAACCCTCTCCTATGCCTTTTAGGCTTACATTTATACGAAACACAACAAGTAAGAAATTTAGAGATTTGCAGGGTTTCAATGCATTTTTTAAACACATGGAAGTAAATTGAGTGTCATGAAAAACAAAGGCTTCAACCAAAACAAGAATTTGCACCAGGATACACGACTTGACCATCGGTTTCATAAAATTGCAACCCTTGTGTGTGAGCGCAGCACCTCCCCTACCTCCTTTGCATAACAACCTCCAATAACCATATAGCGAGCTTCCGATGAAGAAATGAGAGGGATATGAGTTTTTAATGAAGATTAACCATGCAATTGGCCTCCAAGGTGGTCGAATGCTACTTTGGCAAGTAATGATCACAATTTTAAATTGAAATGATGAATATGCAGTACTATCCTCCAAGTTGTTGTACCAATGATGGTGTCATGAATGACTCAAGATACTTTACAAATAGAGAAAAATCTAAGGATGGAAGTTTATCTTAAAGTTTAGAAACTTTGGTGAATCTTACTAGTCCCTAATATTCAAATTGTAAATTTTTTGGTGATATTTTCTTAGAAATATTTAGATTTCCAATGATTTTATATTAGTCGATATAATATTTTGGCAGTTTTTCAGGTAAAATAATGGTGAACTATAAAACTTGGGTGAATCATTTTAGAAAAAAATTGAAATTCACGAATATTTTTTCTGGAAAAAGCATGGAAAATTATGCAACCTACGAATATTAGCCCCTAAATTTTTTCCTGCTTATAAATATGTGCCCATGATGACAAGGCATGACAACACGACCTATGCTCATGATTTTTTTATGAAACTTGACCCTAGACCTAGTTAACTCTCAAGATATAAAGGATCATTTTTGTGACTCTTGACACACTTCGACATATTTACAATGAATAATAAAAAATGTATTCCAACCTTTGACCTAAAGCTTGATCTTCCACAAGGTCATAACCACACCTTTATACTTTTGACAAAAAAATTATAACACGCTCCTGCCAAATCTACCCAAGTAACTGACCAACCAAGGTAAACATGTGACGAGAAGTTACTATGATATGATTCAACCTACTAAATCATGTTAAGATGTATACTCATATCAATGTCCCTGTCCTTTGTTAGACACATTGAACTTCATAGATGGTGTTGCATTCTCTTTATTTCCTGAATCCTAAGGTCTCGTTTGTTTCTTGTCCCATTTTCCTTTTTTCTTTACATTACCTTTCCAATTTGTCTTAGTCTCAAATCTACACTTCGATTGTTCATAGCAATGCTTTAGCTTTCGTATGGCCTCCTCCAATTATCTAGGTTCATAAAACTCAATCTTGTATTTGAATTCCATTGGTAACCCACTAGTGAATCTATGAATCTTGGCCTTCTCCTCCTTGAGGTAAGGCACATACCTCAGCAGCTCCAAGAACTTACTAGCGTACTCCTAGTCTATCATTGATCCCATCTTTAGCTCATATAATTATTTTTCCTTATCATCAAAGTATCTCACTAATAGGTACTTCTTCTTGAATAGTCACTCGATCTCATTCCAAGTCAATACCTCCTCATGTATACCCCTGACATTCTTCACATATTCCCACCAAATATCTGTTTTACCTTTAAAACTGAATGTAGATATTATGGCTTTCATGTTCTCTGAACAATCATGAAACCTTAAGAAGTTACTCATACTAAGAAACTATGCCTCTGCATCCTGTGGTTTCATCATCTCTCCATCAAATGTAGGTTTTTTTCTTTCTTAAACTCATCAGACAAATATTCTTTGTCACTCCTCCTGTAAGGATGATAATGATATCAATCATCATGATTGTCAGAACGAGAACTAGAATAGTACCTATGTCTATCACCTCTCTTATCCAGAGTATCCAATAATTTGCCATCTCTAACAGTGCCATAATTTTCGCCGAAAAATTCTCTCTAAAGTGCCAAATCTATTTGACCCGTGACCACCATGAGACCTATTGCGATATGCCCCATTAGTTTTTTCCTCCTGTTGATGGCTGATCTGAAGTGGTCACTATCACTACAATTCTGACAAAATCTAAAGTGTCATTGCATTTACCTCTGCTAGTTTCTCTTGTGCCTATATGATTCTATCATTATCTTCCCTATAACTCCTTATTTATTCCTTTAAGCTTCTTAGTGTGTCTGCCAAATCAAAAGAGTACCCAACACCACGCTGCTCATCTGATCTGTTGGGAGAGTCTTGATAACTATAGTCTACCATATTGCTAGTCATCTTTGATATTCTTCCTGCAAGGTATATCATGTCAGCTAAACCAATTCACAATAATCAACGTACCTTAGCATAGTTCAAGGAGGATATCTGATCTATAAGATCACCAGATCAACGTAATACATGTATAACATAATCATAACAGGATACAAAAATATAACTCATAGGCATATAACCACGTAACCATCATTCTAGCTAGGGTCCAATAATACATGCATGACTATATCAACTACACATACGATAACCTCAAGCATGACAACAACAACCATACAAATGTACACCGACAATATGCAAGCATAAACAATCATGTAACCAATCATACACTGATGACGACACACTTCACGACAACAACATCTTGTTTCACATGGCGACACCACTACGACCATGACCCACACCATGCATGTGCAATAAGCATATAGACCACAAGGATGACTAACACATGTGAAGCCAGCATGAATGCGTGACCAACGCACACTGCGCATCTAGTATGAGGGGTGAACCATGCTCTGATACCACTCTGTAACACCCTCCTCCCACATCTACACAAGTAATCGACCAACCAGGGTAAACATGTGACGAGAAGTTACTATGATATGATTCGACCTCATAAATCACGTTAAGGAAGTGGAACTGATGGAAACACACCATACAACCATTCCACATCAACAGTAGGACTCCTAGGAACCATCTCAACCTTTTTGGTAACTAGCCCCTGGGTCCCACTGAGAATTTAGATCACTTAACCCCTGGACTCTCACATGCTATGGGAATTCCAGTGTCCAGATGGTTGGACGCTCCCATAGCATGGTATGCCAGGGTCCAGGAACTATTTTTCTCAGTGTTGTGCCAACATTCCTAGGATTTGAGCCACTTTAAGCCCAGAACCCAAGTCACTGCGCAGAATTAAATGACACCTTCAGAACATAAATATAATAAGAGAGTGATGATACAAATGTAATTACTTAAACAATCCCTTGACTAGACCCCTACTAGCCATGACAGACATTTCGTCAAACTTGTCACAAATATATAACCTACAGGTGTAAACGACATATCTAACCATAGGGGGCTCATACTTATCTGAGAATCGCCAAGGAGCATTGTTCTCCTATCTCATTAGTTGGATTATCATCTATTAGGTCATAGATACATCATTCGTTCATTTACAAGTAAAAGCATGATTAGAGCCATACATAGCCACCGTCATAAAACATATTCATAACCAGCATAATAGCTATGGAAATACCAGGGAAATCATAGACATATGATCCACATATAAATCAATATAATAATCATGAAATATCAAGGAGAAATAAACTCTTATTAATGATGCAAAGGCCAACAAGTTGTGGGACTTCCACGAACCACACGACCATCCAGGGCTTCCAGAGGCCAAGTACCTCAACCCATCACGGTCGGACATCACAAAACTATCATCAGATTGGTTTCTACCCAAGCCTTCTAGGAGTCAGAAGCATTTGTTCCAACCAAGGCTTCCTAGAATAGTAAGTCAACCCACAACTTATTCGAAGCTTCTAGATTGTTTTTCTAATTAGGGCTTCTAGGACTAGTAACTCAACCCACCAAGGGCTTCCAAAGCGTTTTTCCAACCAAGGCTTCAAGGACTAGTAACTCAACCCAAGTTGTTACATGGCTTCTAGAGTGTTTTTCCAACGAGGGCTTCTAGGAACTATTAACTCAACCTAAGCTAAAGGAAATATGAGAACCAACTAGAAAAACAAAGAAATAAACCCACAACACTATGGCTATCCAAGAAATGGAAAGGCTAGGCAAATCCACTGTCAATCCAGTTAATCCTCCATGCCAGTGACAGATCATGACCAATAAACCACATGCATATGCCGTGCATGCCAAAACTAGTGAGGAAAACATACATGCAACTTGGTACTTGCAAGCCAAATCCGTTATAGCTATTGATCCTGATGTCCTCTTCCGCTTTCTTGCTCCAAAACTCAAAGTATGCCACACCCTCCTAGGGTCCTCCAACAAAAAGTGTCCAAGAATGAGAGAGAGGGAGAATAGAGATAGAGCTCCAAAACTAAATTGACAAAACTCTGTGTATTGATCTTCAGAAGCCTTTTTATTAATGAGACCTCTATTTTCTTCATTTTCCTCCTCACATGCAACATGTGACTTTCCACCTCCATTTTCTCCTAATTTCCATTATTTTCATCAATAGATGTGCCAAAATACCATTTTGCCTTTCAAAAGTCTTTGTCATTGCCTATGCCAATTTCCTTAGTCATTAATCAATCACCAGTGATCTCTATCACTATGTCTTTGCCCAACATTCGGCTTGGAATAATTGTGCCATCAACCATGATTATTATTTTGCCTTTATTAACTTTTATTACATGGAATTTTCACCAAGACTGTTACAATTTGAAAGAAAAAACTATTTTTGACTATTATAACTTTAAGATACTAAAAGATTTGAAAAATAAAAAAATAGTAGAAAACACTGTTCGTTCTAGTATTGTTTTTATGTGAATAATATCCCCAAATCTCAAATGATGCCTCTACCGTACCTCTCGGCACTTACACTTTGGCTCATTGACAAACAATTCATAATAATAATAAAAACTGCGTTAATTGTAAAATCATATAATGTATCTTATATGCTTTATATGCACATAATATGCGGCCCCTTGAAGAACTAACAAACAGTGGCTTGCAGTTTTCTTCCAGGTGTCTCTGTACACAGTTTCAGTTACCTACATCCATGCCGCAAATTAGAACAGGATATGGTGCTCGAGTTGTTATTTTTAGACAACTGGATCCTCCACTGCGTCGGAACGAAATTGGTTCTCCTTAAGCACTTCGTGATAGCGTCTCCTAAAAAACAACGTTTATAACTTCAAACTGCGCCCTTTTAACTTTCTAGTCTCAACCTTCACATATAACTCATGGAGTTTAAAAGCCAATCAACTGGGCTCTAATACCACTACACAAGCTCGTGTAAATTCCAAAATAATAACTTTGATACTTTATTGATGAAAGAAATGTATATTTATACAATAAATGATGTTAATGAAACCGAATCTAACACTAATTATTTACATTAGTAATCGTGAAAGATTAATTAACAATTGGTAGTGAAATCAGTACTATGTACGAATTTGTTTTTTGGCATTTTATTTGGAATTTGATTTGCATTTTAGAAATTTAATTATGTACTTTCAACATTGTTATTGTTCATTATTCATTAGTACTCTCTTTCTAGTCGAGTATGAAGGATGTTGTATTGACCAGATAAACTTTTGACTTGTAAAAATATAAAACAAAATTAATAATAAAATAAAAAAAATATTTTTTTAAAATTAATAAATATAATTTTAACTATAAAATTAAATTAAATTATAACATTAAAATTCCATAAACTTTTGACTTATAAAAATATAAAACAAAATAAAAAATAAAATAAATTTTTTAAATTAATAAGTATAATTTTAATTATAAAATCAAATTAAATTATAATACTAGAATTCCATAATATTATATAAATCATAGTATCTGTTTATGATATTTGTTATGAAAAAACTATTTAAAAACTTGAGAAATCTAGTATAGAATATAAAAATATCAATTTAAATTTATGTTAATTTCAAAATTAATCAGATTCTAATAACAGATATTAAACTACAATGCAGAGTCCTTTTTATCACAGAAATATTTAAAAGTGTAAGCACCCATCCACCATATTCTTTCCTTAACCCTCACATTTTCTATCCATCTTTCGAACATGATTTTTGGTGAAGTCGAAAGTTAATATTACACAATTAAAGAAAACATTTCCATTTTTTCTCTGAAAGTCAAAAGTGCCCTAGAATGGTCAATTACAGAGCATATATCAGTGTACCAGGGAGTTTTTATATGTTAGTGATGTAGGGAGATAACAGTACTGGTTATTCCAGCTGCCTCTTCTGCGTTTTAAATATTTCCGGCAATTTCATTTCGTCCACATATTGTGTAATCTCACAGTTTGCACATGATATGCAACTACTTTTTTCACAACTTGCACATAATATGCTACCACTTTTTTGGTTTTCGACTGTGATGATTGTCTTCATCTTTAAACCTTTGTCGCTACTTATGAGCATATATAGTGTACCAGAGAGTTGTTATATGCCAGTGACGTAGGGAGATAACAGTACTGGTTATTCCAGCTGCTTCCTCTGCGTTTAAAGATTTCCGGCAATTTCATTCGTCCACATATTGTGTAATCTCACAGCTTGCACATGATATGCAACTACGTTTTTCACAGCTTGCACATAAAATGCTACCACTTTTTGGGTTTTCGATTGTGATGACTGTCTTCATCTTTAAACCTTCGTCGCTACTTATGAGCATATATCAGTGTACCATGGTCAATTACAGAGCATATATCAGTGTACCAGGGAGTTGTTATACGCCAGTGACGCAGGGAGATAACAGTACTGGTTATTCCAGCTGCTTCCTCTGCGTTTTAAAGATTTCCGACAATTTCATTCATCCACATATTGTGTAATCTCACAGCTTGCACATGATATGCATCTACTTTTTTCACAGCTTGCACATAATATGCTACCACTTTTTTAGTTTTCGACTGTGATGATTGTCTTCATCTTTAAACCTTCGTCGCTACTTATGAGCATATAACAGTGTACCATGGTCAATTACAGAGCATATATTAGTGTAACAGGGAGTTGTTATATGCCAGTGACGCAGGGAGATAACAGTACTGGTTATTCCAGCTGCTTCCTCTGCATTTTAAAGATTTCCGGAAATTTCATTCGTCCACATATTGTGTAATCTCATAGCTTGCACATGATATGCAACTACTTTTTTCACAGCTTGCACATAATATGCTACCACTTTTTGGGTTTTCGACTGTGATGACTGTCTTCATCTTTAAACCTTCGTCGCTACTTATGAGCATATATCAGTGTACCATGGTCAATTACAGAGCATATATCAGTGTACCAGGGAGTTGTTATATGCCAGTGACGTAGGGGGATAACAGTACTGGTTTTTCCAGCTGCTTCCTCTGCATTTTAAAGATTTCCGGCAATTTCATTTCCTCCACATATTGTGTAATCTCACAACTTGCACACACTACGCACCAACTTTTTTGGTTTCTACGATGATCGACCGAGAAGGGAGGGATTTTCATAAATATTTCATCATCAATCTGATTGTCTCCTGCCTTTGCGCACTTATATTTATTAATAAATTAGTACTTATTTTAAAAATATATATTTCAAAATTTAGATTCCATATTAATTTATGTATAACATAGTAGTTATAGGATTGTAGTTTTTTTAATATGTACCAGTAAAATTAGTAAATTCATACTAAGACTAAATACATGTAAAATATTTGAAAATTTAATATAATTTTAATATTTGTTTTATGAAAATAATTTTATAAATATTTAAAATATGTTGATGGATGGAATTGTAATATTATAATAGAAAATTACACATCATATATGTAGATATACTCCATCTTAAAACTTTGTTATTGCATTAAAATATTTTCAATAAAATATGTATATTTCTAAATATATGTAATCTTTTACCATTTAATAACCAAAAAAGAACACTTAGCCCATTACATCACACTACCTAATCACACTTGTTGCAGTTTATCAAACTATCTGAAAAGGAACTGTACAAGCAATTCGATTACCAATATTAAATTTATGTTTAACTTATTATAAACAAAATTATTAAATTAATTTTATGCATTTCATTTTTTTAATTATTTAATATATATATATATATAATTTTCCGCATAATATATAACCTACACACTTCATATTCCCGGTAACTTTAACGTACTCAGCGTAAATGAAGAGACATCTTATAGAAATACCTTTGAAAGGTAGGCACGACTGTGCGGTTGGCTACATAGCATATATCTGGTGGATAGCTCAGAGTGTCGTCTCCTGCAGGAGTGAGCTTTAGGTTATTACTATACTATATACATATTAATTAATTTATAATTTTAATATATAATATTTTTTTGTTTGTTTGTGTAAGTTTAAGATGATTGTGCGTTTAACTTTTGGTTTAAGAAAAATTCAGTTGAAAAAAACAAAACATAAACATTACCATCTTTGCTTACAGATATTACAATATGATGGAAAATCCTTTTTTATCACATGAATATTACAAAAATTTAAAGTGTTAGCACGGATGCTCCACATTATTCTTTTCGTAACCCTCACATGCTCTATCCCATCTTTTGATAAACAACACTGATTACACATTGTTGTCCACATAATGTGTAATCTCACAGCTTAGTTTTCTATGCCGATTGTCTCCGTCCTCTTTATTTATAATCCTTTCTGTTTTTTGGTTTTTTTTTTTTTTTCACAAAATCGGCTTCTCAATGTATTTAAAAAGAGAAGGGGAGACTAAGCTCCAGTGTTACAAGAGAAGAGTTCATAGGATGAGCTTGCAGCTGAACTACATTGAAGCATTTCACTAAAATGCTTTCATATTCAATTTGAAAGGCTCTAACACATGTGTAAATTCGGACAAGCTGAAACAGAAGCAAACTGACTTTACAAAAAATCTAATCTATACTTATGTGACTGATTTGTCGAGCAGTGGAGTCCTCCGGGTAGCTGTCAGCTTCTGCTATCCTTATATTAGAGGAACTGGTACTTGGAGCATTGATCTTATCCATCATATACTTAAGAATAAACCTTATATTTGGTTGTGATTATCCTTGTAGCAGCTTCAATTTTTTCATCCCAGAGATGCTGATGCGTTCTGACTTGCTCACTTGCTCAAGTTCAGCTTGTAAGTCGCGACAATGAAGACAACCTTCACTGAGGTCCTTGATTTTCGTGATTGTTTCAATTTGTTTATATCAAATGACCCACGTTTCTGCCAAAGTGTAGCCCGATCAAATCCACAGTAATCTCGAGGCCCTCTGTCGCAAGCCACCGAAAATCCCTTCATATCCCATTGTAGATTTTGTTGTACCTCTGAATCTAAGCTACTCCTACGAAATCCGTGATCGCCCAAGCTCCTTTCACGTGATCGGGCATTCCATGGGCCTGTTATTTATAATCCTCTCTATTTATAATCTAATATGGCAACATATTGTTGTAAAATATAAAATTCACATTTCCTGGGTGGAAACCAGACATCTGAGCAAAGGTTGGAATATGGGTGGAAACCAGACATCTGTTAGTATGGACGAAGACGAAGCTTTTCTTCAACAGTTCACCATAAATGTGATCGTATCTTGCATTTGCGCACTGATATTTACTATCTTGCTCTCTTTGGATGTGTACAAGGCTTTCGAGAGGAAAGCCTATTGGATCCCAGGTGAATCTCTGGTTATTAGCGCTCTCTTTTATTGACATTTTCAATATCACTGTAAATTCAGAAGACAATGGCTTAAACTTCTACGAGGTAGAAATTTTGTTTGACGACCCACTTTTCATTGAGAGCAAAAGAGTTACGATATGTGTTTTCATTAGTTATTTACTTCCTGGGGTGGTCCGTTTGGGTTTGGGAACTGTGTGGGGCGGTATTGGAACATTGGCGTTAACTGTAATATGGCACATGGGTAATGAAGTTTACTTCCTTCTGAAGTTCATGAATTCTGATTGGGGAGACTATTTTCTTAATAGGATATGGTTCATAGTTTCCCATGCCATCCTCTTCACAACCCTCATATTGTTGGTTATACTCTTGAGCTGCGCAGTCATAGCAGGTAAAAGCATTCGAAAGATCATCTCTCAGAAGGTTCAGTTAGCACTCTCATGTTGTTGCAATTGCCCGGAAAAACAACAGTGTGACAACATTGACAATCACGTACTCAAATGTTGGATCCTGTGTCGTGCCTCCCGACCTGACTATATCATGGCCAGATCAGTTTTCATTTCATTTTCAGGCCTTCTTAACACAGTTTTCTTTGTGTTATTAGTAGCTAAATGGAGATGGTTGTGGAAGAAGTTCCCGGAGGACTGGCCGATCATTTATATACTGATATTTTTGATGCAGTTTGTGTTCATCCTTATAGGATGGATAGTGGTGTTATTCATATGGTTCACAGCCGTTATATACTCTCCCAAGGATGTGCGGTCCTTGTTTCGCATGGAAGATTTCTGGACAAGAAGTATCGTTGATATGAAAAAGGATCTGGATGCGCATTTAATATCCGGATTGTTTCGTGGGAAAAGAAATCTTGAAAGAACCCCATTAGAATCTATCATCGTGAATTTAATCACAACATTTAGGCTTCACTATTTATTATTTATGATGGTGTTTTTGCTTCATAAACTTATAGTTTTGTTGGGAATTTCTGGTTATTCCAAACAAAATACAGTGGAAAAATCCTCTGTTACCACTGTTGGGAATTTTATGATAAATTCTGAAACAAACAAAAAAATATGAACAGAGAGTAATACTCTGTTTTAGGAATTTCTAATAATTCCAAAACAAAATAATAGAGCAGAAAATGATACTCTGTTTCTCCACAGGATCAAAAACTGAACAAAATAATGCTCTGTTTTAACACAGTGAAAACAGAAAAAAAATCGCTTTACTGACACTGGTGTTTCAGCAACGCAGTTTTTTTTCAGTTGCTGTTCGTACTGTTACAGTAACGTAATTTCGTTAGTTGCTGTTCTTGGTGTTTCAACAACGGTGTTTTTGACGTCAAGCCTATTTTCGACTTACGGTGTTTCAGCAACGGTGTTTTTGACGTCAAGTCTATTTTTGACTTACGGTGTTTCAGCAACGGTATTTTGACTCAAGACTATTTTTGACTTGCGGTGTTTCAGCAACACTCTGTTTTGACATCAAAACTATTTTTGACCTACGGTGTTTCAGCAACGCAAAAAAAACTTCTATTTATAAACAATAAACTAACTGATACAAATACGTCTTCCTCACATAGAGGGATTTTCACAAAAGATTATGCTCAAGAGCATCTTCCTCTTGACAGAGGGATTACAACAGGAACGCTTCAGTCCCACAAACCAATTTTTCACTATCTTAGAAAATTACAATTTCAGCACTGCTGTGCGACAAAAAAAAAACTCTCAATCTATTTCCTGTATTTTCTACACTGTTGTGTCTGCGTTTTATAGTGCGGGAAAGGGTCTAACTTATCCATCACCGCTTTACCTTGCCGATGAAGTCTCTGCTGCTCATAATGAATGAAATCTGATCTTTCTGACATTCTGCTATGCTTCTTGAGTCGGTTATGTGGAAACCCATAACTGATAAATGCTGCGGCTGGCTCGAGGCTGGTTCTTTCCTTCTCGGCCATGCTTCATCTTTAATGTTCTTGGTGAGCAGTTATGGCGCAAAGCCTAGATTTGATCTTCCTCCTCCTTTGGGAACACAAACAGGTAAAGGGTTAAAAGATGGTAATGACAGTGACTTAAAAGAATGGGAATAAATGTAGGGCGCCGGATTAGGACAAATAAGTAAAGTAGTTGTTGTTGTTCAACTGTTCACTACAGTTGAAATTATAATTTCAACACTCCCCTTTAATTTCAACTGCTGGGTTATCAGTCATACCCAGACGTTTCCTTAAAAACTCAAAACTTTTCTGGTCCAATGGCTTAGTCAGAATATCCTTAACCTGTTCCTGAGTCCTGCAATGTTGTAAAATGATTTCTCCATTGTTCACCAATTCTCTGATGTAGTGAAACTTTGTGTCTATGTGTTTTTTTCTCTTGTGGAATACAAAAATTTTGGACAATGCAATAGTTGAGCTATTGTCACAAAAAATAACTGTTGCTGTTGTCTGCTCTTGGCATAGACTTCATAACGTTCTCCTCATCCAGACCGCTTGACATGCTGCTGCTGTAGCTGCCACGTACTCTGCTTCTGCTGTAGACAATGCCACAATTGGTTGTTTCTTGGAAGCTCATGAAATGGCTCCTGAACCTATGTGAAAAACGTAACCAGATGTGCTTTTCCGGTCATCTACACTTCCAGCCCAATCACTATATGTGTATCCAACTAAATTTGAACATTCTGAAACAGCATACCTTTTTGTACCTTTAACATACCTCAAAATTCTCTTTGCTGCCTGCCAATGTGTTTCTTTTGGCCTCTCCATGAATCTGGAAATTAAACTAACAGCATGCATTATGTCCGGTCTAGTTGTAGTTAAATATATAAGGCTGCCAACTATGCTCTTGTACACGCTAGGGTCAAAATCATTGCTGCTGTCCTCTTTGCTGAGTTTTAATCCCATCACTGTGGGAGTGATTGCTGCCTTGCTGTCCTGCATGTTAAATCTGCTCAACACTTCATTTACATATTTTCCATGCGAAATAAAATTCCATTTTTATTTTGATCTACTTCTATTCCTAAGAAGTATCTCATCAAACCCATGTCAGTTATCTCAAATTCTTCTTTCATGACTGATTTGAAATTTTCAATGAGGTAGTCATCATTACTTGTAAAAATCACATCATCAACATATAACACAACAATTAAATTTTTACAGTCCTTTTCTTTGATGTAAACGGTGGGTTCTCCCTCACACTTCTCAAATCCGTTCTCCAGTAGATAGGAATCTATCCTACTGTACCACGCTCTTGGCGCTTGCTTCAGACCATAAAGAGCTTTCTTTAATCTGCAAACTTTGTGCTCTTGGCCTTTCTTCTCATAGCCTAGAGGTTGCTCAATGTAAACCTCTTCCATTAACACTCCATTCAAGAATGCTGACTTCACGTCCATTTGGTAAACTTTCCATTTGTTTTGTGCTGCTATGGACAACACTGCTCTCACGGCTTCCATTCTTGCAACTGGTGCGAAAGTCTCCTCATAATCTCTCCCATACTTTTGCTTGTATCCCTTGACAACAAGTCTTGCCTTGTGCCTTTCTATCTTGCCTTCAACATTACTCTTGGTCTTGTAGACCCATTTAACTCTAATGACTTCTTTACCTTTTGGTAGCTCAACTAAATCCCATGTCTTGTTTCTTTCTATGGCATTCATCTCTTCATCCATAGCTTCTATCCATTTCTTATCTTTAATTGCATCTTCGAAATGAACAGGATCATCAACATGACAATACAAAGCAAACAAAGAATTCATTCCTTCATCATAAATGTCACTTAAATTTATGAATTTCTTACCTCTTTCATTTGTTGTGCAAGTGCTTGAAGACGCACTTGAGTTTCCTCCTTGTGGTGTGCTTAGAGAAGCACTCTCATTTCTTCTCAAGGGTGTCTCTTGCTGTTCTGGTGTTGACGCTGCTGTTTGGGGATGTGTTTCAGCCAACTCTTCATCATCATCATCATGAGACAAACACTTTTTAACATTAACTGTTTTCTCTATGCTTCCATCCCAAGCTTCCACCTCAATAAATTGAACATCTCTGCTCACAAAAAACTTCTTGGTGGATGGGATATACAACCTGTAAGCTTTGGATTCCTCACTGTATCCAATGAAAATACATTTCTCCCCTTTGCTATCCAATTTCTTCCTTAGCTGATCTGGAATGTGTGCATAAGCCACACAACCAAAAACTTTCATGTGGGTGACTCCTTGCTTTCTCCCACTCCATGCTTCTTCTGGCACTTTGTTCATCACTGATTTTGTAGGACACCTATTCAAAATATATACTGCACAGTGTACAGCGTCAGCCCAATAATCATTTGCCAAATGCTTTGCCTTCAACATGCTCCTCGCTATATCCATGATTGTTCTGTTTTTCCTTTCACCAACTCCATTTTGCTATGGGGTGTACCTTGCTGTAAATTGCTTATGAATTCCATTTTCTCTGCAAAAATGTTAAAAATTATTTGGAGATATACTCACCTCCTCTGTCAGTTCTCAAAACCTTGATACGTAGCCCACTTTGTTTTTATACAAGTGCTTTAAAATTTTGAAAATTTTCAAACACTTCACTCTTATTCTTCAGGAAATAAACCCAAGTCTTTTTGGTAAAGTCATCAATAAATGTTAGAAAATATTGGCTACCTGCAAGTGATGGAGCTTGCATCGGTCCACATAAATCTGAGTGGACAATTTCTAAGGGTGCCTTTGCCCTTATGCTTTTCCCAGTTGGAAAACTTTCTCTGTGTTGTTTCCCCAATATACAACCTTCACAAAGGCTGTCTGGCTTCTCTATCAATGGTAATCCTCTTACCATTCCTTTTCTATTCAACAAATTAAGACCTGCAAAGTTGAGATGTCCAAATCTCAAATGCCACAACCAATTTTCATCCTTTGGTACGCTTTGGAGAGCCTCTTGTGTCACTGCTGCAATTTCTTCTTTATTTTTCAAATCTGCCCTTATTCTAAGAGGGAACATCATGTTCCTTGTCATCTTCACTTCAGCAATACAATGTTTGCTGGGTGATCTATCCATGATGGTGCATACATCATTCTCAAAGAAAACATTGTAACCCTTCTGAACAAGTTGTCAAATACTCAAGAGGTTACACTTCATTCCAGGAACATAATAGACATCTGCTATGGTTTTCTTTTCACCTTTCTTTGTAAATATTTTAACTTCTCATTTTCCCATAACAGAAATTTTACTATCAGTCCCAAGTGTGACTTGTGACTGCACAATCTGATCTAAAGCAAAAAACAGGGCTATGTTTCCTGTCATATGGTTGCTGCAACCAAAATCTAGAAACCATATATCCTCACTGTTTGTTTCAGCCATATTACAAACTAACAACACATTATCTTGACTGATATTTTCTCTAGTGATATTTGCACTAGATCTATTACTCATATCATGCTGCTTCTTCCTACATTCATTTGCATAGTGCCCATATTTTTTACAATAATAACATTGGACATTGGATTTTTCATACCTTTGTCTTTGAGCATGATGTTGTCCACTTTGTTGGCTGTTGCCATGGCCTTGGTTCTGATTTGGATTGCTATCTCTTCCTTGAACATTTGTTGGACTGTTTCTTCCACCTCTGTATTGGCTTCTGCCTCTTCCTCTCTTGTTTCCTCTGCCTTGACCTCTTCCTCTTCCAAATGACATCTGGGTCTTGAAGGCCTGCTCTAGAGAAGAAATTTCATTTCTACTCAACCTCTGCTCATGTGTTATCAGTGATGCCTAAATTTCATCAACTAAAAAATTTGAGAGATTCTTTGTCTCTTCTATGGTGGTGACAATCACATCAAACTTTGAGGGTAGGCACCTCAATAGTTTCTCCACAATCCTCCTTTCTTCAAGAGTTTCTCCATGAGACCTTATCTGTGTGACCAAACCAATTGCTTGTGTGAAGAATGAGTCAATATTGTCTGACTCCTTCATGCGCAGGTTCTCAAAGTCTTTCCTCAGCAATTGTAGTTTTGTTGTCTTCACTCTCTCCATGCCTTGATAGGTTGTCTTGAGAGTTTGCCATGCTTCTCTGGATGTCTTGGCTGCTGCTATCCTTTGAAACACACTCTCATGCACTGCTTGATATCATAATACAAGGGCTTTTGAATCCTTCTTCTTATTGCTCTTCAACAGCTCTTTTTCTGCCTAAGTTAGTCCATTAAACTCTTCTTCATTTGCTGGCTCTTCAAATCCATATTCAACAACTTCCCATAAATCTTGTGAGGCAAACAGGGCTCTCATGGCTATTGCCCAGTAGTCATAGTTTTTCCCATTGAATTGTGGGAGCTGGGTATTAAACATACCCACGCTGGTGCTGGCCATTCTTTCAATACTTGACTGTGTAAAAAAAAAACACTTAATTGTCTTCAACAGCTACACAAAAACTAATCTGAAAAATACCTTGACAGCGTTTTCACTCTGCTGGATAATTTGCTGCAGCAAGAAATCTTCTTTCAGCTTTTTTGACGTCTTCAAAGAGCTTGGACAAGCTCTGATACCATGTTGGGAATTTATGGTTATTCCAAACAAAATACAGTGGAAAAATCCTCTGTTACCACTGTTGGGAATTTTCTGATAAATTCTGAAACAAACAAAAAAATATGAACATAGAGTAATAATCTGATTTAGGAATTTCTGATAATTCCAAAACAAAATAACAGAGCAGAAAATGATACTTTGTTTTGCCACAGGATAAAAAACGGAACAAAATAATGCTCTGTTTTAACACAGTGAAAACAGAGAAAAAATCGCTTTGCTGAAACTGGTGTTTCAGCAATGCAGTTTTTTTCAGTTGTTGTTTGTACTGTTACAACAACGTAATTTCGTCAGTTGCTGTTCGTTGTGTTTCAGCAATGGTGTTTTTGACGTCAAGCCTATTTTCGACTTACGGTGTTTCAGCAACGGTATTTTGACGTCAAGACTATTTTTGACTTACGGTGTTTCAGCAACACTCTGTTTTGACGTCAAAACTATTTTTGACTTATGGTGTTTCAACAACGCAAAAAAAAACTTCTATCTATAAACAATAAACTAACTGATACAAATACGTCTTCCTCACATAGAGGGATTTTCACAAAAGATTATGCTCAAGAGCATCTTCCTCTTGACAGAGGGATTACAACAGGAACGTTTCAGTCCCACAAACCAATTTTTCACTATCTCAGAAAATTACAATTTCAGCACTGCTGTGCGACACAAAAAAAACTCTCAATCTATTTCCTGTATTTTCTACACTGCTGTGTCTGCGTTCTATAGGGCGGGAAAGGGTCTAACTTATCCATCACCGCTTTAACTTGCCGATGAAGTCGCTGCTGCTCATAATGAATGAAATTTGATCTTTCTGACATTCTGCTGTGCTTCTTGAGTCGGTTATGTGGAAACCCATAACTAATAAATGTTGCGGCTGGCTCGAGGCTGGTTCTTTCCTTCTCGACCATGCTTCTTCTTTAATGTTGTTGGTGAGCAGTTATGGCGCAAAGCCCGGATTTGATCCTCCTCCTCCTTTGGGGACACAAACAGGTAAATGGTGAAAAGATGGTAATGGCGGTGACTTAAAAGAATGGGAATAAATGTGGGGCGCTAGATCAGGACAAATAAGTAAAGTAGCTGCTGCTATTCAACTGTTCACTGCAGTTGAAATTATAATTTCAACAAGTTTCACTGAGCAAAACCTGTTGTTGTTTATCGGAACTTGCATTCCGAATGATCAGGCCTTTCATAATGAGCCAAGAAAACAATTCCCTATTGTTTGGCTTGAAAGAATCAACACTAAAGACTGATCAATTTTACCAATACAAAGCAGCTTTGGACATCATACGAATGCCAGGAGAAATCGCCAGCAGCCTGTGGATAGCAAATCTATCGGCCTTTAGGAAAGCAGGAAATAACATGAAGAAAGGTTTTGAAATTGTTGAGGATACTTGTGCACAGTTGATTACTTTAATGGGATACAAAACAGGGACAATGGAAGATGAAGCTCCCACCTCTCTAGAAGAAGGAAAACAATTCCACGAAGTTGGAAAAACTTCATGGAAAATGAGAGCAGTCTCGTTGATACATTTTATGATGTATTTTTATGACAAGACTAATTATGATGTCATCAAAGATTCTTTTGAAGCTTACTCTCAAGCATGGCGTTTCATGGATATTGTTGATAGTGTAGATCTTGAAGGCCACTTAGTAAGTCTGACAACCGACACAAAATTTGACACCATTAAGAAGATTTGGGGCTGCGTCAATCCAACCATCGAGAACGTCTCAAACAAATTACTGGAAGAGAAGATCAAAAGTCCACTGAAACAACTTATGGAATAGTGTGATAGAGAGGAAAGAACAGGCACCATAGAGCATCAAGAGGACTCGAGGGACTGGATGGCAGTTGCAGCAAAAATCAGCTTGTATAAAGTATTGAAAATAGTGGACGTTAAATCTAGTTCAGCTAATGCAATCCATCACTTAAGATCTTTATTGACAAACCTTATTGCCCATTGCATGGAGAAGGAATTGGACAAAGCAATGATAGGTAATTGTCATAAATGGGTAGAGGAGGGGAGGGAAAAAGAGATATTCGATGCAGCATTCATAGCTGGGAAAGCGAAGGTAGTGCTGAAAAAGTTACAAATTTATTAATGTTCTCAACATGCAACTTGAAAGCTGTTTGAAAGTGATGTATTGATAGGTGTTAAAATTTCTGACCTTTCGATATTGTTTTCTCCAGATAAAAAGCAGCCATGCAGTACGTGATCAGACTGAAGTTGTGGCAGGCGAAGGTCAGGATATAAGTGAAGCAGAGCCTCTCGAGGGCGAAGGCAACAAGGTAATTGAAGTGCATGCACAAAATTCAGGCGACTCTCAAGCGATCCTTGAAATTGAAGTAGCTGAAGTATTATAAGTGTTATGATGAGCAGGTGTACTAATTGTATATATGTTGTCATCGATGGACTTCTACTGGGTGTGGTTTGTATGTTGTCTTCGATGGACCTCCGCGGGGTGTTGTGACCTCTACGCGGTTATGTGGTACAGTTACATGTACAGTAAGCTTCATCAATGTGGCTGATTTTCAACTTAAAACAATGTATTGCACATTTGTCTTCTCTTGAGGAACCATCTGTCATTTTATGTTCCAACATTTCATAATTAAGTGTCCATGTCCACTCTAAACGCACAAACAAGGCATTCGGCAATATTCCGGCTTTGTAGAGCCATTGTTTTTTTCAATATTTTGTTACTTTCTAAATTTGCATTCATTTGAAATTTACCGAGAAAATCCGTAATTTAGGATTTAAATATTTAAATATTGTTTTTTAATAAAAATGTTATGGTTTTCATCATGGTTTTTATATATATAAATGGGAAAGCCTGTAGGTCAAGGATAAGTGTATTTTACCAGTCACATAAATGTATGACTTAACGTTAGACATAAAATCTTAGCAAGATTATGAGATTTTTATAGTTTAAATCTAAGCCTCTATGTCGTGACACCATGGTACCCTAAAATGGATATATAAATTTTAAGAATCAAGTAAATGTGCATGTGAGGTATGCAATGGCGGCACCATTATTATTATCATTATTTCTTTTCTTTATTATTATTATATATTCCGGTAACATTTTTACGACATTATTTAAAAATCCATCTCACTATTTTTAATGATTAAAAATAATTAAAAACCATTCACCTTAATACCTTTTATTTTTATTGAGATGATTAAATGAATATTAATAATAGAGAATTTTCTGCTACTATCTTTACAAACTACTTACACTTACCTAAATTATATAATTGTGTGTTAAATTGTTGTATGTTACTATCGTCCGAGCATGACTGTCTTATTTGGAGAAACGCAAACAGGATGGGTTCCATTCGGGTAAAAGACATATATCAGAATTTGATTAGTCGTAAACAATCCTCATGCAATATCTCCTTCCCGTGTATCTTCTGGAAATCAGGGTGTCCATCCAAAATGGTCTTTTTTGCATGGTTGTCCTTCCATAATAAGAATCTTTCGTGGGAGAATCTAAACAAGCATGGATGGCAGGGTCCGGGTATTTGCCCCATTTGCAGATCAGCAGAGGAAAATAACTTTCACTTATTTCTAAATTGCAAAGGCTCTCGTCAATTATGGATGCTTTTGGAGAAATGCTTTGGTATCCAGCACAAGTCTCATGCTTCGATAAATGAAGCATTCCTATGGTGCAGCAAACAAAATGTCTCATGGAGATCAATTTTTATCATTACTTTCTGGTGCATTTGGAAGTGGCGGAACAACTATATCTTCAATGACAATAGGGCCCCTTTTATGGAAATATTTTTCATCATTAATGCTCACTATGAGGAAATTCCGCATTCCTCTCCCAAGCAGAAGGAGCAGGTTGGTAAAAATCTCTCACAGGTATCTTCTTCTTTGCCTAGGGCGTTTTTTGATGGTGCTGAGCAGAAGGGGTTATGTGGCTGTGGTTTTCATATTTTAGCAAACGAAGACAGTCTTTTCTCTATTCATTGGAATGGGGGGAGGGGTACAAATATGTTGGCTGAGGCGATGGCTCTCGCAGGTCTCATGAGCTTCTGTCTCTTTTTAAATCTTCAAGATGTTTCTATTTTTGGAGACTCAAAAGTCTTGGTGGATTATGTCTCTGGGAAAAACTCCATCTCCAGGCCTCATCTCGTGGGGTGGCTAGATCGGATCAGTTTTTTTTGGAACTCTTTAAAAGGTGGCTCAGTCAATTACATCTGCATGGAACAAAATCAAAAGGCTGACTCCTTATCTAATGATCAGGGGCTCATGTCCCAAATGTCGTAAAATGCTCAAAATTTAAAATACTTAGAATTGGTTCAAACCTAAAAGACTAGATAGAGCTCGTCTTCCTGATTCTGGCGCCGCAAACGGTTCAAAAAACGGTCGCCGTATGAGAAAGTTATGGCAAAAAGAAGATTTTCTCAGTAACATTGAAATTTTGAATTTTTCAAAATAATTAAAAAAGAATATTCCGCAGAATATTCCTTGGAATATTCCAGGGAATATTCCATTTGGGCAGCCAATAGAAAGCTTCCACGTGGCAGGCTCGGAGGCCGGCACGTGGCCCCAGTTGACATCAACATAAATGTTTGTAGTGCATTTCAAAATTTTGGATAGATGGAGGATCGAACTCGTGACCTCCCTATTACAAGCAACCTACCATACCATTGGGCCACAACAGTGGAACTTGAATGTTGTGCGGACCAAAATTTATTTAAATTTTAAATTTTTTGTTGGGCGGGAAATGAAGGGGGCCAGCCCCTAAGCGGCCAGCCCCATTCCATATGACCTTGTGCCAAGAACCAGGGCTAGAACACTAACCACCAGCGCGCAATACAAGGATAACTGTAGTTAATAAATGCGTTCACATGCACATTAAAGAAACAGTTAAATCCGGCGGTCAGGTCAGATTTGGTGGTGGAATTGGCGGACCGCCAAAATTGGCGGGCTTATCTGGCCTCCAACTACAGTTAGCTGGAGTTTTTCTAGGAGCAGATTGGAGAAACTTTAAATGGCCATAACTTTGGCTAGGAAAGGCGGTTTTGGACGAATTGTTTTTTTATTTTGGGTATTTTGGACCTTTTGAAGCCATTGGTATAGGTCTTTCAGCCATCTAAGGTCATTTACAGAGGTTTTGGAGCCGTGGAATTTCTAGGAGCCACTAGGGCCCAGTATTGGGAAGACTGTATAGGGTTGCAGGTACCCATTTGAGGTGAACCAATAGTCAATCCTGAAGGATTCAAGTGTTTTGAATCCGTTTTTACCATCTATTCCAGCTATAGATGCTTCTATTCAGCTGTATATTCAATTTGAGGATTTTATTAAAACAAGGACAGGCCCATTTGGGAGCCTTGGACCCAGCAGACGTAGCCCAGGAGGGGTGAACTGCTTTATCAACTTCTTTTGCATCTATGGTTGATTTATTTTGCAGAACAAATTCGTTTTAGTGTGTTAAACAGTAAAAGAAAATGAATCTACTATACTTAAATGGGTCATGAACAGCTGAAAATTTCATTTGTTTTCTTTCTGCAAGACATGGACATCTTTTAAATATGTATATATCTGAATTGAATACCTTGCAAACCATTTACAAGTAGTTTCAAATTCAGATCAAGTTGGTATCAGAGCTATGTTGTTGCTTCTTTGTATCAAAAGCAGTCAAATAAGCTATAGACAGAGCCTGAAATGAGCCAGGAAGCCTTCGAAATGCTCTTGTTATACAACTGCAAAGTAGATAAATGCTCTTTCTGTCAATCTCTGGTGTAGTTGTCTTTTGATTGTTTTTGTGCAAAGATCTTCTAACTGTCTTGCAAGTATTGATGCTTACCAGGTTGAAACTTAAAAGAGGGGAAGGACAGTTGACTAGAGAACGAGAGAATCCTCAGTCAAGGAAGGCCAGAGAGCCATCACCTCCACCTTCAATTTCACCCTCAAGAGTCTCAGTAGAAGTTTCAAGGATGTCTGAACATGAAGGAGAAATTCCTACAGAGACGGATCCAAGAGAAGAGGAAAGAGTCTTCAGAAGGGATTTCTTAGACCTCACTGAAATGGTGAGGATATTGTACCAAGAAAGAAATGAGAAATTGGCTGGAGAAGGGTCCAAACAACCACATGAAGGAGAGGGATCTTCAGGAGGTAAGAAGGATGATGATCATTCCAAGAAAGGACATGGAGGTAATGGTGATCCACCACCCCCATCTTCACCTTCTTCCTCTTCATCCTCGCCTTCTTCTGTTCATAAGCATAGATCCTCTGGAAAAAATCATTTTTTGAAGCTTGATGTAAAATTCGAATTACCTATGTTTAATGGTGAAGTGAATGCAGAAAAGCTTGACAACTGGATTAGGCAGTTGGAAGTTTACTTGAGGATCCAGAATATGCATGATGATGCCACAAAGATTCAGTTGGCTTCTTTGAGAATGGATGGAGCAACATTGGTCTGGTGGGAGGCCAAGACTAAAGAGGAGATCAAGAAATTTGGTAAGGTTACCTTAACATGGCCTGAATTTCTGTTAGCCATTAAAAAACAGTTTTATCCTCTTGCTCACATGTAGAAAGCCATTATGAACTGGCAAAATTTCAGACAACTTAAGGGTCAGAGTGTCCAAGACTACACCCAAGAATTCAGGAGAAGAGCTCTCTTGTTAGGGGTAGATTTACAGACCCAAGAAACCTTGCTGAAATACATTGGTGGCTTGCATAGCTACCTTAGACACACCATCTTGATGTTTAACCCTACTAACCTGGACGAGGTTTGTGTCCAAGCTACCCATTTAGAGGCAAGTGGAAAAAACACATTTGAAGAGGGTAGAAACAAGCCCCCCCAAGGGAAAAACAAAGAGAAAACCTCCAATGGAAAAGGAAAAAAGAATCCATCTATCAAACAGGAGAGTGAGAAAGTGATCTGTAAACACTGTTCTAAACCAGGCCATAAGGAGAAAAATTGTTGGAAATTACATCCTGAAAAAAGACCTCAATTTAACAAATCCAAAGGGAAACAGAAAACTGCTGCTACTACATCTACACCACAAGATTTAGGGGATGATTCAGGTGATGAAACCAAAATTGCAGCCATGGGTTTGAAAAACTTGAAGGGAAAGAAATTGACACTCAAGCCAGCACTAGTACCTCAAATTGTCATGTACAAGCTCCTAATGAGGAAGAAAGAATTGAACTGTTTCATGTGAGGGTGATTTCAAAACATACTAAGATTGACACACTTTTTGATAGTGGGTCACAAGCAAACCTTATATCAGAAGACTTGGTCAAGCAGCTTAAACTTGAGACTATTCCGCATCCGAAACCATATCCGCTTGGATGGATTTGCAAGGATGCAAATTTACAAGTTTCAAGAAAGTGCACATTGCGCTTTGCAATTACTGCACATTTTATTGACACAGTTGAACTTGATGTGGTACCTTTTGATATAGCAGGAATTGTTTTGGGAAGTCCTTACTTGTTTGACAGGAAAGCTATCTTTCATCGCCATGAAAACAAAGATCATCTTTTCAAAGATGGCAAGGAGTTCATTGTTAGAGCTCATCGCAAGAAGACAAATATAGCGATGGTGAATGCAGGATAGGTAAAAAGGTTGGTCAATTCAAGTAAGAATTTTGTTCTTCTTATGATTAAGCCCAAGGTTGATGTGAATCATGAGTCATTTGACAATTGTGATCCAAAACTTAAATCAGATCTATATGATGTAGTTGATGCATATCATGAGATGTTTCAGGAGCCAACAGGTTTACCTCCTAAGAGGGAGATTCATCATGAAATCCATTTGCATCCAGATTGTCCCCTTCCAAACATAGGCATGTACCACATGTCTATTATGGAGAATGCTGAAATAAAGAAGCAAATCAAGGACTTGTTGGACAAGGGTTTCATAAGGCCAAGTACTTCGCCATGTGGGTCACCGATTGTATTGATTCCAAAGAAAGATGGCACTTGGCGTATGTGTGTTGATTTCAGGGCCTTGAACAAGAAAACGGTAAAGAATCATTACCCACTCCCAAGGATAGATGATTTGCTAGACCAGCTGAAAGATGCTCGATATTTCACTAAGTTAGACTTGCGTAGTGGATATCATCAAGTAAGAATTGAAGAAAGTGACATTTGGAAGACAGCGTTTAAAACCAAATAAGGACTCTTTGAATGGCTTGTGATGTCGTTTGGTTTGTGCAATGCACCTGCAACTTTCATGCGGGTAATGGATGATGTCTTGCGTCCTTTTCTTGATGATTTCGTTATTGTCTACTTAGATGACATCTTAATTTTCAACAAGTCTAGAGAAGATCATGTCATGCATGTTAGGAAGGTACTTGATGTTTTGAAGAAGAATCAATTATTTCTTAAAATGTCAAAGTGTGAATTTGGAAAGACTTCTTTGGTTTATTTGGGACACATAGTAGGAGGAGGTGCTTTGAGAATTGATCCTGCTAAGATTGAGGCTATTGTGAAGTGGCCTACTCCCAAATCCATAACAGAGGTAAGAAGTTTTTTGGGTGCAGCTCAATATTGGAGGAAGTTTATCTCTAAATTCTCTTCTATAGCAACTCCTATGCATGCAGTGACAAGTGTGAAGCATGCTTTCCAATGGGGAGGCAAGCAGCAAAAAGCTTTCGAATCTTTGAAAGAGAAGATTAGTTCAACTCTAGTCCTTGCATTACCAGATTTGAGACAGCCATTTGAGATACAAACCGATGCTAGTGATTATGTCGTGGGTGCAGTTCTTCTACAGCATGGTAAGCCTATTGCTTTTCATTCTAAAACTTTTAATGGTGCTGTTGTAAATTATCCTACATATGATAAGGAGTTGTATGCATTGGTACAAAGTGTCAAAAAGTGGAAACACTATTTGATGGGCAAAGAAACTGTTATACATACCGACCATCAGCCCTTACAATACTTGCAATCACAAAGCAAGTTACAACAGTCACGACACTTCAGATGGATGGGCTTCTTGCAACAGTTCCATTTGGTAATAAGGTACAAGAAAGGTACTCTGAATAAAGTTGCTGATATGCTTTCAAGACCTATTATTGGTGCTGTTACTTTACTTAAGAATGATTCCATGGTACATGATAGTTACTTAGAACAATATGCATCTGATGATGACTTTAAAGATGTGTATGCTAACTTGAGTAAAGGGAATCATGTAGAGGAAAATGACTATCACATGCATAACCATTTGTTGTTTCATTTGGGCAAGTTGTGTATACCAGGGGGAGAGAATAGATGTCATAAGAGAAGCTCATTCTTCTCTTATTGTTGGCCATTTTGGTGTAAGCAAAACAGTTGCACATCTACAGAGGTATTGTTATTGGCCTCGCATGGTAGATTCTGTTTCAAGGTTCATAAGAGGTTGTTCATTATGTGCTACAAGCAAGCCTAGTAATAGGAAGCTTGGCTTGTATACTCCTTTGCCGGTACCTTCTAGACCATGGGAGAGCATCTCTATGGATTTTGTAGGAGGTTTGCCAAAATCTAGAAAGCAACATGATTATTTATATGTAGTAGTTGATCGTTTCAGCAAAATGTGTATACTTATGCCTTGTAAGAAAACTATAACTGCTGAACAAACTGCTGAATTATTTTTTCATCATGTATGGATTTACTTTGGTTTGCCTACTTCCATTATTAGTGACAGGGATTCCAGATTTGTGGGGAATTTTTGGTCCAACCTATTGGAGATGATGGACACAAAGTTGAAGAAAAGTACTGCTTTCCATCTGCAAACAGATGGACAAACCGAAGTTGTGAACATAACCATTGTGCACCTCTTGAGAGGATATTGCAGCAAGCATCCCAAGCTGTGGGATGAACATTTGCACTACATACAACATGCTTACAATCGTGCCAAGCACTCTTCCACAAATACCTCACCGTTTGAAGCTTGTTTTGGTTACTTGCCAAAATCACCTCTTGATTTCATTCTTGAGAAAGATGTCGCCATTGAGGGACATAGTGATATTGACAAAGCTCGTTCATTCATTGAAAGAATTTAGCAAATACATCAGCAAATTCAAGAACAGCTTGAGAAGAGTCAAGGCAAGTACAATGAAAGACACGACAAGCATAGAGTCGATCACAAGTTTCAAGAAGGGGATGAGGTATGGCTGTACATTAGTAAGGAAAGGATGCAAGGAGAAGGTAAAAAGATGAAGCCTATTCGTTATGGTCCATTCAAAATCCTCAAGAAGGTTGGAAATAATGCTTTTCAATTAGATTTGCCTTCCTACATGCAAATGTATTCTGTTGTCAATGTGGAGAACTTACGTTTGTATGAACCTCCTTTGATTTCTGATCATGAAAGTGCTATTCAACTGCCATCTATAGAAGATTTCTCGCCAGAATTCTTAGATGAGCTGAAAGAAGATACAATCCTTGATAGAAGGACATGCACTTCAAGGAGGGGTAATGTAGATTATGTTCGGGTTGGGTTCAAAGGCAGCAAACCGAACAAGGAAAAGTGGATGGAGGTGGACAGAGTGAGGGAGCTGTACCCTCACCTCTTTAACAGGTAGTTGAAGGCTTTTGGGGTCCAAAAGCTTCCCAATGGGGAGGCGTGATCAGGGGCTCATGTCCCAAGTGTCGTAAAATGCTAAAAATTTAAAATGCTCAGAACTGGTTCAAACCTAAACAACCGGATAGAGCTCGTCTTCCTGATTCTGGCGCCGCAAATGGTTCGAAAAACGGTCGCCGTATGAGAAAGTTATGGCAAAAAGAAGAATTTCTCAGTAACATTGAAATTTTGAATTTTTCAAAAAATTTAAAAAAAGAATATTCTGCAAAATATTCCTTGGAATATTCCAGGGAATATTTCATTTGGGCAGCCAAAAGCAAGCTGCCACGTGGCAGGCTCGGAGGCAGCCACATTGCCCCAGGTGACGCCAGCATAAACGTTTGTAGCGCATTTCAAAATTTTAGATGGATGGAGGATTGAACCCGCGACCTCCTGTTGAGGGCCCCGAAGTCGGGTCAACAACAAAGGGGATACCCACCCGGTCCGGAACCTGGTTGGCGGCTCCTTACCCGTTTGGAGTAGCGGGTCCGACTGGGGATAACGGGACCAGCTTCCCGATGCGTGGGATGTGTATGTGTGTGTAAAGTTTGATTATGTTAGTTCTGAAGACATTCTATAACTACTGTAAATCTGACTTGCAAACTGACTCTAAGCTATTGTAATCTAATGGGAACAACACACAATATCTACATAAACCCGGGATACATCTTTTCCATTATGAAACCTAGAAAGATTTCATACGATAACTGGTAATAAAGATTATTCAGCTATCATAAGAATATAAATCATTTAAGATGAACTGCTCTGCCTAAGAAGTTAGACAAAACAGTTGTGAAAAGCACATCGCATAATCAAATCATTCGCATATCAAGAATAAATGAATAAGTCCACCGTACAGAAGCGCCAAATGATAACCCATGTGTTCATACATTAACATGCAAACAATATCAGCTGTATATCACTCTAAGAATGCAAACAGGAATTAATCAAGAGATAAAAGTACCATTTATGACTAATTCTTACTCACAGACTTCAAGCAATAACGATCTATCTCTACTTGCTTCTAACATCTACCAAGAGTACAGAAGTGCAACATCAGTAGCAGACATTAAGACACAAACATAAATAAATCTCAATCCTTCCATTCATCAAAACCTCCTCTGGGGGTGCAGAAGTGCATGTTCCGAGGACAAGTTTTCGACAAATTTCTGGACCCTTCTCCAATGCAATGAGAAGGGTTGAAATACTACTATCTAATCCTAATAATAATATTATTACAAAATTTAGGACACGGTTCTCAAATGACCTCCCTTTTTCTAATTCAGTAAAACAAAAAAAACAAGGAAAAAACAACTTTCTAAATGAAATTACTTCTTAATTTGGTCTCTGAAATTGCAGTTTTCAAGCATGGGCTTGAGAAGAGTCGGTTGGTCGACTTCTGTGTTTAACTGGGCTGTGAAAACGACATCCATAAGAGCTGGCACTACTTTCTCGGCCGCGTTCATGATGCACCTTACTGTCATGCATTGGCTGTGGGGCTTAACTAAGTAAGTCCAGTAACTTTCCCAGTTTAGTCTAGCCAATGTCTGAACTGTCTTCCCGTTTGCCTGTGCCTTCTGCTTCCATTCTGCCTCCAGCTGTAACGCGCTCGGTAAGTACCCCGGGGTGGACTCTGAAATCAAATTGGCCCTGTGTAAATTTTCATTTACACAGTCGATAAGTATGCTTGCCTGTGTCGCCGCTGACTCTGCTGCCTGTTCCGCCTGTGTGATTTGTTCGTCCCACTTATTGAAGAGCAGTTCCTTATGATTCTCATTAATCTTGGGTGCCCCTGCTCTTTTCCCTTCCTCGTCATTTTGCCAAGCCAGATATTCTGTTACTCTTCTGTTGGCTTGGTCATAGTCATTCCGCAATTCCACCACCTGGCTGGTGATCTTGTCGCTTAGCTCACAAAAATGCCTCCACTGTGATATTCTACGCACCATATCTTCCTGTTGCTGTGATAGTTGGTCGTTCAAGCCGATGGACTCTGAAATAAACTCTGCCAGCTTGGGTTCATCCTTGTGCATTTCTTGCACCGAGTGCAGCTGTTTTTCTTTTTCTTCAATACTTCTTTGGTGGCTCACCTGCATCTGGCGAAAACCTTCTTGTAGCTTTTCAAGCTGCTTGGAGGCTTCAACGTTCACATTGGCTTGTCGCAATTGTTGTTGCAGCAGTTGTATTTGACTCTCGCGTTCTTTTAGAAGTTGCTGAACTTCAGAAGCCTTATCGATAGTCGCAGAAGCGTATGCTCCTGCAATCTGAGACAATTTCGTGAGATTGTCGGTTGGATTGTTATTCGGGTCTTTCCATAAGACATCTAGGTGTTCAACATTTTGAGATAGAGCGTCTTCGAGCTTTCTTTTCTTTCTTTGTCTCCTTACAACTGCCCTGTGCTGTGGGCTGTAGAATACGTCCAGTGGAGGGATCTCTTCTACGCTAAGTAGAAGTTCTGAGGATGGAGCGATAGGAAGATGCTCCATTTCTGCGGTACTACTGACTATGGTTGAGAAGACCTCTTGCACCACCTGTGTATTGCTCACAGGTGTTTTCGGGGCTTGGCCTTCAAGATTAATTAGTTCATTGAAGGTCTCCCATTCTTTATCTAGTTCTGCTGTAACCAGAGGTGCTTCGGTGACGGGAGGGGGAACTTCTCTTGGTGGCGAGGCGGCAACTTGCTGCTGAGCCATCGAACTTGACTGAGCCGTGTCCTTGATTGTTTCTTCGTTCTTGTCTTCTTTGTGGACAGACTCTTCAGGATCTAGAGATATTTCTTTTACGGCGCTGGAATCAGATTTGGAGTGTTCACTGAGGCTGATGCTCGGAGTCGGTTCTCTGGTAGCTACTCGCAGTTTTTCATGTGGAACATTAACCAGCCTTCTTTCTCTATACAACGTGAATTTCCGGAGGTCGTCCGGGGACAGCCTTGACTGAGCTTCCTGCAAAAATTCTTCGAGCGAGTTCTTGCCTTGAAAGAGATCGTCGAATAGATCTTTCTGCCCAGAGAACACACTTATCCTGACGTTAGTTGTAAATTCCTGGGCCACCTTATTTGGGTCAAATGGCCTTGGTGAGAATTTAAATAGTTGGCACGTCACATTCTCCACCTCACCAAAAGCGTGTCCCACATCGAATAAAGAGAAGGCCCCACATGTGACTGGGAATTGAGGCCAAATGGCTTTCTTTTTGTTCTTTAGATCCTTAGTTAAACCGCCTTCAGAACAAGTCTGATAAGCGATCTCTCGGGCCAACAATTTATCTGGGATGTACAAGGGTAGGACATGAGGAGGTGTTGTGCTTCCAAAAACTCGGATATAGGTAAACCATTCTTCCCCAAACCATCTTGCGATGGGGGTGATATCAATTTGTGCCTCGGGAGAGCACCTTGGGGGGTCTTTATCGTATATTATCCTATGTATGGGCAACATAAGCCCATGACAAATCTGGTAAAAATGGGGGGCGAACTGGGAATCCCACAAGATTTTATGATAGACATGAATAGGCAATGGGTCATGGGTAGTCCATTGCCAACCCATAGTAGGGAATTTTGATACATGATAGACAGAGTCCATTATATAGGCAGACAAATAAAAAGGAGGATAGAACCTTTGGGAGAAGGATCTCTTAGAACGATAGTGGAGAACTGCCGTGTATAGAGTGTCAGAAAGGATTTTGGCCCAATCTACTATCTCAGAGTTAGTCGCGGCATCAATTAACGGTAGCCATTCAGATGGAAATTTATTGATATCGGGCTTACAAAATAGCCTACAGAGCATGGCTGCAGCAAAACAATACGGAGAGGTAAGAGAACCAGTGCTATACATACCGTTCTTATCTTTTTTCAGTGGTTCATCCCTTTTTGACCATTCCTAGGTAGTGTCTGATAGGTCCGGATTCTCTGCTGCGAACTTCCTAACAAAATCTGCATTGTAGGTCGTTTGTGGTTCAGGAAGGTGATACATGAGCTTCAGGTCTTGAGCCGCGAACGATCCCACGAGCCCATGTCCTTTGAATTTGAACTGCCTATGATGCAACTCCGCATCATCTAAAATCCACTTGATCATGTCTGTATACGGTAGGATCTTCGGCCTTGCCGCTATTCTGTGGAGGAAAGAGCACGCTAGGTCTTCCAAGGATGCTTCTGAAGGACGTGGTGCATCTGCGACAGCAGCAGTTGCCTTGATTATTCTAGGGTTCTTTTCTTCTAACAGCCTATACATGCCTTCCCATGTGGAAAGGCCTGCATCTTTATTGCATGCGGTATCTGTGTAGAGAGGCGCCATCTCCTTGGTCTTTTCCCTTGTCTCTGAGCTCTGAGCTTTGTTCTTCTTCCCCATCTCGCTTATCGTTTCTGGTTGATTTTGCCTTCGCACTTTGCTCCTGCAGGTTATGAGTAAAATGGAAAGATTGATCAGAAAGGTGATGGGAGAGTTTTAAATGCAAGAGATAAATCATATACGCCACCTTACGTGAAGCAAATCCGCATTAAGGCACCCGTCTTTATGCCACTTAATAACTGACAACTAATTCATTACTAACATTAAAAGCGCATAATTTCCAAGTCAGGTTATAGTAAGTGGATTTTCTTTGGGTGGCGTGCTCAAAGGAGTCGTACTAAGGTGCTTTTAAGACTTGCCAACGTATCCTTGCATGTCGCACGATCGCAAACGGTAGTGATCGCAACATCGCAGATCACCCTAATTCAATGCTCGCCAACGTACCCTGCCTCATTTCTGCGATATGCGATCGCGCGATCGCAACATCGCAGATCGGCGGACTCGTAAGCTTTTGTTCATGGATGATAACGTATTGCGATGCGATGTTGTCTATTAATACCGAGGCGATGTGCATATATGGCTTCTTAGAGGGGAGACGAAGGCGTTTATTTTTTCGCGATGCGACCTTGAAGGTTTGCTTTTATGAACACAGGTTCAGGCTTAAGTCGTCCAAGAAACCTTTCCTAAACTTAGGCTTGTAACTTCAAAAGAAATCTTTGTTTTTTCTGAAAATTAACTAAGGGTCCCCATTCATTCTAGCATCATGGCCGATACTAGTTTGAACGAGGGGGGTTGTTGCTGGCCACAACAATTGGCGATTCACTTGGGAGAACCAGTTATCACTGCTCTTTTTCTATTGACGTTTTCAGATCTTCTCAAAAAAAATTTCAGGGAATCCAAACTTTATTATAAAAAGATAAAAACAAGCAATACTTTAAAGTGTCAATGATGTTTTGTCTTCGCCCCATTCTATTCCAATTACCTGCATTCTCAGGTTGTTTTCGAGTTCAGATCAATTATTGCTTGTTTTTGTAAAACATAAAAGAAATAAAGTGTTCTCTATGTATCAACCCTTTTTAAAGAATGTCCCTTTGTCGCAGGTAGAGCCACTGCTGCCAGCAGGCGTCCATAGCCTCGACAGGGTTACCTATTATCCAGGAATGATCCTTTATCTTGCTTCAGGTTTTCGCAACTTTTTCAGAAGGATTATCCCTTTCTTGATGCTTTTTTTTTTTTTTCTAAAGAACAATGTCTTGGTTTGGTGGCCAAATTATGACACAGTCATTCACTTGATTTACACTTTTGCTGAACAAGCTGGCTCGTGATGAGACCCCTTGTCTTTTGATCGCAACAATCTTGAGTCGTTGCCCTGTTTTGGTAGACAGTTTTGGCAAAGTCAGCAAGTTATAATATCTGTGATCATGATAAGTCGGCTCGTGATGAGACCTCTTATTCTTTGAGATATAGCATCTTTCTAGGTCATTCCTCTGAATGTTGCATTTTCCTTTAGCAGGGAGGAAGTCAAATTCTCTTTCCTTAAGAAAGTTCTGGACGACAATGATAGGGCTACTTTTGATAATGGCTGTTTTCACAGAGAATCTTTATTCTAATATTGATACCTTTTATTGTGCTGATCTAAAACGAATTCCCCACTGAGATAGCTTTCTTTAAAATTTTCTGGGTTTGAACTTTAACATCATCTCCGGGTTAAAGATCTATTGACAATAAAGACTGAATTCCCACAAGCTTAGTTGTTCACAAGAGCCGAAATTCCAAAATCTTTAACAGAGACAAGGTTTCTTCAGTAAACGTCAAATACTGTTTAGCCAGAACAAACTTTATTTGGGAGAGGCAACTATTCCCTAGGGCCATGTAGAGAATATAACTAACTTTGCCTATCAATTATTGGAAGCAAAACTAATAACCTAGCTAAACTACTCTTACTCCTACTCTAATTATATACAGGAAATAACTACGTAAAATGATATTTCCAATGGAACCAGCGATTCATTATTATTCCTAGCCGTATGAATCTTCCAAGCATTAGTAAAAAGAATTGAATTCCTCTTGGATCGAAATTGTTGGCTAGAGAATAATAACCCATAAACTCAATTGGAATTCTGCCTGGTTTTATTTTCTCATGATAGGTTCTTTCCAACTGGGTACCTATTGGATCATAGAGATTGAGATAGATTTCTTTTGTAGATCGGTGATCGTTCAATAGGAGGGATAACAAGCCAAACTGTGAAATGGGTTTCTTAACCTCGACGGCTTGTAACCCGTAGTTTGTTGACGTTAAGTTTTCAGCGATTTCGTTTGAAATGAAAGTGTTTATATATAAATCGCTGAAATCTAATCTATCAAAAATTCGAAAATCTAAACAGGAATTCGATTTTGTACAAGATGAACGTGAGTGAGAAAGAAATGATTGGGTATGTATACACATAGTGGCGTCACACGTCTGGGAGTTACTTGTAACTTTTTCCTTTTCACAAGAACTGGCCGGGTTTTGTGAATCAGGACTTAAATCATGATTGCGAACAGGGATGGAGCTTTCTTCTTGGTATGAATCGTAGATAGGAGCATCGTCTTGGATAGTAAAATTATTCAAATGAGATTTCGCTTTGAGATGAGGGTTAGATGGAATAGTTTCTGATTTAAGACGTCCCTTATGATCTGACCCTAGTTGAGTTACTTGTGACAACTCAATATCATCACAATTATCAAAGCAACTATCACGAAAGACTTTACAGTTTTCCCTAGGTTCCTCTTTTTCATTGTATATTTTCAGACAAGGGAGATGAGGCAGCTCTCGTTTGATATGAATCGTAGGCTGTGTTAAAGTGGTCTCTTTGTTTTGGAAACCCAGTGATGTTTTGTTTGAATAACCCTTTGTTGGAATATACTTGATATCATGGGGGAGAAGATCGTCATTACTAAAAACATCGGGGTAAAGAGAAAAATGCGAATCTGGAACAATGCATTTAAAGACATTTAATAAATCTCGTTCATCAGATTCATTATAAGTATCGGGCCTTAGATCGTACCTTTTTGCGTCGATATTTTTTGAAAGAGAAACAAAAGGTGGATCTAACCTTGGCATCAGCATTTGTTGATCTGAGATGATATTGCCTGACTTTATGTTAAAGTCGTCTTCTGGTGCCAAGGTATTTTCCCTTTTAGTACTTTCGCCTTCGTTTTCTGATGGTAGAGCATGCAGAACTCCTAGACTAAATTCTGTTTGGTCGGGTACAGGAGGTAGGAAATACTCATCTTAATCTGAAGGTTCTTCATCTGTGAGCTCATTCTCGAGATCATACTGTAGACATTTAAGGTGAAATCGCATATTCAAATCCCTTACGGGTTCGTCTTGTTTCCGCAGATAGTCGATTTCATCGTATACCTGGTCGTATTCATAGCAATCAAATTCCAAGATGAAAGTTCTAACGAATTGGTCCCAGTTGTGGATTGATGCAACTGGGAGGTTTCTGCACCATCTTCTAGCTTTCGCTGTGAATGTAAGAGTAAAAATCCTGCACAAAACGCCTTCGTCAATTTTTTGAATATCAGCATTTGAAACTCTTTGAATGAACTGCAGGGCGTGATGAAATGCGGAAGAATTATTCTCACAATTGAATTTTACCTGAGATAATAGCCTTACCACATGTGGTGGAGTGTTGGAAGAGGCAGGAACGTGGATGCAACTCCAGATGGGAATTCTGTAAGCAAACATCCTTTTCGAGGATTTCTAGTTTAAAAACATTCCAACAGACAATATGCTCAGGCCCTCCTTCTAGCGCCAGAAATGTTGAGGGCCCCGAAGTCGGGTCAACAACAAAGGGGATACCCACCCGGTCCGGAACCTGGTTGGCGGCTCCTTACCCGTTTGGAGTAGCGGGTCCGACTGGGGATAACGGGACCAGCTTCCCGATGCGTGGGATGTGTATGTGTGTGTAAAGTTTGATTATGTTAGTTCTGAAGACATTCTATAACTACTGTAAATCTGACTTGCAAACTGACTCTAAGCTATTGTAATCTAATGGGAACAACACACAATATCTACATAAACCCGGGATACATATTTTCCATTATGCAACCTAGAAAGATTTCATACGATAACTGGTAATAAAGATTATTCAGTTGTCATAAGAATATAAATCATTTAAGATTAACTGCTCTGCCTAAGAAGTTAGACAAAACAGTTGTGAAAAGCACATCGCATAATCAAATCATTCGCATATCAAGCATAAATGAATAAGTCCACCATACAGAAGTGCCAAATGATAACCCATGTGTTCATACATTAACATGCAAACAATATCAGCTGTATATCACTCTAAGAATGCAAACAGGAATTAATCAAGAGATAAAAGTACCATTTATGACTAATTCTTACTCACAGACTTCAAGCAATAACGATCTATCTCTACTTGCTTCTAACATCTACCAAGAGTACAGAAGTGCAACATCAGTAGCAGACATTAAGACACAAACATAAATAAATCTCGATCCTTCCATTCATCAAAACCTCCTCTGGGGGTGCAGAAGTGCATGTTCCGAGGACAAGTTTTCGACAAATTTCTGGACCCTTCTCCAATGCAATGAGAAGGGTTGAAATACTACTATCTAATCCTAATAATAGTATTATTACAAAATTTAGGACACGGTTCTCAAATGACCGCCCTTTTTCTAATTCAGTAAAACAAAAAAAACAAGGAAAAAACAACTTTCTAAATGAAATTACTTCTTAATTTGGTCTCTGAAATTGCAGTTTTCAAGCATGGGCTTGAGAAGAGTCGGTTGGCCGACTTCTGTGTTTAACTGGGCTGTGAAAACGGCATCCATAAGAGCTGGCGCTACTTTCTCGGCCGCGTTCATGATGCACCTTACTGTCATGCATTGGCTGTGGGGCTTAACTAAGTAAGTCCAGTAACTTTCCCAGTTTAGTCTAGCCAATGTCTGAACTGTCTTCCCGTTTGCCTGTGCCTTCTGCTTCCATTCTGCCTCCAGCTGTAACGCGCTCGGTAAGTACCCCGGGGTGGACTCTGAAATCAAATTGGCCCTGTGTAAATTTTCATTTACACAGTCGATAAGTATGCTTGCCTGTGTCGCCGCTGACTCTGCTGCCTGTTCCGCCTGTGTGATTTGTTCGTCCCACTTATTGAAGAGCAGTTCCTTATGATTCTCATTAATCTTGGGTGCCCCTGCTCTTTTCCCTTCCTCGTCATTTTGCCAAGCCAGATATTCTGTTACTCTTCTGTTGGCTTGGTCATAGTCATTCCGCAATTCCACCACCTGGTTGGTGATCTTGTCGCTTAGCTCACAAAAATGCCTCCACTGTGATATTCTGCGCACCATATCTTCCTGTTGCTGTGATAGTTGGTCGTTCAAGCCGATGGACTCTGAAATAAACTCTGCCAGCTTGGGTTCATCCTTGTGCATTTCTTGCACCGAGTGCAGCTGTTTTTCTTTTTCTTCAATACTTTTTTGGTGGCTCACCTGCATTTGGCGAAAGTCTTCTTGTCACTTTTCAAGCTGCTTGGAGGCTTCAGCGCTCACATTGGCTTGTCGCAACTGTTGTTGCAGCAGTTGTATTTGACTCTCGCATTCTTTTAGAAGTTGCTGAACTTCAGAAGCCTTATCGATAGTCGCAGAAGCGTATGCTCCTGTAATCTGAGACAATTTCGTGAGATTGTCGGTTGGATTGTTATTCGGGTCTTTCCATAAGACATCTAGGTGTTCAGCATTTTGAGATAGAGCGCCTTCGAGCTTTCTTTTCTTTCTTTGTCTCCTTACAACTGCCCTGTGCTGTGGGCTGTAGAATAGGTCCAGTGGAGGGATCTCTTCTACGCTAAGTAGAAGATCTGAGGATGGAGCGATAGGAAGATGCTCCATTTCTGCGGTACTACTGACTATGGTTGAGAAGACCTCTTGCACCACCTGTGTATTGCTCACAGGTGTTTTCGGGGCTTGGCCTTCAAGATTAATTAGTTCATTGAAGGTCTCCCATTCTTTATCTAGTTCTGCTGTAACCAGAGGTGCTTCGGTGACGGGAGGGGGAACTTCTCTTGGTGGCAAGGCGGCAACTTGCTGCTGAGCCATCGAACTTGACTGAGCCGTGTCCTTGATTGTTTCTTCGTTCTTGTCTTCTTTGTGGACAGACTCTTCAGGATCTGGATATATTTCTTTTACGGCGCTGGAATCAGATTTGGAGTGTTCACTGAGGCTGATGCTCGGAGTCGGTTCTCTCGTAGCTACTCGCAGTCTTTCCAGTGGAACATTAACCAGCCTTCTTTCTCTATACAACGTGAATTTCTGGAGGTCGTCCGGGGACAGCCTTGACTGAGCTTCCTCCTTGAATGAGCTTCCTGAAAAACTTCTTCAAGCGAGTTCTTGCCCTGAAAGAGATCGTCGAATAGATATTTCTGCCCAGAGAACACACTTATCCTGACGTTAGTTGTAAATTCCTGGGCCACCTTATTTGGGTCAAATGGCCTTGGTGAGAATTTAAATAGTTGGAGACACGTCACATTCTCCACCTCGCCAAAAGCGTGTCCCACATCGAATAAAGAGAAGGCCCCACATGTGACTGGGAATTGAGGCCAAATGGCTTTCTTTTTGTTCTTTAGATCCTTAGTTAAACCGCCTTCAGAACAAGTCTGATAAGCGATCTCTCGGGCCAACAATTTATCTGGGATGTACAAGGGTAGGACATGAGGAGGTGCTGTGCTTCCAAAAACTCGGATGTAGGTAAACCATTCTTCCCCAAACTATCTTGCGATGGGGGTGATATCAATTTGTGCCTCGGGAGAGCACCTTGGGGGGTCTTTATCGTATATTATCCTATGTATGGGCAACATAAGCCCATGAAAAATCTGGTAAAAATGGGGGGCAAACTGGGAATCCCACAAGATTTTATGATAGACATGAATAGGCAATGGGTCATGGGTAGTCCATTGCCAACCCATAGTAGGGAATTTTGATACATGACAGACAGAGTCCATTATATAGGCAGACAAATAAAAAGGAGGATAGAACCTTTGGGAGAAGGATCTCTTAGAACGATAGTGGAGAACTGTCGTGTATAGAGTGTCAGAAAGGATTTTGGCCCAATCTACTATCTCGGAGTTAGTCGCGACATCAATTAACGGTAGCTATTCAGATGGAAATTTATTGATATCGGGCTTACCAAATAGCCTACAGAGCATGGCTGCAGCAAAACAATACGGAGAGGTAAGAGAACCAGTGCTATACATACCGTTCTTATCTTTTTTCAGTGGTTCATCCCTTTTTGACCATTCCTTGGTAGTGTCTGATAGGTCCGGATTCTCTGCTGCGAACTTCCTAACAAAATCTGCATTGTAGGTCGTTTGTGGTTCAGGAAGGTGATACATGAGCTTCAGGTCTTGAGCCGTGAACGATCCCACGAGCCCATGTCCTTTGACTTTGAACTGCCTATGATGCAACTCCGCATCATCTAAAATCCACTTGATCATGTCTGTATACGGTAGGATCTTCGGCCTTGCCGCTATTCTGTGGAGGAAAGAGCACGCTAGGTCTTCCAAGGATGCTTCTGAAGGACGTGGTGCATCTGCGACAGCAGCAGTTGCCTTGATTATTCTAGGGTTCTCTTCTTCTAACAGCCTATACATGCCTTCCCATGTGGAAATGCCTGCATCTTTATTGCATGCGGTATCTGTGTAGAGAGGCGCCATCTCCTTGGTCTTTTCCCTTGTCTCTGAGCTCTGAGCTTTGTTCTTCTTCCCCATCTCGATTATCGTTTCTGGTTGATTTTGCCTTCGCACTTTGCTCCTGCAAGTTATGAGTAAAATGGAAAGATTGATCAGAAAGGTGATGGGAGAGTTTTAAATGCAAGAGATAAATCATATACGCCACCTTACGTGAAGCAAATCCGCATTAAGGCACGCGTCTTTATGCCACTTAATAACTGACAACTAATTCATTACTAACATTAAAAGCGCATAATTTCCAAGTCAGGTTATAGTAAGTGGATTTTCTTTGGGTGGCGTGCTCAAAGGAGTCATACTAAGGTGCTTTTAAGACTTGCCAACGTATCCTTGCATGTCGCACGATCGCAAACGGTAGTGATCGCAACATCGCAGATCGCCCTAATTCAATGCTCGCCAACGTACCCTGCCTCATTTCTGCGATATGCGATCGCGCGATTGCAACATCGCAGATCGGCGGACTCGTAAGCTTTTGTTCATGGATGCTAACGTATTGCGATGCGATGTTGTCTATTAATACCAAGGCGATGTGCATATATGGCTTTTTAGAGGGGAGACGAAGGCGTTTATTTTTTCGCGATGCGACCTTGAAGGTTTGCTTTTATGAACACAGGTTCAGGCTTAAGTCGTCCAAGAAACCTTTCCTAAACTTAGGCTTGTAACTTCAAAAGAAATCTTTGTTTTTTCTGAAAATTAACTAAGGGTCCCCATTCATTCTAGCATCATGGTCGATACTAGTTTGAACGAGGGGGGTTGTTGCTGGCCACAACACCTCCCTATTACAAGCGACCTGCCTTACCATTGGGCCACAACAGTGGAACTTGAATGTTGTGCGGACCAAAATTTATTTAAATTTTAAATTGTTTGTTGGGCGGGAAATGAAGGGGGCCAACCCCTAAGTGGCCATCCCCCATTCCATATGACCTTGTGCCAAGAATCAGGGCCAGAACACTAACCACCAGTGCACAATCTGAGGATAATTGTAGTTAATAAATGTGTTCACATGCGCATTAAAGAAACAGTTAAATCCGGCGGTCGGGTCAGATTTGGTGGCAGAATTGGCAGACCACAAAAATTGGCGGGCTTATCTGGCCTCCAACTACAGTTAGCTGGAGTTTTTCTAGGGGCAGACTGGAGAAACTTTAATGGCCATAACTTTGGCTAGGAAAGGCGGTTTTGGACGAATTTTTTTTGATTTTGGGTATTTTGGACCTTATGAAGCCATTGGTACAGGTCTTACAGCCATTTGAGGTCATTTGCAGAGGTTTTGGAGCCGTGGAAGTTCTAGGAGCCACTAGGGCCCAGTATTGGGAAGACTGTATAGGGTTGCAGGTACCCATTTGAGGTGAACCAGTAGTCAATCCTGAAGGATTCAAGTGTTCTGAATCCGTTTTTACCATCTATTCCACCTGTAGATGCTTCTATTCAGCTATATATTCAATTTGAGCATTTTATTAAAACAAGGACAGGCCCATTTGGGAGCCTTGGACCCAGCAGACGTAGCCCAGGAGGGGTGAACTGCTTTATCAACTTCTTTTGCATCTGTGGTTGATTTATTTTGCAGAAAAAATTCGTTTTAGTGTGTTAAACAGTAAAAGAAAATGAATCTGCTATACTTAAATGGGTCATGAACAGCTAAAAATTTCATTTGTTTTCTTTCTGCAAGACATGGACATCTTTTAAATATGTATATATCTGAATTGAATACCTTGCAAACCATTTACAAGTAGTTTCAAATTCAGATCATCTAAAAAGGGTCTCCATGCAGCTCCGGGTTTCTGGCATCTTCAGGTTTCCTCTAGTGGAAAAACCTTTCCCATATAGGAATTCTTCCCTCCTGACTTCTAGTTTTCTCTATTGCAGATCGTTGGTTTCTCTTGGGTCTTCTCTTCTGTTTCATAGTTCTCCTTGTCTTTTCTACTTATGCTATATATGATGTTGTTTTCTATGTTTCGGTTGAGCAGGCTTCATCTCAATCTCTCGGCGCATCTTGGTTGCATATGTTTTCTCATCGAAAGCAGGTTGCGGGCTATTTTGTTAAGATCTTGTTTTTGTATATCGTTTTCTCTTGATATGGTCTCATCATGACGCGAATGTTTTCTTTGCTCTATCTTTGCGGTTTTCAAAGGCCTGATCTTGCTCTTTCAAAATATGGCTCTGCTTATGTGCAGTTTCAAATCTTTGGGACATATTTCTATGTTCGGATGAATGTACATCTTGACTCTTTTATATTTCTTATATAAATACAATTATGCTTTTTCTGTCCTGAAAAAAATGAAATTGCAGAGAATCCAAAATATGTGGATGAAATGAATTACACAATGTAGAATAATTGCTAGTGTTAAAGTGGCCTCCAAATATGGGACTAGACCTCCCTGGGCACCCTCTGTAACAATAATGCAAACTTTTGTCTTTACTAATGAAAACATTGGAACTATTCAGAATTTAACGTAAACGACGAATGAAATGTTCAGAATTTAACGATTACGGTTATGTAGTTGTAATACTAACATTCTTGATCGAAATGTCAATGATGTATAGTCTAGTTGGTTAGAAGGGTTTAATGATAACTTTCTTATCGAAGTTTCATTTACAAATGAAATATTCAGAATTTAATGATTACACTTATGTAGTTGTAATACTAACTTTCGAAAATTTATCAAAATTCTTGATCGAAATATTAATGATGTATAACTTGGATGGTTGAGAAAGTTTAATAATAACCTCCCACCGAAATTCACCAAGGTTCCATTCACGAGACATGAACAAAATTCTTTATCGAAAGATAGAGAATGTGAGGGTTACGAAATGAATAAAGTGAAAGTAGTGTTTTAAGAATAAAGTGAAAAGTGTTGTTAATAGGTTGTCCATTAAATAAGAAGCTTCAAAAGCTATTTCAAGGTTTCTCTTCATTTACTCTGAGTACGCTAAAGTGACCCTGAACCTAAGTGTCTAAGTAGTATTTCAACAAAAAAAATTATATTTTTATAATCTAAAATTGTGAAATACTCGGAAATGATTTGATAAATTTATTTTCCATCCATCGAACATGAAATCAATATTGATAATTAAACACTTTTGGGAGTGCCTGATAAAAAATATATATATTTTTATAATCTAAAAGTTGGAAACACTCAAACATAATTTAATAAATTTATTTTCCATTATTGATAATCAAATACATTTTAGAGTGCCTTTTCAAATGGTTTAATAACTTGCCAAGAAAAGTGTGGGTAGGTCATGATGTAATTGGCCGTGTGTTTTTTTAAGTGATTGAAGCGTAAAAATATCCATGTTTTAAAAATGTAAAAGCATTTTTGAAAAATATGTGATGAAATACCAAGGTTTTAGGATGTTTGAGTATGGATATTATTATTACAGTTTTATTTATTAATTGATTATAAATATTTATAGAAATATTTTTTAAAATAAATATTATAATTAAAATTAAATTTTAATATTTCATTATTGTATAATTTTATAATATAAATAATATTTTATAAATATATTTATATTAATTAAATAATATATATATATATATATATATATATATATATATATATATATATATATATTAATGTGTTTTTATATAGAGAAATTATATTTATAGTAAAATCAATTAGTTCATAAAATCATTTTTACTTCATATTAATATAGAAATCTAAATAATGAAGAATATATTTTAATTTAACTAGATCTAACAACCGCCAAAACATTAGGAACAAGTGTTTTTTGAACAAATGAACACACTAGATAGGAGCTATATTCTTTAATATTTCTCCTTAAAGACTACTTATGTTAATCTTAATCAACAATGTTTATCTTTGGTCTAAATTGGTGTTTGCAACTATTATCAAAAATGTTGATGTCCATATAAAAGAATAACTATCCACCACAATGCATGGGTACGAAACTGCAATAGCCGCTAGTCTACTAAGATTTATTTTGTGTCCATGATCGATTCAACCATTATATATCCATAAACGTATTTGTACCTTTAACTCCTCATACATCACCATCACCATCATCATTAGTTTTCTCAACTCACCCATATCAATGCTCTAGGTTTTGTTGACTTATCCTAAACCATGCTTTGTGTTTTATTGGCTTACCCTCAACCATGCTCTTGATGCTCCTACATCACACTCCCGAGAAACTACATTCTCATGTCGTTTTTGCTTACCAAAAGAAAAACATCAAGTGGTTTTGGATTACCAGAAACCTACGCTTACAAAGTAGTTCCTATATTACCACAAACTACACAAGGGTACAAATGCCTCGTCAAACTTACATCACAATTGACTTAGGTAACTCAATGGAAAATTTCATTCATGGAGATACAAGGTACATACATTCTCAAGGACAAATACATCAAGCCAAGCATGACTCTATACACTTGCTACAATGTGTGACTCGCATTACAATATGATCATGAGTCCGTTATTGCTCTACACACACACACACACTTTATTTTACCTTTATTTGTCCACAAACATCTAACTTGCACTTCTACTCAAACATTTGTCCTGGGTTGTCTCCATCATTATCATTGTCAAATGCTCTCTAAACATCTCTTTGTTGTATTCAAGACCTCTTTGTCCTCCCTCTACAAATTCATCATTCCTCTCCAAATGTTTAACCTGCAACCAATATCGATTTCTCAAGTGAGAACTATGTAACTTGCTACTACCACAAATGAGTACTCCATGTTACTCCCTTCATATGATGAACTATCATCTTGTACCAATTGAAAACCAAAGTATCACTAATACATCATATCAATATGGAACCTATTTTACTCTAAGGCCTAACATAAATCTCACAAGGAAGATTAATTCACTAACCATCCTATGGACCAACTTCCATCCATTGAGATACATGGGTGCCATCTGTTATACTTGTAAATTATCTAGATAAGTAGTCTAGATATGATATGTATCTATCCCATTCTTACATTATTTACACATGCCAATCATGTCTTATAGTGCATCACTTGAAAAAAAAAGGAGCAAAAACTTATAGCTAGAACACCCTTCTACCTACAACACTTCATGTTATGCAAACTTAGGGATGATTTTTAGATCTCAAAAATATTGTAGCACTATTACGTATATCAACAAGAGTTACACAATACCAACTTTTTCTTATGAATTCATACACAAACTTACTTCCTTCATCTTTAATCTTCCCAACTTTAGCAGCTTGGTGATCCTCTTCTCATGAGGGGAAAAGGTGAGAACATTTTCTCTCTTTACGCGAACACGAAGGGTTGCATTTTATGTGTTTCATTGTAGACTGAAGGTTGATCCTTGGTATATCAATTTCAGCTAACAATGTTCCCTTCGCATGGCTCTAGCCATCAAATCGAGCTTGGAATTTTCAACACTCATTGGGATGTTGGATATTCTTCCATCAATTAAGGTGCCCCTCATCTCTATTTGCATTAGGATCCCCAATATCTGGTTCAACACACCATAAATACCACCAAGGTAACTCTTAAGATCCTAAATTGTAATGAGATATGCTAGCTCTAGTAGCCATGGTTTTGAAATAAGCTAAGATGCATACAAAATCCCTCTAACCATTAGGATAATATAGCCACCTCATCTACGGATAACATCATCATGTAAAACCAAATCATAAACCTCAAAAAAAATATCATGCCTATTTTCTTTTACAAGAGCATCTTATTTAGATGCCAATTAGAATGCAATAGTAAAGAATATCTAACTTCATTAAGTACTGAACTCCCCTACACATATGCACCACTAAATTAGGACCATTATGATATGATTTCTCTAAAGCAATTTCTCTAGATGAGACAATAGGATTACAAAAAAAAATATCAGCTCCACCTATAAAATATTCTTCAAGATATTTATCTATAGGCAACTCCTTCACCATTAGAACTCATGCAAACTTAAAAAATGACTCTTCCTCATTGACTTGGCTATAAAAAATAGTGGTTGCATTTAAATCTTTCACACCACCTCAACAAAACCCTCTATCACAATGGGTTTGCACAAATCTAATGACTATTTAGATATGAAACTTACCACTTCCTTTTGCAAGTTGGTCACACCCATGACTTTGTGTCAATCAACCTCATCTCTCCACTATGTAAGATCCTCCTATGGATAGCTGACTCGAGCAGCAAATAATTTCAACATGTATGTGTCTTTCAAGATGTAGGTATCTTCACATATCTTCTTGGAAAAACCAAGTTCACACAAAATCATGCTACATGCAAATAGTAGCAACACTCATAACATACCAATTAATCTAGTTTCCTTGATCTTGGGCCCACTCGTGAGGGTGTAGACCTAGACTAGCTATGATACCAAATTAAGATTTCATAAACACACTTATATTAATCAAATAATCTTACAATATAAATATTCATGAATTCTTTCTCAAGATAGAGAAACTATCTTGTTCGCACAATGAACTAGTTGATCAAATATCTCAACCTCACACCACTATATGAATCTAGTTTATGTAAAATACCTCTCAACCTATCTAGATTTAACAACCTCCTAAACGTAAGTAAGAGATTCCCCTTTTAATCCATAAACACAACATAAACAAATATCAATTATATTTTGTAACAATCGATACATAATAGAAAACTACAATCTTATAACTACCATCTTATATTCTTTTTTTTTTGTCGGTCAAAAAGTTTCTATTATATCATGCAAAGATTACAACATGACTGTTTATATTTTACTACTCTTCTAGCCTCACTCCTACCAGATTTGTTGGCTAGAAGAGAAATAGAAAAACTGATTAAAAATTGCCAAAACTTATAGAGGACCCAAAAACAGAAAGACAAAAGTCCCTAAAAAACCCCTAAGATTAAGAAACAACCAACTGGCATTAAGGAACAGGAGTATGGGCTAGATCTAGATTATAAATTTCATTACCCAACAACTATGGAGGTCGAAATTCGCCATGCACATGATATTTAATGTGGGTTAGTCACCCTTCCAAGTGCTCGATTCACGATAACATTCTCCTCTTGCCCCATCAAATTGAAGCCAATTGGTCTTGAATGTTCCATTGATTACATTGTAGATCATTCATGAGCTTATGATCTTGTTGTTGTCATAATGGTGATTCTGTCCCAACTAATGCAAGAGATGAGTGATGTGTTGAAGCTAAGAATCCAAGGCATCAAAGGGAGGAGGAAGGTGAAATAATCGAGGAGAAGGGGCCACCTCTACCACTAGCTCTACCTCCACCCCACCTTCTCTCCCTAAATCCTCTACTTCCCCTTGGTGTTCTGTTTGTTTTTCCTCTAAGGCAAACCCCTCTCCGCACATGGCTACGCTACTTATTCATTATTACACATGTTCCAACCCATTGAAACCACCCTCTTACATCCAACACTAGGTGTAGAGCCTATCGCCACCCTAGGTTGTGGTACCTAGAAGAGGGACTCTAACAATTCCTAGGCTAACTCTTGTTGAGAAAGGGCAACCTCATAGCACTTCCACCTTTCCTTTCAAAAATACCACCACTTACTTCAACCAAATTCCTCCTCTTTGCAATTGTGACCTCGACCCAATAGACTCAACACTTAGCAAGATGAGAATACTATTCTAGATGCTCTAAGGGTAGCCAAGGCATATCTCTCCTAGAACTGAATATGACCTAGTATAAATACAAATAAAAAGCTCCACCATTCAACTAAATGAGGGTATTATAGTATGGATTACACAGAAACATACTAGAATACTTACCAAGGGATCAACCAAAGATGTGCATAGTTAAAACTCACTAGAAGTTTTGTTAAAATCTAGCGTGTAAGTGCTTTTTATCAAAGTTGCACGAACCATATATGCGCAATTGAATATGCAATTTCATTGGATTTCAAAATCATTTTGAGCCAAGAATGGAATAGCTAAATCCATGTTGACAAATGACAAAATAAATGTAACGTTTCCCAATATCCTAGTACTTTAGGACCTTTTTTAGGAGACGGGCAAATGACATTGAGTTAAGTTTTTCAAAATAACATTTTTTGTGAAACTATATTTCCCTGAATGTATGTTTCCCAGGTCAATAAGATCATATAGGAATACTAGCAACAAGAAAAGACAATACACAAATTTCATACCTTACAAAGGGATAGAAAACACCAAGAAGACATGTATTTCCCCATTCCCATGTCCGCCATGAAATCTCTAGCAATATTCTTAATAACATCCTTCTTGTTCAGCCGCGCAAGAACTCGAGATTTTTCAACAAACCCGATAGCTCTCTCGTTAGTGTCCACTTCAATTTCTGTCCCAATGAATCTATCCACACCCATGTATTCCACAACAAATGCCTCTACAAACATGCATGGTAGCACGGTCAATATAATGTTTTCCCCAAAATACGACACCACATTCTAGGCCTTGGGGTTCAAATCTCCTAGGAAGATATACAAAATTGTTTTCATGGTTATAAATCTTACTCTCTCTTGAGATTATTCATACTTTCATACTATGCAAATTGAGGAAATTGTAATAACAACTTACCTTGATTTCCTATCCATGCGAATTACTTAAATGGAGGCTTTCAAAAGCCAAACTGATATTTAGGGAAACATTTGTGGTGTAGGGTATAATTAGCACATTAAAGGTCATATTAGTGTTTGATCTAATTATTAATCTTAATTTAAAGTGTTTTGCAAAAGTTTAATGTGAACCAATCCAAAAGAACATCACCTTTTTCTTTTTAATCCAAAGTATTTAGCAAAAAATTACACTAAAATGCTAACAAATCCAGAACAACAACACCCTTTTCTTCCCAGCTCCAAAGCCCTAACCAAAGTCTCTGTTGAAAAGAGTTATTAATATGTGCAGGAGATGGTCCAAAACAAGCTATTCCTTCCCTAGCTAGTGCACCCCTATAATGAATAAATGATATGGTATCTCCCATAATGAAAACAATCCAAAGTCTTTGACGTTTAACAAAAAATTCCTTTGGAAAAAATAGCATTCATTGTGATTCCACCTTGGGGATTATCGTTAGTCCTAGGGGGCTTGAATTGCATAATATGAAAATATAACCCAACCATCTAGAAACTTTCCAGGGAAATAGCATGATGAATATAAGGATAGTAGGACGGGACAGGATGACGCGACATTCAATGACCTGTTTGTGTTTACATTTACAATTGTTGTTTCATCAATGGCATCTTGTGGGTAGTTTTTCATTTATTTCTTCATCTAAGATTTGCAAGTTGTACTGCAAGGCAATAGCAGGTCAGACATGATTGATTGTTTCATTAATGCCTCTTATGCCATACAACTCATCTCTTCAATAAATTCTCAATCTTCAATTCATAGTAGATGCAAGTCATCAGAAAATAAATTATTTGTAGATGAGGTATTAATGACATTTTCAACAAAATGTTCAATGTCAAAAATACATTTTAGACAGTTCCAAACACATCTTGAAAAATGACCATTAAAAGATTCTAAACAAGTCACATATAGGCTAAATGGCCCATGACGAACAAAATGTTTGCCAAATTCCATCCATATTCCCATATATGAAATGTGCATTGAATATCTCTTTTTCTGCCCCCAAGTACACCAAAATATTAATCACTATTTTTTCCAACTCCTCCCCCATGCAATGGCCCAAAATATTTGTCAATAAACATCTTAAGTGATGGATTTCATTAATTGGACTACATTTAACATCCATGGTTTTCCATACTTCATATAAGCTCATTTTTGCTATGACTGCCATCGAGTCCCTGAAGTCCTGTAGCTTTTGATGTTCTATCGCGACTATTATGTCTTCTTTATCACACTATTCCATATGCTTTTTGAATGGATTTTTTTACCTTCTCTCATAGTAATTTGTAGTATCAAATTCTTTGTCAGCTGTCAAACTTACTAAGTGGCTTGCAGGATCTAAACTATCAACAATGTTCATGAACCACCATGCTTGATAGAAAGCTTCAAAAGAATCATTGATGACATTATAATTAGTCTCTTCATAAAATTAGATCATAAAATGTATCAACCACATGACTCCCATTTCCCATGAATTTTTGTTGACTTCATGGAAATTTTTTTCTTCTTCCAAAGAGGTGGGAGCTTCATTCCATGTTTTTAACTTTGCACAATTATCCTCACCAATTTCAATATCTTTCTTCATTTTATAATCTTCTTTCTTAAGGGCTTGATATAGGCAACCTTTGACCATATTTCTATGGTAAATCATGTAAAGGAAATTGCAGATTTAATGGAGCATATCGGGTAGCAGCCATGACTGTGGTTTTTTTAGATGAACTTGTCCTGGCCTAACTATTATTATCAATTGGATATTGTTTAGGATCATTAATACAATAAGGAAATGCACTTGTAGCCTCAAAGGAAAGATATACAATTTAAAAGGGGAATCATGTGAAAATATGTAGCCTTCATTCACATACAATAGATAAATGAAAATCCTTTTGACATTTTCAGGAAAGGACAAGAGGCAATTGATAAAACATAATATTATATCCTGAAGAAAATTCAAGTTTAAATACCTGACTTTCACGTACTATCCTTCCATATTTCTTCTGACAAGGCTTGTCTTCCAATGGAGTTTCCAAATCATATTCAAAATTTTGGAGTCAACAAGTGACCGGTTCAATGTTTTTGTGTCTGACTATTTTCCACCATCAGCAGTCAAATTTGAAACTTTGATGATCTTTCATGGAGAAGATGAAACCTTTCATTCTCTGGCAACAACTCCACTCTGTTAGCTCTCTGTAATTTTCCCTAGGCCGAGTACAAAAATTTCAAAGGTAACCATAAAACCACTTGTATGATAGAATCTATCACTTCTATCTTTAGAGAGGGATCTATTTGTCTAGGATGTTCAATTTCGCAGTAGGTATAGTGCTTTAGGGTATGAATCCATTGGGCATGTGGTCATGTCTACCTAATTATGTTTGGAGTGATGAAATGAAGAGAAAATGGAAATTCCACACGGGCAACGTAGGTAGTCTCTTTAGACCTTTTTATTCTGAGTTTGTCGTAGGAGGGTGAGTGAAGAAAAATGGAAAATGACAAAAGAGCATCAAGAATCTAGATGAATTCTAATTGTCATTTTAGCAGAAAACATAAATGTCTAACGAAACTGAAGCAGAGCATTGTTTAGAGTGAATTTTGAATCAAATATTTGTTTAACTAAATAATAATATATACATTCAAATAATTATTTATCATAGAAGATAAGTTACAAATAAATGAAGCACATCTCCAAAGAAAACTAACTCAAGAATCCCTGTAAATTCCACCTTTGTATTTCATTCACTGTAAAAAAATGTATAAAAAATAAGTGCAATACAATGCCTCTTTCTCCTTAACCTGGCGCCCCCTTTTCTCCTTTAAATTCATATAATAAATAGTTCCAGAATGAGTCAATTCCCACCTCCATGGCTCAAATTCCTCATTAGGATTTTCAGTTTCTAACTTTTGCAATGAAAATAGAACTGACTGTTGAAGACTAGGGACTACTTCACAAGATATTTTCTAGGCAATTTTACATTAAATCATTAACCAAAATCAAGCCTATGAGTCACTAAATGATTTATTATAATTAATAAGACCATAAAAACAAATTTCAGAAGATTTTGACTTCGATAAATTGCTCAAAAATATGATTGTCTGGAAACACAACGCCAAAAGCGCAGCAACTGTATTTTTTGAATATCTCCTAAAAGGTAAGCCTGATAAAGGGGATTTTTTGACATCAAGTTAATATCATTATAATTCTTGTCCACACCAATGTTGAGCCAAATACAACTCACAGATCTAGAGAAAATACAAAAATGGATGTAGATGACGGAGCCTTGCTTATAAAAACCTGTGAAGAATTTTGACTTGAAATTAAGTGAGCTTATTCATATCACCGCCAAGCATTTACTATAAAAATTTCATGGCAAATAGGTACATGGGTTAAGATATATGGTGAAAATATGATGACTGTGTGAAAGCGCAACTCTCCAAGCTTATACTATCTCCAACCATCCTCTTAATTGCTAAAGGTACTGGTCTAGTGAGAAATGGTCCATACAACGTTTTAAACCTGTGAGAAGACTTATAGGCCAACCAAAAACCTTCAAACCTAAAAAATTCTTCTTGCGGCCAAAAGGACAATGCAATTGCGCAATGCACCTTCATCAACATGAATTGATCAAACCCTGACCTTTTGATTGAGCCAAATGGCTTAGAGAGGATCTTAACATTCACAAGAACCACTTCATGTCTTCATTCATGGACCAAATGCCAAAACCATGATTCCTCATCAAAATTTGATGCCTTAGTAGAAACGTAACACAAAGTTCAACGAACCATGACTGATGTAGCTCCGGTCACTCCTAGGGTTTCTTGATTACTTCAACATGTGTGGAAAATCATATACATGTATAATTTCTCCCTTAGAATATTTATTTCACCACACAAAGCCTCCAACTTTGACAATTTCATCCATGGCAAAAAATGCAACGCGAATTGAAAAAGTGCAGCACCATCTATTTTCTTGGTTTGAGTGACAGTGAGGTCTTTGGACAAGATGCTCATGTTGGTGATGATTCTAGAACTACAATAATCATGCAACACACCCCTTTCAAGCTTCCTTTCACCAAAAATGACAAAACTTCCACCTTTACATCAAAACCCTAACCGTAAGTTGCTTCTTTTGGAAGACCTCTTAGGAAAGAAAGAAATAGGCAAGAGGTCCTAATTCATTTGAATGACAAAGAAAATTTCAATATGAAGGTGGCAGATAAGGGTTTGAGCATTTGATGAGGGTAAAAACATAAAAATGCAACACAAAGGCAAAGTGTAATGAAATTTCCAGATAACACAGCAAGAAGTTTAGAGATTTGTAGGGTTTCAAGGCATTTTTTAAACACGTGGAAGTAAATTGAGTGTCATGAAAAACAAAGGCTTTAACCAAAATAAGAATTCTCACCTAGATACATGATTTGACCATTGGTTTCATAAAAACACAGCGCATATGTGTGAGTGCAACGCCTCCCTTGCCTCCTTTGCATAATGACCTCCAATTACCATATAGTGAGCTTCCGATGAAGAAATGAGAGGGATATCAGTTTTTTTTGAAGACTAACCATGCAATTGGCCTCCCAAGGTGGTTGAATGCGACTTTGGCAGTTAATGATTACAATTTTAAATTGAAATGATGAATATGCAGTGCTATCCTCCAAGTTGTTGTACCAATGATGATGTAATGAATAATCAAGTTCTTATACTCTAACAGACTCAAGATACCTTACAAACAGAGAAAAATTTAAGGATGGAAGTTTATCTTAAAATTTAGAAACTTTGGCAAATCTTATTAGTCCCTAATATTCAAATTGTAAAGTTTTTGGTTTGTAGAAATATTTATATTTCCAATGATTTTATATTAGTTGATATAATATTTTGGAAGTTTTTTAGGTAAAATAATGGTGTACTATAAAATGTGGGCGAATCATATTAGAAAAAATTTGAAATTCGTGAATATTTTTTTTGGAAAAAGCATGGAAAATTATGCAACTTGCAAATATTAGCCCCTAAAATTTTCCTTGCTTACAAATATGTGCCCATGATGACAAGGCATGAAAATACAACCTATGCTCATGCATTATTTATAAGACTTGACCCTAGACCTACTTAACTCAACCTCTTGGGATATAAAGGATCATTTCTATGACTCTTGACACAATTAGAAATATTTACAATGAATAGTAAAAAATGTATCCAAACCTTTGACCTAAAGCTTGATCTTTCGCAAGGTCATAGCCACACCTTTATACTTTTGAAAAAAAAAATTAACACCCTTCTACCACATCTACCTAAGTAACTGACCAACCAGAGTAAACATGTGATGAGAAGTTACTATGATATGATTCAACCTCCTAAATCATGTTAAGATGTTTACTAATATTGATGTCCATGTCCTTTGTCAGACACATTGAACTTCATAGATTGGGTTGCATTCTCTTTATTACCTGAATCCTAAGGTCTCATTTGTTTCTTGTCCCATTTTCCTTTTTAGTTTTCATTACGTTTCCAATATGTCTTAGTCTTAGATCTACACTTTGGTTGTTCATAGTGATGCTTTAGCTTTCATATGGCCTCCTCCAATGATCTAGGTTTATCAAACTCAATCTTGTATTTGACTTCCATTGGTAACCCACTAGTGAATCTATGAATCTTGCCCTTCTCCTCCTTGAGGTAAGGCACATACCTTAGCAGCTCCAAGAACTTATTAGTGTACTCCTAGTCTGTCATTGATCCCATCTTTAGCTCATAGAATTATTTTTCCGTATCATCAAAGTATCTCTCTCATAGGTACTTCTTCTTGAATAGTCACTCGAACTCATTCCAAGTCAAGACCTCCTCATGTGTACTCGTGACATTCTTCACATATTCCCACCAAATGTCTACTTTACCTCTGAGATTGAATGTAGCTATTATGGCTTTCATGTTCTCTAAACAATCATGAAAACTGAAGAAATTACTCATACAAAGAAACTATGCCTCTGCATCCTATGATTTCATCATCTCTCCATCAAATGTAGGTTGTTTTTCTTTCTTAAACTCATCAGAAAAATACTCTTTGTCACTCTTCCTGTAAGGATGATAATGATGTCAATCATCATGCCTGTTAGAACCAAAACTACAATAGTACCTTTGTCTATCACCTCTCCTATCTAGAGTATCCAACAATCTTCCATCTCTAACAGTTTCATCTCTATTTGACCCATGACCACCATGAGACCTACTACGATATGCCCCATTAGTTTTTTCCTCTTTCTCATGGTTGATCCAAAGTGGTCCCTATCACTGCAATTCTGACCAACTCTGAAGTTTCACTACATTTACCTCTACTAGTTTCTCTTGTGCCATATGATTCTATCATTATATTCCTTACAACTCCTTATTTCTTCCTTTAAGCTTCTCAATGTGTTTGCCAAATCAGAAGAGTACCCAACACCACGCTGCTCATCTGATTTGTAGGGAGAGTCTCGAGAACTATACTCTACCATATTGCTAGTCATTTTGATATTCTTCCTGCAAGGTATATCATGTCAGATAAACCAATGTACCTTAGCATAGTTTGAGGAGGATATCTCATCTACAAGATCAACAAATCAACGTAATACATGTATAACATAATCATAACAACATACAAAAATATAACTCATAAGTATATAACCACGTAACCATAATTCTAGCTAGGGTCTAATAATACATGCATGACTATGTCAACTACACATATGATGACCTCATGCATGACAACAACAACCATACAAATGTACATCGACAATATGCAAGCATTAACAATCATGTAACCAACCATACACTCATGACGACACACTTCATGACAACAACATCTTATTTCACATGGTGACACCACTACAACCATGACCCACACCATGCATGTGCAACAAGCATATAGACCACAAGGATGACTAACACATGTGAAGCCAAGATGAATGCATGACCAGCACACACCGCCCATCTAGTCTGAGGGGTGAACCATGTTTTGATACCACTCTGTAATACCCTCCTCCCACATATACACAAGTAATCGGACAACCAAGGTAAACATGTGATGAGAAGTTACTATGATATGATTCGACCTCCTAAATCATGTTAATGAAGTGGAACTGATGAAAACACACCATATAGTCATTCCACATCAACAATAGGACTCCTAGGATCCATCTCAACCTTTCAGGTAACTAGCCCCTGGGTCCCACTAAGAATTTAGACCACTTAACCCCCAGACTCTCACATGCTATGTGAATTCCAGTGTCCAGAGGGCTTTGGATTCTCCCACAGCATGGCATGCGAGGGTCCAGGAACTATTTTGCTCAGTGTTATGCCAACATTCCCAGGATTTGAGCCGCTTTTTAAAGCCCAAATCCCAAGTTACTACCCAGAATTGAATGACACCTTCAGAACATAAATATAACAAGGGAATGATGATACAAATGTAATTACTTAAGCAAGCCCTTGAATGGACCCCTACTAGCCATGACAGGCATTTCATCAAACCTGTCACAAATATGTAATCTACAGGTGTAAACAACATACCTAAGCATAGGGGTCTCATACTTATCTGAGAATCGCTAAGGAGCATTGTTCTCCTATCTCATTAGCTGCATTATCATCTATTAGGTCATAGATACATCATTCATTCATTTACAAGTAAAAACATGATGAGATCCATACATAGCCATTGTCATAAAACATATTCATAACCAGCATAATAGCTATGGAAATACCAGGGAAATCATAGGCATATGATCCACATATAAATCAATATAATAGTCATGAAATATCAAGGGAAAATAAACTCTTATTAATGATGCAAAGGCCAACTAGTTGTGGGACTTCCACGAACCACGCGACCATAGACATGGCTGAGCCAAAACTCTCTTGCGATATTCCAGACATGAATGTGGGATCTCATAAAACACATCAATCCAAAACCATCCAGGGCTTCCAAAGGCCACAGACATGAATGTGGGATCTCATAAAACACATCAAGACAAAACCATCCAGGGCTTCCAAAGGCCAAGTACCTCAACCCATCAAACAATGATTCCACCTCACAGCTGGACATCACAAAACCATCATGAGATTGCTCTCTACCCAAGCTGTCCAGGGGTCAAAAGCATTTGTTCCAACCAAGGCTTCCAAGATTGGTAACTCAACCCATAACTTATTTAGAGCTTTTAGATCGTTTTTCCAACTAGGGCTTCCAAGACTAGTAACTCAACCCACTAAGGGCTTCCAAAGCGTTTTTCCAACCAAGGCTTCAAGAACTAGTAACTCAACCCAAGTTGTTGCATGGTTTCTAGAGTGTTTTTCCAACCAGGGCTTTTAGGAACTATTACTCAATCCAAGCTAAAGGAAACATGAGAACCAACTAGAAAAACAAATAAATAAACCCACAACACCATGGCTATCCAAGAAATGGAAAGGCTAGGCATATCCACTGTCAATCCAAGTAATCTTCCATGCCAGTGACAGATCATGACCAATAAACCACATGCATATGTTGTGCATGCCAAAACTAGTGAGGAAAACATACATGCAGCTTGGTACCTGCAAGCCAAATCCATTGTAGTTGTTGATCGTGATGTCCTCTTTCGTTTTCTTTCTCTTCATTTGCTTTCTTTCTCCAAAACTCCAAGTATGCTACGCCCTCCCAGAGTCCTCCAACAAAAAGTGTCTAAGAATGAGAGAGAGGGAGAATAGAGATAGAGCTCCAAAACTAAATGGACAAAAGTTTGTGTATTGATCCTCATAAGCCTTTTTATTCATAAGACCTCTATTTTCTTCATTTTCTTCCTCACATGCAACATGTGACCTTTCACCTCCCTTTTCTCCTAATTTCCATTATTTTCATCAATAGACGTGCCAAAATACCTTTTTGTCTTTCAAAAGTCTTTGTTATTGCTTATGCCAATTTCCTTAGTCATTAATCAATCACTAGTGATCTCTATCACTATGTTTTTTCCCAACATTCAGCTTGGAATAATTGTTCTATCAACCTTGGTTATTATTTTTCCTTTATTAACTTTTATCACATGGAATTTTCACTTATAACTATAGGATACTAACCTTTGAAAAAAATATTAACAAATTAAAAAAATAAATAAAAATTAGTAGGAAGAAATGCTCGTTCTACTGTACCTCTCGGCACTTACACTTTGGCTTGTTGACAAATAATTCATAATAATAATAAAAATCGCGTTAATTCTAAAATCATATAATGTATCTTATATGCACATAATATGCGACCTCTTGAAGAATTATGCACATAATATGCGGCCCCTCGGAGATATTAAACTACAATGCATAATCCTTTTTGTCACAGAGATATTTAAAAGTGTTAGCACCCATCCACCATATTCTTTCTTTGACCCTCACATTTTCTATCCATCTTTCGAACAAGATTTTTGGTGAAGTCGAAAGTTAATGTTACACAATTAAAGAAAACATTTGGTGAAGTCGAAAGAATGTTACACAATTAAAGAAAACATTTGGTGAAGTCGAAAGTTAATACTACACAATTAAAGAAGACAATTCCATTCCTTTCTATGAAAGTCAAAAGTGCCCTAAGAATGGTCAATTACAAAGCATATATCAGTGTGCTAGGGAGTTGTTATATGCCAGTGACGCAGGGAGATAACAGTACTTGTTATTCCAGCTGCTTCCTCTGCGTTTTAAAGATTTCCCGCAATTTCATTTCGTTTTACACTACGCACCAACTTTTTTGGTTTTCTACGATGACCGACGGAGAAGAGAGGGCTTTTCATAAATATTTCACCGTCAATCTTATTCTGGATTTAAGACCTCTGTGGTTAATATCTTGTAACTTAGAAATCAGAGAACTCACAATAAAAACCATTTTTCCGTCAACGTTTCAAATCCCAACAAGGATCCCTGAACTTAGAAATCGGAGAACCCACAGTAGAAACCATTTTTCCGTCAATGTTTCAAATCCCAACAAGGATCCCTCATCAGGGATCCTTGTTGGGATTTGAAACGTTGACGAAAAAATGGTTTTTACTGTGGGTTCTCCGATTTCTAAGTTACAAGATATTAACCACAGAGGTCTTAAATCTAGAATCATTTCCCTATGCAGAGGGGATACATGGAGTGAAATCATTTTACTCGAAAAATTTAGGGTGAAGATAGCAAGAAGAGCTGCAAACCTTCAATTGCTCACCTCATAACTATTTAAATCTCGCAATTGAGCTCTTCTACTATCAACATTCAAAATAGTCTTGATGATGGATCCCCATTGAGATTTGAAACGTTGACGGAAAAATGGTTTTTACTGTGGTTCTCCGATTTCTAAGTTACAACATCAATTTGATTGCCTCCTGCGTTTGTGCACTGATATTTATTAATCAATTAATATTTATTTTAAATATATATATCTCAAAATATATATTTCAAAATTTAGATTTCATATTTATTCAAGTATAACATAGTAGTCATAGGATTGTACTTTTTTTAATATGTACCAGTAAAATTAGTAAATTCATACTATGACTAAATACATGTAAAATATTTGAAATTTTAATATAATTTTAATATTTGTTTTGTAAATATTTAAAATATGTTGATGGATGGAATTGTAATATTATAATAGAAAATTACACATCATATATGTAGATATACTCCATCTTAAAATTTTCGTATTGCATTAAAATATTTTCAATAAAATATGTATATTTCTAAATATATGTAATCTTTTACCATTTAATAACCAAAAAAGAACACTTAGCCGATTACATCCCTACCTAATCACACTTGTTGCAGTTCATCAAACTATCTGAAAAGGAACTGTACAAACAGTTCGACTACCAATATTAAATTTATGTTTAATTTATTATAAACAAAATTATTAGATTAATTTTATGCATTTCATTTTTTTAATTATTTAAAAAAAAATAAAAATATAATTTTCGGGATAACGTACTCAGCGTAAATGAAGAGACATCTTATAGAAATACCTTTTTATTTGAGGACAACATGTTAACATCAATGGATACAGCGTGATAGGTAGCCACGACTGTACGGTTGGCTAGCTCGGAGTGTCGTATTCTGCAGGAGTGAGCTTTAGGTTATTAATAATGATATATGATATATGTAGGTTTTTAACTTTTATATATATTTTAATTAATTTATAATTTTAATATATAATATTTTTTGTTTGTTTGTGTAAGTTTAAGATGATTTGTGCGTTTAATTTTTGGTTTAAGAAAAATTCAGTTGTGAAAAACAAAACATAAACATTACAGTCTTTGCTTACAGATATTACAATACGATGGACAATCCTTTTTATCACACGAATGTTACAAAAAATTTACAAGTGTTAGCACTGATGCTCCACATTATTCTTTTCGTAACCCTGACATGCTCTATCCCATCTTTTGATGAACAGTACTGATTACACATTATTGTCCACATACAGCTTGCACATGGTACGCTACCACTTTTTTGGTTTTCTATGCGGACTGTCTTCATCTTGAAACCTTCCTCTCTATTTATAATCCAATAGGGCAACGTAGTGTCGTAAAATACAAATTCCATATTTCCTTGGTGGAAACCAGAAATCTGAGCAAAGGTTCGAATATTGGCTATCTCAATATGACCGAAGGGGGCGAATACGCAGGGGGCGAATACAATGCTTTTATTCGAGATATCAGCATAAATCTGATCGTATCCTGCATATGCGCACTTATATTTGCCATCCTGCTCTCTTGGGATGTTTACAAGGCTTTGAAGAGGAAAGCCTATTGGATCCCAGGTGAATCTCTGGTTATTAGCGCTATCTTTATTCAGTTGCTCTGTTTTATTGACAATTTCAATATAAATGTAAATTCAACAGACAATGACTTAATAGACAGCCAGTTATTTCTTCTGTTTGACGATCCAGTGTTCAGTGAGAGCAAAAGAGTTATGATATGTGTTTTCATTAGTTATTTACTTCCTGGGGTGGTCCGTTCGGGTTTGGGAACTGTGTGGGGCGGTATTGGAGCGTTGGTATTACTTGTAATATGGCATATGGGTAATGAGATTTACTTCCTTCTGGAGCTGAATTTCAAGACTACTTTTTTTACGGAAAACCAACCGGCTAAGAGGATATGGTTCGCAGTTTCCTACGCGACCCTCTTCACAGCTCTCATATTGTTGGTTGTACTCTTGAGCTGCGCAGTCATAGCAGGTAAAAGCATTCGAAAGATCATCTCTCAAAAGGTTCAGTTAGCACTCTCATGTTGCTGCAATTGCCCGCAAAAACAAGAGTGTGACAACATTGAGAATCACGTCCTCAAATGTTGGATCCTGTGTCGTGCTTCCCGACCTGACTATATCATGGCCAGATCAGTTTTCATTTCATTTGCAGTCCTTCTTAACACAGTTTGCTTTGTGTTATTAGTAGCTACATGGGGTTGTTGGTGGAAGGAGTTCGTAAAAGAATGGGACAACATTGGTACAATGATGTTTTTGATGCAATTTGTGTTCATCCTTATAGGATGGATAGTGATGTTATTCAGATGGTTCACAGCCGTTATATACTTTCCCAGGGATGTGCGGTCCTTGTTTCACATGGAAGATTTCTGGACAAGAAGTATAGTTGATATGAAAAAGGATCTGGATGCGCATTTAACATCCGGATTGTTTCGTGGGAAAAGAAATCTTGAAAGAACCCCATTAGAAACTATCGTTGTGAATTTAATCACAACATTTAGGCTACATTATTTATTATTTATCATGGTGTTTTTGCTTCAAAAAATTATAGTTTTACTGAGCAAAACCTGTTGGTGTTTATCGGAACTTGCATTCCTAAAGATCAGGCCTTTCATAATGAGCCTATTGTTTGGCTTGAACGGATCAGTACCAGAGACTGATAAATTTGACCAATACAAAGAAGCTTTGGACATCATACGAATGCCAGGAGAAGTCGCCAGCAGCCTGTGGATAGCAAATCTATCGGCCTTTAAGAAAACAGAGAATAACATGAAGAATGGTTTTGAAATTGGTAATGATTCCTGTGCAGAGTTGATCACTTTAATGGGATCATACCAAACAGGGACAGTGGAAGATGAAGCTCCCACCTCTCTAGAAGAAGGAAAACAATTCCACGAAGTTGGAAAAAGTTCATGGAAAATGAGAGCAGTCTCGTTGATACATTTTATGATGTATTTTTCTGACGGGACTAATTATGTTGAAATCGAAGATTCTTTTGCAGCTTACTCTCAAGCATGGCGTTTCGTGGATATTGTTGATAGTTTAGATCCTGAAGGCCACTTGGTAAGTCTGACAGCCGACGCAGAATTTGACACCATTAAGAAGATTTGGGGCTGTGTCAGACCACCCAACGGGAACGTCTCAAACGAATTACTGGAAAAGAAGATCAAAAGTCCACTGAGACAGCTTATGCATCAGTGTGAAAGAGAAGAAGGAACAGCCGCCATAGAGCGCCGGGAGGACTCCAGGGACTGGACGGCAGTCGCAGCAAAAATCAGCTTATATAAACTATGGAAAACAATGGATCCTGAATCTAGTTCAGTTAATGCAACTGATCACTTAAGAGGTTTACTTGCAAACATCTTGGCCCATTGCATGGCGAAGGAGCTGGACAGAGCAGTGATTAATAATTGCCGTAAATGGGTAGATGAGGGGAGGGAAAATGAGATATTCGATGCAGCATTCATAGCTGGGAAAGCCAAGGCAGGGCGGAAAAAGGTATAAATTTATTAATGTTCTCAACGTGCAACTTGAAAGCTGTTTGAAAGTGATGTAGTGATAGGTGTTAAAATTTCTGACCTTTTGATATTGTTTGCTCTAGATAGGAGAGAGCCTTGCACGTCATCGGACTGAAGGTGTGGCAGGCGAAGGTCACGATACAAGTCAAGCAAAGCCTCTCGAGGGCGAAGGCAACGTAACTGAAGTGCATGCACAAAATTCAGGCGACTCTCAAGCGGTGCTTGAAATTGAAACCAGCTGAAGGATTTATAAGTGTTATGACGAGCAGGTATAGTAAATATATAATTCCTATCAAAACTGCTGGTTTGTATATATGTTGTCATCGATGGACTTCTACTGGGTGTGGTTTGTATGTTGTCCTCGATGAACCTCCGCTGAGTGTTGTGACCTCTACGCGGTTATGTGGTACAGTTACATGTACAGTTTGCTTAACCAATGTGGCTGATTTTCAATTTAAAACTATGTATTGCACTTTTGGCTTCTCTCGAGGAACCATCTGTCATTTTATGTTCCAACGTTTCATAATTAAGTGTCCATGTCCACTCTAAACACACAAACAAGGCATTCGGCAATATTCCCGCTTTGTAGAGTTATTATTACAGCTAAGTAAGTCGTTTCCCAAGATCAACAGAACTTTGAGCCATTGTTTTTTTCCAATATTTTATTACTTTCTAAATTTGCATTCATTTGAAATTTACTGAGAAAATCGGTAATTTAGGATTTAAATATTTAAATATAATTTTTTTTTTATAAAAATGTTATGGTTTTCATCATGGTTTTTCAATATATAAATGGGAAAGCCTGTAAGTTAAGGATAAGTCTAAGAAGTCTGGCAGAAGTGGTGGAATGAGCATCCGGATGGGAATCTTCGAAATCTCCCGCTCATCATTAGCTGGGGGATCTGGATAGCAAGAAACAGAAGTATCTTTCAGGACAAAGAGACTCCGGTAGCAATCACTGCAGCTCAGGGAGCTGCCATTTTCTCCAGTATTCCTGAACCAAAGGTTTCTTCCTCCCATCGAATTGTCCCTGAACTTCAGATTGTAGAAGGAATCCCTTGGGCTTTTTTTGATGGTGCATCCCAAAACAATAAAGCAGGAGCTGGAATTGTCATCCATGAATCTCCCTCCCACTCCTTAAAAGCTTCTGTGGGTTTAGGATCTGGCTCCAACAACTTTGCCGAATTACTTGCTCTCAAACATCTCTTATGCTGGCTCATTCAAAGGCACACCCTCTCTATTCAAATTTTTGGGGATTCACAAATTGTGATCAGATGGGTAACTGGTCAACGTGCATGCAACAATCAATTTTTAATTCAAATTCTGGGAGAGGTTCAAAGACTGAAAACAAGGTTTAACAGTTTTTCCATATGTCATATTTACAGGGAAAGAAATGATTTGGCAGACAAGCTATCTAAAGACGGTCTTCAACAGGTTCTGGGCAGCTGGCAAATAGAAGAAGAAGATCAAGGCCAAATCAGAAGATCAGATCAGCCTCCATATTATCATCCGCCTTGATCTCTGGCAGGGCCTTTTTTTGATTTTTTGCTGCTATCATCTTTTCTGTGTATATATATCTCAAAACAATGGCTCCGTTAAAACCTTTATCAGCTACGGGTTGTTTTCCTCACCCATGAGGAGACCCGGTTGGACAGTTTTCTTTACAGCATGATGTTTTTTCATAGACTGGTTTTTGTGCAAATTTTTTGGGCACAGAAGATCATAGGACAGCTTGCCATCCATTGACAGCTACAGCACCAAAACAGGAACAGATCCAAATTTTGACAGTCCTTCAGAGCAAACAGTGATGCTTATGCATATGCAATGTAAACTTTTTATAATCTTAATAAAAAGTTTCGATTTTTTCCTTTGGAAAAAAAGATTAAGGATAAGTGTATTTTACAAATCACATAAATGCATTACTTAACGTTAGAAATAAAATCTTAGTAAGATTATGAGATTTTTATAGTTTAAATCTAAGCCTCTATGTCGTGACACCATGGTACCCTAAAGTGGATATATAAATTTTAAGAATCAAGTAAATGTGCATGTGAGGTATGCAATGGCACCATCCTAATATATGAAGGCCTTACCATAATCGTGGCACCACTTTATTTCATAAAAGAGATGATTCATTGGTAAGCAGAGCACCACCCTATTCAATAAAAAAGATTCATTGGAAACTAGAGCACCATTATAGTCCGTAAAGAAGAGTTATTGGTCTTTACACGAAGGTATCCTTTGGTGAAAGTTGTTTTTAGATGTAACATACAACAATTTAACACAGAATTATATAATTTAGGTAGGTGTAAGCAGTTTGTAAAGATAGTAGCAGAAAATTCTCCATTATTAATATCTATTTAATCATCTCAATAAAAACAAAAGATATTTTTTAATTATTTTAATTTTATTAAAAATAGTGAGATGGATTTTTAAATAATGTCAAAATGTCAAAAACAATGTTACAGGAATATAAAATATTAATAATAATAATAATATAAATTAAGTATACATTCATTCTAGTTTTAAGATTTCACATATAAGTTTGTGTTTTAATTTATTATTAATTATCTTTTATATTTAGTAATTTGAATAGTAATATAGATCTATATTATTTTTTAAAATCATTTAAAGTACGAATAAATCTTTATACACAAAGTGTGCTTCAAAATATTATAATTTTTTGAGCTTAATAATATAGAAAATATAATTTTTGAATTAAAATATTATAATTTCTTGAGTTTAATAATAAAAAAAAATATTTTTTTTGAATTTTTCTTTGGCTAAGGCTTTATGGATTGTAATTCTCCTATAAAATGTTATTTTTTTTTGTTGTTGTTTCTTTTCATTTTATTTCTTAATATATATCATTAAATTTTACCAGTGTTAAAATGAAAAAAATTATCTATGTATGGCATAAAAGTTGATCACAACAACAATAATTTAGATAACTATTAAATTTATGAAAAATATTTTTTATTATGATAAAATGTTTAAATACATAGTTTCAAAATATATGAATGACATTGGTAGGAAAACACATATTTTAATAAACTCATATGGTAAAGGTTTATAGCTCATACTAGGAGAGTTTTGAACCATTGCTTCTATGAATAAAGATTGTGGGGTCTTCACATGAAGAAGAGTATTAAAAAGATGAGAAGCAATCACTTAGAGAGTCATACTACATTTCCAATTATCATGGTTCCAACACATGGAACTAAAGAATTAAAAAGAGGAAAGGTGTTATGTATAAAGACGCTAAACATAAAAATACTACAAATTATGGCAATAATTGTACTTTTAATTTGATATTTTAATGCCATATTCAAGTCAAACAAAAAATTTGAAATGCATTCTTATCATGGACAAATAGATGTTTGAAAAGCTCAATAATTTGTTGAAGTGATTGGATGTATATATTAACATGCACATATTTAAACATGAACAATATATTTCATGACTACTTTTCATCCTTAGGCAACTCTTTAAAATGCACAACTCGATTTAGATGTTCTTTTTTCAACTTCTATGGCCATCTGATATTAGATAAGACCATATGCAAAGAAATATGAGGAGTTATAAACTTATATTTGGCTAGACATGTCCCTTTCACTTGAATTCTATTTAATATAAATTAAAGAAAACTAGCATATATCAATACTTTTTGAGGAAAACTAAAACCTCCTCTTGTATAACAATATGATAGTACTTATATGTGTTTTCTTATTGTTTAGGAACACTCATACTATGCAATCATTTAATTGTCAACCAAGAGTCACATATGATATTGTGAGGCACTCGATTTAATATACACAAAGAGGGAAATTTGCTTTTATCAAACCTAATACCATGCAAACTAGTCTACTTAATGTATAAAGTAAACAAAATAAATTATAAACAGGTGCCTATATCAAGAAGAAGTCAACAATATTATACACCCATAACCTAGTTGATGGCAACTCAGATGATGAATCCATTGGGAACTATGCCCATGAATTCCCCCACTCAACTCTATTTACTAAGAGAAATCAAGAATCTCATGATTCCATGGCACAACATACAAAAATCTTGAAGCATAAACTAACACACACCCAAAAAAATAACCAATGACATAAAAATAGTTAATCCATATTAACATAAAAATAAGTTATAAGTATGTATAGGTACCAATTTCACAAAACCTTACCATGAGTGGCGCCCCCCCCGAATGTTTGACCTATCCAAGATAGAATTATGTCATGAACCACATATAAACTCCAAATATTAACATAGAAATGAAAATGGGCTAGTTATTGTATTATTGTTAGAGTTATTTTACATATATGCCAATACTAACAACCTCTAGTCTGAAAGGATTATATATATTAGCTTTCCATCTCCACAAATAGAGTGGAAACACCCCTCAAAACTCGATTATAGTTTGAGACAAACATACACAATTTTAAAACAATTATAGTTCTAATTGGATATGTAACACAAGTGGTTTCAACAAAAATCCATTAGTTTCATTATTTGACTAACTAGGTTATTAAAATCCTCTATGCTAGTTGGTATATTCCGCTTCAATTTGCAACTCATGGGTTGTTCCGAGTTTCTAATGACATCGAAAGCATCACATGGTTAAGAAACCAAGAGATACCTTGAATTGGTGATCAAGTTGATGCATAACCATGGGGGCATATAAAAAGATTCTCATAGCTCTTTCTAAAGAGATTCTCAATGAATGAACCTTCTCGATAATGTGATGATGATTGATCTAATGAGAACTATCCCATTTAGATGATGAGAAAGTTTGAGGGTTATCCCTTGCACATATATTGTTGATACACTAACCTAGATATATGCCTAAATTTTTTAATTAGAGTTGAACCTGTGTGTTCACTTAGAGATACACCTATACGTGAGCATCACCACAATTATTAGGTTAGCAAAGCTTATGTGTAGTCATAAAATTTTATGTACAAACATGTAAAAAATATCAAAGTACACCTTAATAATTAACCATTAAATAAAATATGAGATAAAATTTTAATTATATGCCTTCGAGGAAAATCATAATAGGGATGAGGAAATGAGTCATATGCACAATATAAGAAGGAAAATTGAATATATATTGAAAGAAAAAGGGGAATCTTTTTTAGCAAAAATATGACAAAATGGTAGCCTATCATCTCCCACCAACTGGTCTAATTTCATATCCTTTGCAGCCATATCTATTCCAATTATGAGATTGTTGATGTTGTTGGACCCACCAACATTCAGAGGGTCTTCGCAATAAGAAGTCATAATTAGAAATCACAATGTTTGGAGTAGGAGCCCCATCCAGAGTATGACTCGATTGTCAAAATGGTGGGTTTTAGTGTTATGCCTTCACTAAAATACACATAGAATTATGTATTCGTGACTTTGGTGAAACATATGTGTGACTCTCTGAAGGGTCAAGTGCAATGCATGAAAGATTCTAACACAACGAAGGGAAAGTGAGTGATCCCCTCTAAAGCTTGTAATAGTATGCATCATGAAAGGAACACACATGCATAAAAGGAATTATAAGTTAGCCTGCAAAACAGTTCACAAGTTAACCATAATGGAAATGTACAACAAAACACATTCAACAATATTCATACTAATGCAAACGAAATAGTTCATAAGTGTTAGCGTAACTGAAATAACATATATTGCAAACATAAAAATAGTATTCCTACTATATTCACAACATATGCATGAAAATGTGTTGGCTTGGAGCTTTTATTAGAGTGAAAGTCCCAAGAATACATATACAATTGACGAACCACTAGTCCCAATAGTGGAACATGAAGCCAATATACTCCCTCTATGCTATGGAAAAGCCGCGGCTCTAAAAAAACTCCCAATATTTTGTTCCTAAGCCAAAAGCCCAACCAAAAATCCCCTCACATGACCAATGAGGGTATATTTATAACAAAATGGGTGACTATTCATCTCCCTTTGTGACTCTTTGACTTGCCTTGTGACTGTTTGACTTCCTTCAACCATGACCTTTAGACTTCATTACAAAATGACTCTTTCACATTCCACATTTAACACTTGTAATTTCACTTACAATTAATTACAAAAGAATATTATAAAATATCTCATACCCATATAACAAAAAATTGGGTAGAGTCAACTAGACATCTTAATAAGATAAAATAAGTTAAGCTTGAGTTGGGGGAAACTCTATCTTAGCCACATCAACTTGTAGTTTCTCGGTCACATAGTGGTGCCAAGCTTTGTATTGTGTCATGACTTCCCCAAACTATGCAATGGGATGAGGCTAGAAGTTGACTCTAGCCTCCATTTCATCTCGGTACACTGATTTGGAACCCTTATGAATTTGATTTTTTAGTAGGAGAAGCATAGTGTAGATCTAGATAGGGCCAACAACTAACTTCTTCATATTATTCCTGTTCACCTCCATATCTTTGTTGGTGGCGATCTGTCTAAGATGGTCCAGGTATTCTTCAACCTCTTGCCTGGCCTAATTCCTGCATTTGGCCTCGTTGAGTGAGCCAACTGAAGGGATCTTTTGTGATTTCACCATGACATCCATGTTATTGTATAGTCATGCATACGAGGCTTGGATGTTGGCAATGAACGAGGCAAGTTGTTTGTTACCCTCGATTATCATCCAAACTTGTGCTTTCTCCAACTCTCGTTGTTGCCTTCTTTTCTTTACCATTTTAGACAATGCCCCTTTGTGTTGTATTGACCACTCATGCATGACAATGATGGCTATGTGAAAAAAATTGAGGGTTTTAGCATTGTCTTTTTACTTTTGTTGCATGTCATGCAAGCAGACAACTACTTTATGCATGGTGACAAGATTGTCATAAAGGCTCTGCATGGTCTCTCCTAATGTCGATACTTCTCAAAGTATGACTACCTTCAGTTCTTCAAGATATAACTGCGTGGGAGCTTCTTTCTAGACCTCTTGGATTTTTTCAACTTCTTTCCTTGCAGCTTGCAAGCTTTTCACCATCTGTCTATTCTCATCCATGAGATACTCCTTGTTTGACTTGGAAGCATTTGTGAAGGCAACGTTGGCTGTGACAATGGCTACTAGATTTCTCTTGGTATCTACCAGAATCACCCTTTCTCTGATGAATGTAAGAGAAATGATCTTGGAAGGAAAATGTTTCTTTATTGCTTGCACAATATTATTCTTAGGCTCAACGTAAGCTAGATTATACGTATCCATGACTAGACCATCATCTAAAGGAACAATTTCCTATTCTTCACTTGGAGATTTCTCTACTGTTAGAGGAGGGGGTGATGCAGGAGCATGAGGCTTGAAGGCAAAAGACTTCGAATTTTATTCCAAAAATATAAAAAAAAAATTACAAGCAAAGGAGTGGGATCCTTTAGTTGCCACTTTACAAAACTTTCTAGATAAGATTTGAGCTAGAATTCAGGGATTTGAATTATCTTGTAATTAATTCAAGTATTTAGGCTTAGTTGATATTCTCGAGGAGAATATCATATAGATTAGATATTATCTAGGATTAGGTGGATTCAATCCATTGGTTTAGGATCTGATTGTTATATGTACAAGTATTTATGTAAGTTTTGAATTAGTAGAAGGGGATTTTTGGCTGGATTTTCGCTGTGGAAGATTGTAATGTAAAATTTGGAATCTATCTGTATCTCTATGAATATTGTGCATGAATGGTCAAATCTCGGAGGTTTTAATTTCCTTCGAAATAATTCTGAGTTTTGTTGATTTCCAGTTTGAACCCTTTAGAATTAGATTTTGTATAATCTTGTGTGGTCGCATCTAAATCTTCACTCACTGTGCATGGAAATAGCTTGGATATGTTTTCAGATCACAAAAAATAATTTAGAGACAGACTAAACTTGGAAGAAGTGCTAATCTTGGCGGAACGAGGAAACCCTGACAAATTCGTGAGAAACCCAGGAGAAAATTTGAATCATCCAATCGATAGATCCAATAGATCTAATGGTCAGCATGTGCCCACAAGCACAGATGTTAATCAGAATAGAAGAGCGGTCTTTGTAGTTGTAAGAAGTATCTAGCGCAGTCTCAAAGTGGTAAATGGTATTTTGCAAATTCACACGATTAACCTGAGTGGTTGACACATAGCAAGGGAAAACCACTTTTCTTGCGTGCTCTCAACTTGTTATGCATCATGCAAGATTTCACGCGAGATTACGCGATAGCCGTTGGATCATGTGGATTGATCAATGGTGGAGATCGGCCAAGCTAGTTGGCGAGCGGGTGACGTGATAGCCGTTCGATTAGATGGGTCAGCTCTGACAATGATCACGTTGGAAGATGGAAGTGAGTTAATTTAAATTTTGAACGTGATAAGGTTATGAACTGGGGTTTTAATTCCTTTTGGTTTTGTGGAAAATTTGAAGGTTTGCCATATATCAGGTTAATTAAATGGTTATGCTATTTTAGCAAAATAACTTAAATTGGAGGTTGACGACCGATACTCCAAAGGAAAACTGAGAAGAAGTTCCACCCGAACTTGAAGGAATATTTTCTAGTTTTGAACAATTATCCTTAACACCTACAACCTGCCCACCATTAGTGGTATCAGAGCCGACTATTGACATTGAATAGGATCTCAAAGATCAGAAAAAGAAATTCAGCATGGCTTTCAGAGTTGGAGGAAGACGTGGTGGTTGTTAAAGAAGAGGAAGACCAATTGCAAATGTTGAAGTATTGGAAGCTATGCAACAGATGCAAGCTAGATTAGAAGCAATGGAAATGGAAAATCAAAGAGATGCAGGTGTTGGAGATGTCAGTGAGCCTGAAGTTGAAGCTGCAGAAGAAGAGGAACCTGCAGAAGTGACTCCTGAAATGAGATTCTTTAAATCAGTGTTGGGATCCAAATCTAAACCCAGACTTGAGGTTTCCGTTTATACAGGAGGTTTAAACTCCGAGGAGATGATAGACTGGATTAATGACATGGATAATTCTTTGATTATGAAGAAATGGAAGAAGGAAAGAGAGTGAAATTTGTTTTCACAAAATTGAAAGGACATGCAACACTTTGGTGGGATGGCTTGTAGGCAGAAAGAAGGAGACTTGGTAAGCAGCTAATTAAAAAATTGGAATAGGACGGTGGCAAAGTTGAGAGGTAAGTTTTTGCCAAGTGATTATCAACTTTCATTATTTAGACAGATGCAGAATCTTAGACAGAGGTCTTTAACAATGAAAGAATACACAGAGGAATTTTACAAAGTGAGCATAAGAGATGGACAAATTCAAGATACGGATGAGAAGGTTGAAAGATATATAAATGGTCTCAGAATGGAGATCCAAGATGAGATAAGTGTGTTGTTTCCTAAAACAGTAGAAGAGGCTTATCAGATGGTATTGAAGGCTAAAGAAAAACTCATGAGGAAGCAATATTCTAGAAGTAGAGGTACTTTCCGAGGAAGAAGAAGTCAAGGTGGTAGAGGAAGATCTACAACACCTAGAGATGGAGCTAGCAGCAACTCGAATCAACATACACCCACAGAAGGTGATGCAAGTGGCAGTATTAGTTTCTCCAGAGGAAGAGGAGGCATAGGCAGAGGAAGAGAAATCAGATGTTACAGATGTAACAAGCTAGGACACAGAGCCTATGAGTAACCAGAAAACACAGGGACAAATTAGAGAAATGTAATTGTTGCTCAGACTAAAAGGGAAGCAGTAACGGTGCTAGAAGAATAAAATGTACTAGAGAAAGGGCAATCTTTGGTAGTTAACAAAGTTTTGTTAAATCCAAAAAAAGAAGTTGTTGAACTAGCGCAGAGAAAGACTTTGTTCAGGAATGTGTGCAAGGTGTAGTGTTCCAGCTAGGGTACTAGTCTAGACTCTATATTTAATATTGACCGAGGTGCGTAAGCTTAGAGGCGTGGTCTAAAATATATAGACATAAAGGATTGCTGGCCAAGTGATTATGATGTAGGTTACAAGGCTTCTTTACGGAAGCCTGGAATATGTAGCCTATCATTCAAACACTCAGATTACCCTACTGATATACTTGATTACAATGCTTGTCATGAGATGCATTTACCAAATTAAACACTAAATCTAAGTGCTGTGTATGACTGTGCAAACCTAAGCACTGTGTATGACTGTAACAATGATTTTAATCTCCTTACAGAGATATTGCCCAGAAAACCCTTGTTCAATGAACACACAACATTCAATGATATTTACACTATATCAAGCTACGCAGAGATCATAAATGAACTGTGAAATAGAAACAGAGTTTATGATGGTGCTTTTACAAGCCACACAGGGATCGAATCCCTTACAGGACGCCTTTCCAAACCTCAGTGATGACGGTGCAGCACAACCATAAACGCAAACCATTCATAAGCGCACACCATATACATTAAATGGAAATCAAAAGCTATGGGAATCGAAAGCTATGTAACTGTTATGCAAACCATGTGCTATGTAAATCGAAAGCTATGTAACTGTTATGCAAACCATATACTATGGAAATCGAAATCCAATCACTGTGCAAACATATGATAACCGAAATGTAAATGAAACAAATGGACAGTATACCGATTGAACGCAGGGCCCGTCCGCGTCCTAAGGGTACACTGGCTATAATCGAACGGCTACCAAATCAATGCAAGAGATACACACGTCGTGACTGTAAATAGGTCTTAGTATTAAACTTAAAACTCTGTTCTGGAACGATTCAACGATAAAACTATTCAACCCTTAACCGGACTGTATTTACATATTCATATGCACAGCCATCTCATTACTACAATGAATGTACATTCGGCTGTTGCCGCTTTTATTACATCAAGCCTTTTCAAAATGTTTCTATATTAAGTGTTTCCAAAAAGAACAAAAACTAAAATGAAAATGGAACGAGCTGTTGTTGCTGCTTTTGTCTGCCAGAGTGCCCTGCTTTGACTTGAGTTGACCGCGTACATAGGAGGTTCGATTCGGCTGGGAGATAGGTGTTTGTCCATGCTTGGACATTCTGCTTTTCCTCCATGCCTTTCGTTCTAGCCCAACTGCTGCGCCACATGTCAAACGATAAGCTCATTACAGGATGTGGGTACTTCCTGTAACCATTTCATCAAAAACTTCTAATTCTTCAACATAAAACCCCTAAATCAATTTCTATGCAATTTAATAACTATAAAACTATTAATAATCAATTTTCAAGGATTTTGAGGGATATATGATGAAAATGTATGGATAAATGATATGTTTTTGGGAAGGAAAAAGGGGTCTTGGGATGATACCAACATCTCTCCCCGACTTAAGGACTTAGCATGTCCTCATGCTATCCCAGAAGTGCTTCCCTTGAACTCTGTCCCTGCCTGGATCTCTGCTGCCTTGAGCAAGGTGTCTACATTCTTCTTCACCTGGTTATCTTTCTGTCCCTTGAGCTCCTGCTTTAACTTTTTATACTTTTATTTAAGAGCCTTCTTCTGATTGTACCACTTAGTGGCCCAGTTAGAAATCTCAGTTTGCTCAGTCTCCAATTCACTGATTCTTTCCTTTAACTTTTCATTTGTCTTCTGTGTTTCTTTGCTTTGCGCCCTGAGCATTTCATTTTCTCTTTTAATAACTTTTTCCAACATGTTAGCTTCCATGAGCTCTTCCTTCAATTCTTCAATTTGTTTTTCTAATTTCCTCTGTCTTTTAATAGGAGGTGGTGAAGATTTTCCCTGTTTGTTATTGCTTTCTACCTCCATGTCAACTTCTGGTGCTGGTAGTGAATGGTCACCACTCTCAACATCCATTTGTGCAGGTGCATGAGATTCAAACTGGTCTTCTTGCAACTGGGCTTTTGGTGTCCTCCTTGTTCTTCGTGAGTAAGTGGTAAAATTTTTGTCTTTCTCGGCCCTCTTAGCATCTTCTTTTTGCATATTCCTGGTCCTTATGCTGCCCACAGGTAGAGGTGCTTTGCTGGCTTTGGATACTGGAATTTCTTCATCAATGTCCTTCATAAACCCTGAATCCTCTTGCACTTCTTCTTTTTCTTCCTCATCTCTGATTTGATTGACAGCTAGGAATTCTTTCCATGGTTTACCTCTTTTCTGCAATTCATGTTCAATGAGGATTTTGATTAAGCCAAAATGATACAGGCTTTTGTCTTCATTCCCCTTTTGCTTCTGGATAGTCTTGGCCATCTTGGTTAAACTTTGTAGCAGAAAATATGGCACACTGATTACACATTGTTTCTTCAAATGGAGGAGTAGTTTGATGTGGTATAGATAAACAATACTGTACCTACCTTCACAGGTTATGAATTTTTGAAGGATGTAAACCATTTCATCCCAAGGATGCACTAACCAGCTTCTTGGAACACCCTTCTTCCAGTTTACTGAGGAGACTCTAGATCTTGACATGAACTGTGTCCATGATTTCTCTTTAAATTGCTTGGTTTTAAAGTACTTCTCCCCCTCTGGACTAATCCCTATTGCCTGAGCTATAGTATCCTCTGAGATTCTGAAGGAGAAGTTACCTATTAGGGCATTTTCTCCATTAAAGGTGAAGGCAAATTGCTTGGTGACTTCCTCATTACTTCCATGGAATTTTTCTAGAAAAGGTAACCACTGTGTTTCTCTGAGAATTTCAATGCAATCCTCATGGTATTGTGAGTTGTCGAATACACTTGGTTCGACCCTATTAGTCATGGTGATGGCAGAGGGTTGTGCCTTTAACCCTTCTTTGTCTATACTCTTACAATTTTAACACAGAAATTTCGAGTTGGTTACCTGGTATATCGCTTCCTTCAGTATTCAATATGGTGCTCGGCCGGTCGATATGACTGTGATGGGAGTCAAAAATAAAATGGTGATACCTTCCTCTTTCGGCGCCCACTGGTTTCAATTTTTACTGTGTAAACCGACCCAAACGGTAATACTCTCCTCGGCGCTCCTTGCTTCTGATTTTCACTTTGTAAATCGACCCAAATGATAATAATCTCCTCGGCGCTCCTTGCTTCAGATTCTCACTTTGGAAGTTATGGGAATCGAAGGTGGAAATGATGGTGAGATAACCCTGTACTCACTTCACAATGTAACCATTCGTTTAAAAAAACAGAGGAGTGCTGTACATTTGCATGGATGTCATCACAAGAGCGCTGGTAGCGTATCTATAATGCCATGGATCATTGGGTACGTTGGGTGGCGAAGTTATGATTTGGCTGTGTGGAGTAGTATATATATATAGGCCGCTTTTACATCTGTCTCTTCCTTTGTATTTAAAAATACAACTCACCACGTGCCCTTTTCAATTGGTATTTGGTCGTATAGAGAATGTTGGTATGACTGTAGGGTATATGACAAGGTGGATGTGTTGATAATGGGTTTTAGGGATATGAATAGGTTGATGTATGGGAATGATGAGAATCGGTGGGATAAGGGGTGATAGGAGATGGATGTAGGTGTCCTTGAAATCAATTATAACAGTGCATAGTCACCAAAGTTACATTAAAAATCAATCTAGGAAATTAAATGTTTAAGAACAGAAATACATTACTCTTTTGTTGATCATTTGACATGTTGAGTTGCTAATCCTTTTTGACTGTTCTTTTGCTTGTTGTAACAGGTCCTCTGAGGAAGATTGAATGCACAGGTCCTTTGAGAAATTTTTTGAAGATGTAATAGGTCCCTTTAAGAAAATTTGAGTGTACAGGTCCCTTGAGAAAACTGAATGTAACAAATGTAACAGGTCCCTTAGAAAGTTTTGAAGATGTTCATGCAGCTCCTTGTATTGTTACAGGTTCACTGAGCTTGGCATTTGCTGGAGTGTTGGTGCCCAAATCCTTGTAGAAGCTTGATGAAATTCTGTTGAAGTAGCCCTTGGTGTCAATTTCTTTAACAGGTCCCTTCTGAATGTCTTAAACAGGTCCCATTACTGCTGGTTTGAATGTCTTAAACAGGTCCCATTACTGCTGGTTTGAATGTCTTAAACAGGTGCCAATTGCTGGTGTTGGTAGCATAAATGTCTGAACAGAACAGGTCCCCCTGCAAAATGTTTATAACCAGGTCCCTCTGAGATAAAATCATGACAGAACAACTTATTTGTTAGAGTCTGGAATGCTGGTAACAAGCTGCTGTTGGAAATTTACAGAATAAGAAATCTGAAGAATTTACAAGGGAGAGATAAAAGTAACAGAATGCTGATGCCTCTCTCCCCGACTTAAAGTTTGACTTGTCCTCAAGTCATGATTCAGCTGAGAAATCAAACAGTGAACAAAAGAAAAAGAATTCATACCCGCCAACGAATTGGTTTTCAAGTAGGAATTCGGGGTTAGATTGTTCCAGATACTGGTTTTCACATCTAACCCATTATTTTTTTTTTTTTTTTTAGTTTTTGTTTTATAATTTTTTTATTTTTATTATTTTTCTTTTTTGACTTTGAAATTGAAAGGAAATGAAACTAAGGCAGTGATACTGCAGCTGAGGGCTGCAGTATCTCAACCTCACTTTGCTGAGATAGTGTATGGAGAAAATCTTGCTTGCTGATGGGCTTGGTGTACAGTTTCAGGCGATGACCATTGACTATGAAGGAATGACCCTCTCCATCAATAGTTTGGAGCTTAACTGAACCATTGTCATAAGCCTGAATAATTTCATAGGTGCCCATCCAATGGGTGGTGAACTTGGCTTTATGGTCCTTGAATTTTGAATCAAAAAGCAAAGCCCAGTCACCTTCCTTGAAGTGCTTCTTCTTAATGTGTGAATCATGCCATTGCTTCCTGTGCTTTTGCATGAGGATGGTGGTTTGTTCTGCTTGCTGCCTCATCTCATCCAGCTGGTTTAACTGCTGGATTCTCTCTTTTTGTGCTTGATCCAAATCAATTTGTAAATCTGCAGCCAATTTAAAAGTGTGAATTTGGAATTCAATAGGAAGCATGACCTCCTTACCGTACACCAATTGGTATGGTGTAAATCCTGTGGTATCTTTCCAAGTAATCCTGTAAGCCCAGAGTGCATCTTTGAGCTTTTCTTCCCAGTTTTTCCTATTCATTGCAACAGTTTTGGTAATGATCCCCTCCAAAGTTTTGTTTGTTGATTCCACCTGCCCATTGGCCTGTGGATGGTAGGGGGTACTTTTCCTATGCTTTATTTGGTACTTGTCTGTGATGTCCTTCATGAGCTTTGAGGTGAATTGAGTACCTTGATCAGTTACAATTTCCCTTGGTACTCCATACCTCACAAAAATCTCCTCAAAAAGGAAATTGACTACTGTGTGTTCGGTTGCTCTCACCAGTGCTTTTGCTTCTGCCCACTTTGTGACGTAATCAGTACATACTAAGATGTACTTCTTACCATTGGAGGCTGGGTTAATAGGTCCTATAAAGTCCAGAGCCCACTTATCAAAGTGAACTTGGGGCTGAAGGGGCATCTCATCGGTAGCTGTTGGTCTGCCCATTCTTTGGCAGCTGTCACAACTCTTTACATACTTCTTGGCATCCTTGAAAATGGATGGCCAGTAGTATCCAAGAGTAAGAACTTTGAAGGCTGTCCGCTTTGCTGCAAAATGCCCACCACACGGTTCATCATGGCAAGATTTTAAAATGTCAATTACCTCATCATTTCTTACACATCTCCTAATGATCATATCAAAACCATTATAAAATAGATCACCATTAAGCCATGAATATCTAGCACGTTGTTTGATTAGTCTTTTCCTTTCCTTTGCAGTGAAGTGTGGAGGTGTCCTTCCTGTAGACAAGTAATTAGCTAAATCAGCATACCAAGGAGTTACTATGGAAATTGCAAATAAGTGTTCATCCGGAAAAGAATCTTCAACTGGAACAACCTCACCTGGATTTTGCAGTCTAGAGAGAAAATCTGCCACCTGGTTCTCTTTGCCTGGTCTATCTAACACTGTGATGTTAAATTCCTGTAACAATAGTAACCATCTGGTAACTCTGCCACTAGTTATTGGTTTATTCATGAGATGTCTAATGGCAGAATGATCAGTATGGACAAAGACTTCATAACCAGTTATATAATGTCGGAATTTATTCACAGCATAAATGATGGCAAGTGTCTCCTTTTCTATAACCGTATAGTTTAGCTCTGCAGGTGTTAGATTTTTACTAATGAAATAAATGGCATAAGTACAAGATTCCTCTTTTTGGCCTAATGATGCACCTACTGCAGTGTCAGATGCATCGGTAAAAATATGAAATGGTAAACTCCAATTAGGCCCTCTCAAGACTGGTGCGGTAGATAGTTTCTTTTTGAGTTGTTCGAATGCATGTTGACAGTTCTCAGTCCAGTTGAAAAGTACATCTTTGGTTAGAAGTTTAAACAAAGGTAAGGCTATCTTGCTAAAATGTTCAATGAATCTGCGGTAATAGCTAGCATACCCAAGAAAACTTCTTACCTCTCTCTGATTCTGTGGAATAGGCAAATCGGCAATAATCTGGATCTTGGCTGGGTCAACCTGGATGCCTTGAAAAGAGATATAATGGCCCAACACTATCCCTTCATTTAACATCATGAAGCACTTTTCGTTGCTGAGGGACAGGTTAGCTTCAATACACCTTTTCAAAACTCTCTCAAGATTTTCTAATGCATGTTCAAATGAATTGCCATATACTGAAAAATCATCCATATACACTTCAACACAATCATGAATTAAATCAGCAAAAATAGCTAACACAGCTCGCTGAAATGTAGCTGGAGCGTTACAAAGTCCAAATGGCAAAACATTGTAGGCATAGGTGCCCCAAGGACAGGTGAATGTGGTTTTGTCCTGGTCTTCAGAGGCAATCCGGATCTGGTTGTAGCCACTGAAACCATCAAGAAAAGAAAATGATGATTTGCCAGCTAGGGTGTCTAACGCTTGGTCAATAAATGGCAGTGGGAAGTAGTCTTTGAGCGTTGCTTTGTTCAGCTGTCTGTAATCAACACAGATGCGCCACTTGCCATTTTTCTTGGGCACGATAACCAATGGGGATACCCACTGACTGTCAGAAATAGGATATATAAAGTTGACTCTCAAAAGTTTTTGCAATTCCTCTCTGACAATGTCTTGGAGCATGGGGTTCATTCTTCTTTGTGGTTGCCTCACTGGTTTAATGGTGCTATCTGTGTAGATGTGGTGAGTGCATGTGTCGGGGTGAATCCCATGCATGTCAGTGTAATCCAAAGCAAAGGCTTTTTGGTACTTCTTCAAGAGTCTAATCAATTTCTCTTGCTGAGATGAGTCTAGGTGGTTGCCTATGTTCAAAGTTTTCCCTGGACTGATCTCTATGACCTGACTCTGTGTATTGGTGATGGATTGAATTGGAAAGATGTCGTGAAATGTAGATTGCAAATAGTGGATGGTGCATGTTTCTTGAAAGTTTTGAGCCAAAAGTACATCTGCAGCATTATATTGTTCATTTCTCAAATTTTCAGACACATCAGGTTGAGAAAGAAATAATTCTACCAAATCATTATTGTCTTCGTGGAAATCATAGATCTGGTCAATGCTAAAAACAGATTGTACTTCTTCTTTATCATTAAATTTATCATCAAGCCACAAGTTATGTGTTACTGCTGGTGATTGTGCCGATGGATAGAGGGTGAGTTGTTTTCTTTCGGTCCCTCTAGAGATAATCATGTTTCCTGATCGGCATCCGATGAATGCATCAGCAGTCGCTAACCATGGTCTACCTAGGATGATAGGGTGTCCTCCTAAATTGGATTTGGGTTGAAGGACTAGGAAATCCACTGGATACTCCCAAGAGTCTAGTGAGACAATGATGTCTTCCAAAATCCCTTCAGGAATGACTTTGGACCTATCAGCTAGTTCAAGAACAATCGTGGTATGTTGCAAATTCATGAGCTGGAGTGTTCTCATGGTTTCAAGGGTCATGACATTGATTGCGGCTCCTAGATCTATCAAAGTGTTTGGAATCCGTATGTTGTTAATGATGGTGGTCACTTTGGGAATGCCAGTGTTGGATACCTATAGTAATAGGTTTCATATTTCATGATTGATTATTGAAAATCCAAATAGGCTCTGCTTTGTTAGCACAAAGATCCCATATTTCCAGGTAATCAGAGGTGTGTGAAATTACTTCAGATATTGAGGACCTTATTACATTTTTGTGGATGATTCAACAGTCTAATCTGGATCATGCCATGTTTCAATTTTGAGTTGTAGAATAGAGAAAGAAGTCTGTCCAAACAGCTTAATCTTGGCAGACAAGTAGTTCAGGTAGAGAAACAAAGGTTCCCAAAAGCCTAATCTGGGACCTTGGAAGAGATAAGGGTAGAAGCAGATAGAGTAAAAAAAAAAAAAAAAAAAAAAAAAAAAAGGAAAAAGCCAAAGAAAAGAAAAGGCAATTGAGGGTTGCAAGTCTAAGTGCCCCTCCAAGAAGAAACTAAAAATGTTAGGTGAAATAGTTGGGTAGGCAGTTGTGGTTGCAGAAAGGACAGGTTCACCATTACATAGTTGTCAAAGATATTTTGCCAAGGCAATGGACATATCAGCAAAAAAGGTGGTGAATTTCATGGATTCACAGCAGAAAGCATCACTAACTTCACTTTTTCCCCCTTACTCCATCATTAACATCCCCTTTCTCAAAGATTCCCCTCCTTCACTTTACTAACTCCTAATTCTACTATTTAACTCCCTTATTCTACCCCTTGCCCTAATAGTAATAACACTAAGGTGTATAAAGCCCTAAATGTTATATATTCCCTCCCCTAGGCATAATAGCCGAGAAATCTGCAAAGAGGGATCATAGTGGCATCTGGCCACCATGGTGAACCTATCCCCGATACTCTCCCTTTGCTGCAGATCATTTCCCCTCAAAAAATACCTTTGCATGGGTAAAAACCCCTCTCTAAACCCCTCTAGCCCACAAACCCTCCGCAAACCTTATAAAAGGCAAAATCCCGCCTTCAGCATGCCCCCAAATGCAAGCGCGGGTGGTCAGAGGTTGAAACATTTGAAAACCTTGTCAAAAAACCCATAAACGTTAAATTTTTCCGCCGCCCTATCCGCCGTGCACCTTACACCTCCGCCAGCCGTCGGATCAAGCCCTCCAGATCCGACGGCCCACCACAATATCGGAACGCCGTCCACGTCCGCGCGTTAACTCCCGAGAACATGACGTTGCGCCTCGTCATGCCTCTGCCACGCGTCGCCCGTTAGACCGTCTCGGAGCTCCCTCTGACACCCTGGGCGCCGTACTCTAACCGCCCCGAGAGACCGTGACGGTTAAAGCCTTAACCGTAACCTTCACGGCTTAACCTCCGCCCGTCCGCTGTTTGACCGTCCCGCCGCGTCCAGCTCACCGCTGACTGGGCTGCCACCTCACCCCCGTTGACCGGTCGTCTGCTGCCACGTCCTCCCCGATGACGTCTGCTGACGTCACATCACCGTGACCCACCAATGACGTCATGCTGACGTCATCCTATAAAAGCGCCAAATGGGTAAAAATCTCATAATAACCAAATTTCACGCATTTTTTACCATTTCACTGTTATTGTCTGCTGAACTCTCTGTTTAACCGTTTCTGCCCGGATTTCCGCCAACCTGTAAATTCAACAAAGGCGACCACTCCAGCAACTGCAGTACACCTTATCACGACTTCTGCACGTCAAGTTACAGGTTTTTACCCTACCCTGCCCTCCATTCGACCTGCATTCTGCTCTAAACTGCTCACAGGCATAATAGGACCGTAAAACAGATTTTTTCACCGCTAGAACCGGGTTATACCTCCACCATTGTCTCTGTGAAGTCCAAAAATTCCCTGCAGAGTTGTAACAAACTGCAATTCATCTGAAAACCCCTCGTCCTGCGTTTTCTCGGCTAAATGCCCCGCTGAATACCTCTGAATTACTACCAGGAGCTAAATTGGGCCCCAAAAGAGTCTCTGTAACCAATTACCAGCAGTATTTCAATTTCTAGCTGGTAAATTCCCCTCTGACAGTTCAGAAAATCAAGTTTTTACCACAGAGGGCAATCTGCAGTCTGTCTTTGCCAACTCACTTGTCAAATTGCATTAGTTTATCCCTTCACAAGCTATGGAGACTCCCATTGCTCTCAATATTAAGCCTATCAATGCCCCCCACCAAGAATTAGCATGGAAACCCCTGGGAGACATGGATTACCAGATGTTGGACTGGTTTCCTATGGGAACTAAGTATAATATCCAGATGTTAAATGAACTGAGAGCCCAGCACATGAGTGGAGCAGATATCCTGGGAATTTGGGAATCAAATTTGCCCATATACAACCTTCCCCAAGTTAATCCCATGCCAGAGCTTATCTACAGTTGCCAAGAGTGCTATGACCCCAGCCAAAGGGCAGTCATTAGCCCCACAGGCCTAGTCCTGTTTCAGATCACTCCAGAGAGTATAAATCAGATGCTGCATTTTCATACAGCCAAGAAATTGACCCCTCTTTCCATGCAAGATTTGATAAAGAGAGGAAATAACCTGTCTAATGACCAGATTGTGAAGATTAACCAGCTATTTGTCACACCTAGCTCTGAAACAGTCAGAACCCCTCCCATTGGGTACCAATACCTGAATGAGTTGGGCAGGATGATGGTGGACTTGATTGGATATGTCCTGGGATTCAGAGGACTGGAAGATGTAGATGACTGCATATTGGCAATGCTGTCCATATTTGCCCCAGGTAAGCCTCCAGCTATCCACTATGATTATGCAACTTATATAGCTGAGAAGATTCATGACCAGTTCATGAACTTGAAGAGGGAGAGGCTGTTCAGATACACCTCCTACATATACCATCTGTTCTTGTTCAACCAGCCAGCTACCTTCTCTGTCCCTTTGAGGCCACTCAACGCCCAAGGAACCCCAAGATCAGTTGTTTTCTGGACCCCTGTGTTCCATCGTACCTCACTATCACCTTATACATACTGTGAGTTTATTGATTTATTTGTTCATCCAGCCCTAACAGTGCTGCAAGGTGCCCCTCCTCCTAGACTGACCGATGACATGAAAAGAATTCTTCATTTGAACAAGCTTTACAACATCGGCAACTGGTACTTCTACCAGAATCACACAGTCATTAGGGTGTATGGATGTGAATTAAATCCATTTAGGCTGCCAAGGTACGTTCCCATGAGACTGTTTGCCTTAGAATATTTCAGGCAATTTGGGAACTCAGATTACCTACACTTTCAGAGTAAAAACAAGAAATCACAGTTGAAAGTGAGAAATCAGCTAGGTCCCTTCTTATACAACAGGAAGGAAGAAGGCTGGAAAGAGGCAGACAGGATCCTGGAAGGACTCCAGTTGAAAACTAGTTTTGAGTGGATTCCATATGACCCTAACCACTCTATTTCCCTCAGGAGGATCAGGTATAAGTTAGGCAACTATGCTCATGCCAGATTACCTGAAATTGAAAAATATGCAAATGCACCAGATTGGGAAGAGGGCACATTAGTAGAGCAAATGACTAATGAAGAAATACTTGAGCAAGAGGCTAGAAATGTCCAAAAACAAGCTGACTTGGAAACTTGTGGACAGGTGCCTATTTCCTACAGGAGGCAAATTGGGGCAGCCACCACAACACCAGCAACACAACAGCGAACTGCCGAGCAGACAACCCAAGCAGCAAGCAAGGACAAAGGCAAACAGGTGGAACAACCACCTATATTAACAGAAGAACAGGTTGACACCTTGCTACAGCAGCAAGAAGAAATGGAAGAACGGGAGTTGGGGCAGCAACAAGATAAACCACAAACTAGTGGGCAGCAGCCATTACAGCAAAATAAAGAGACAGATTTGCCCGGATCTACAGAACAACAGCCCCAAACAGAGTTGTCTCCAAGAACAGACATCAATGTGGACAGCTCAGTCCTCCAAACACCTCAGAAGGAGGACTTAACCAGAAAGAGAGAGAGAGAGACTCCCCAGACTTCATCCTTGATCAGAGGAGAGAAGAGACAAAGATTGAATGACTCCCAAGAGGAGGACATAGCAGTAAGGCAGGCCATGGGCATGGGCCCACCCAGTGGAGAACTCTCGGCCAGCTCATCTCAAAGAGGACCAGATATGACAATGGGAGGAGAGGTCAGCTCTTCTGGCCGGCATAGAGAGGGGCACTCAAGTATAAAGCAGCAGTTCATCGAAATCAAGAGAAGGAGTGATCCCATAAAAGTGCAACTCTATGATCACTTGTTAAAACTAGCCCCCAGCAACCAGCAGAGACTAATGTCTGCTTTTGATGTGAGTGAGGGCAAAATGATAATGAGCCATTTTATGCCCACAACTCTACATCCTCAGTCCACCTCAGACTATTTAAGAACCAACATGGAGGTTCTGGCTAAAGATATTCACCCCATGGATAAGATAGAGTTACACAAACAAACGGGTGAAATGGTGTATGCCTCCCTGGCAGATGAGACACTGGAAAATTACAAGTTAAAGAGCAGCCTAGACAATACATCATCCCAGCTAGAATTGGAACGAGCATCCTCACAAGCCAAGGACAACAGGATCAAATCCTTGGAGGAGGTAATCATAGAGATAGGACATGATCCCAAGGATGTCAAAGGCATCCAAGAACTGCTGAAAATAAGGGATGCAGACATGGCAGCCCTAAGAAAGAAAATCAAACTCCCGGCCACCATCCATCCACAAACAGATGAAGTTGCCCAGCAACGGCAAGAAAAAGATACCACAGACCTGCTGGTATCCTTATACAAAGAGCTGGTTAGGACTCAAGACCAGCTAGGACAAACTGAAACTGCAAAGGCAGCACTACAGGAAGCACTGAAGCAAAGAGAAGAGGGCCATCCCTCCCAGCCTCCTCCTGTGATAATAAATCTTGAGGAAGTCCCTCCAAAGACTGCTCCTCCTCCTCAGCAAACAGAAGCTACAGCACCAACTACAGCGCCATCCACAGCAGCAACAACTACAACATCAGAACAGGCTGCTAGTCTAGATATGCAGAAGCTACAAGCAGAGATCCGAGCTATGGAAGCCCAAATGAAAGAGCTGGATGGGCTCAAACAGAACTTGGCTAATATTAATGAGAAATTTGATAAAAGCAAACAAAATGAGGCAGCCAAGGAGAGAGAGGTGAAAACCCTTAAGAGAAGGATTGCTGAGCTGGAAAAAGAGCTTGCACTGGAAAGGGTGACAGCTGATATGAAAGCAGTGTTGTGGAGCAACATTGGGAGATCCATTGCCAAACAGTGGCAATACATTGAAACCATGGATGAACAAATGGTGCTCATCACCAAAGCAAACAAGGAAATACAGAGAGCAAGGGCAAGCCTTGGGCACATGCCAGAAGCAGCTACCAGGATGATCAATATCCTGAATTACAAAACCAGCACTCAATTGGCTAGCATGGGAATCAACAACAGGACAGAAACGATTGCCATAGCCAAGAGAGTTGTTACATTGAGAAACTTGATTGGAACCTTGGAAAGAAGGACACAGGACATGCAGACAGAAATTAACAGGTTCCTGGAGAAGTTTGTAACACTGCAGAACAGAGGCCTCCCCAACATTTTGAGCAGCGTGGGAAGACTGCTCACCCTGGACAACTATAACAAGAGAATTGATGCACATGCAGTAGCAGAGATTGCAAAACCTCCCAGCACTTCAAAGGACACAGGGCCAGCCACAGGGCAAATGATGTATGACAGAGTGGAGAACCTGTTTTTTCTCATGAATGAGATAGAGCATCTGTTTGATACACCACCCAATTTCTTCAAGTTCACAGAAGCAGATGAGACTCTAGGGGCAATTTTGGCACATCAACTGCCCACACAGGATGTCTGGAGGCATTTGACCCAGACAATTTTAACGGGACAGAACCAATAGCGCAAAGGGAAAGAAGCAGGTACATACAGTGACAATTTTGGGAATTAATACCCACAGGAAAAGGCAGAGGCTGAGCCAACTCAGCCAGACCAATGACTCACCACCAGCGGCAGTCAAAGATACAGCTGACAGGCCCGAGACACAGTGTACCAGCCTACAGCCGGGTTTTCTATGCATTAACTCCGAATACTCAGACCGACTTAGCTATTCCTACAAAGCTAAAATATCTTCTGACAGAGCATTAAAATGCCTGTACTATGTATTAAATGCTGCATTAAATTCTGCCCATAATATCTTAGATAGTTGGTAAGGAAGTAAATCTGAGATAACAGAGGACTCAGATATTTTGTAAATGACCGCAAGTATATATTCACCCTTCACAGCAGTGAAAGGGGTTGGTTGATGGTTATTATTTTCTTAGAAGAGCTCTGGCTCGTTGTAACATTTTCAGAGAACCAATACAAAGGAAGTATGGAATTTCCAAGGCTCAGTGTTATTTGATGTCTTGTGGTGAAGGATGCATGTTACAGGATTCCATGGGTGTTGCATAAAACTATAAGTATTCTCAAATCTCTTTGTCGTGTCTGTTTTGAGTCTTTTGTTCTCTTTACTGTTCTTATGTTTACACTTGATAGCAAGGTGAAAGGATAGTACCAGGATTTAACCATGTTTACCCTGGACTCAAACTGAGCTATTATAAATGTTTTCCTCTTATACAGTAACAGAATTGTAATTCTTAAATGCTGCAATTCAAGACTGTGTTTTTTATTGTAACAGTCATTCTCTGGGATTCAACTTTGCCCCTAAGACCTCTGTTTTCTCTTCTTAAAGCTATCTGTTGGGAACACATAGATAAATAGTGGAAATTCTTAAATGCTTTCACTATTCGTGCTACCTGTTTCCAGTCTTTTAATCAAAAATCTGTTCTATTAAACTCCCAAATGGCCCTGTAAGTCCCATCTTTCATCTCAAAACTTCAAACACATACAGCTACAGACTCCATTGCCCAATGGTACTCAACTTCTCAGAAAACTACTTCACTAGAACCTAAAAGGAATTTCACCAACCAAACATAAACAAAACACAGTGCATAATAGCTAGCCTAAAACCCTACAACAAACAGTTACAAATCATAAAGAGAGAGCCCTCTCTGATCACTGTTAGGCTAGAAGCAGTGATCCAAAGATTGGTTAGTGGTTACCCCGGCCGTATTCCCTTGGGAGTCATAGGGAACAACCTGGGTGTTAACATAATTGGCGACTCCACTGGGGAGGAACTATTCAATTACTATCTATCTTCCAAAGCTTTCATCAAGCCTGAAACTAGCCAAGACATCTTAGGACTGTTTCTCTAATACAGGGGCAGTCTTAGGGAAGAGCTAACTAGGGAAACTTATCCTAGCCTTGAAACATATATAGTCATTCCAGAGTTCTTATTTTGCCCTTGTAAATACAAAACTTCTGTATAAAGTTCTGAAAGAACACTTAGAAGCTGGCTCCTAAAAGAAACCCAAGGCATACTAGGGCACACCCTGACCCTGACCAACCCATCATTGTTGATAACCCAAATATCATCCCAAAGAACATAAGGAAACAGCACAAGCAGGATAAACCTGCTGATTCAGATATAAGGTCAGACCAACCCATCCTCATTCCCACTCCTTGCAAAGTCCTTTTTCGTTCCACACCCAATTCCCCTAGTTCATCTTCAACCCCTCAAAGTCCTACCTTTCCATCTTCACCATCTGCACATACTCACTCAACCAGTTCTCCACTTGTTACCCATCCTATTAACCCCAGTACACCTGTAATCCCAGTTGTCCCATTTGTTCCTATCAACCATATTAACCCTATAAACATGGCTAACAGATATGCACCATTGCAGATTCCAGCCAATGCTCCAGCCCTACCCCAAGATTATCAAACCAGACTCTCATTTTTTGATTCCCATGGCCCTTTGACAGCCATCCAGCATGCTAAAAAGATGCAAGACCACTTTGAGACCTATGAAATTGATGATGATAGTGTCAGGATGAGAATTTTTGTCCAAAGCCTAACTGGGGATGTCAGAACTTGGTTTAGATCCTTGAATGCAAATTCCATTGCAACCTCTGAAGTTCTATACCAGGAATTTACCAACAGATGGGAGAAAAAGAGAGATCCACACCATATACTGGGTGAATATAACACTATTAAAAGAGGTCCCCAAGAAACGGTGTTGGAATATTGTGCTAGGTTTAACAACATATACAATGCTATTCCCCAGAACTTAAGGCCCCCTCCTGATTTAGCCCTTTATAACTTCCCTGATGGTTTTGACTCTGATATGGCCTATCAGTTGAGAGAAAGAGACCCTCCAACCCTTGCAGAAGCCCAAAGAGTTGCAGTCACTGTAGAGGCCAACCTAATTGCCAAAAGAAACAGGGCAAAGCTGGAAAAGAAGGTTGGTTTCAAGGAAGAGCCCTCGGGCTTCGATCAGAAGTTGGATGCAATACTAAACAGCATGAAAAGACTAGGTGAAAGAGTGGAATCAGTAGAAAGAAAGTCATCATGGGAAGCACCACAAAACACTACTCCTAGAAACCCAAATTTTAGGAGAACACAGAACCCCAATATAGGAAAAACAGGTGCTGACCAAGATATCAGACCACCTTTTCAAGAAAATTATGCAGAAACTTCCTCGGCTAATCAACTCAATGAAGATCCAGAGATCAATTTAATAGGTCTGGATGGTAAAAGCCATGTTTTCCTAACACAAGAAGACCATGATGAGGATGAGAACAAAACATTCCAAACACAATCAGGAGAATCCTTTGACTTTAAGCAAGGATATGATACTGCTGTCTATGAAGTCCATAAGCAGTACAAACTAAGAAGTCGGACTGTAAATGCAAATCAGCCTGAAAAGGTAAAGGAGAAACAGCAATCTAAAGAAGCCTCAGTCACTGAACCTAATGACAAAACAAACTTGCCTGCAAAGGAAGTAGTGGTTGAGGAGGTCACTGAATTTCTGTCCACACCACAAGAGCCCACAGCAACCTCATCCTCTCACCCAAATCCGAACATCACCCCTCAAGACATGGGCATGAAGGGCAGGTTCCAAAATCAAGATGAAATCCAACCGGAAGAGTCATTGAACAAGGAAAGGACTGCTGTCCGTGACCTTAAAATGCAGGTGGATAAACCCTTTGACCTAGGAACAGAGATTGGCAAGTTAAAGGTAGCAATTCCCCTCTCAGAGTTAGCAAAGCATGACATATATAAACAACAGATCAAGAAATCCCTTCAGCTCACCAACAACAAAGATGATGTAAATGTGCTAGATGACACTCCAGAATTACTGTTTGGTCCAGAGGTAGATGGAAAAACAGTAGTCACAGGGGTTTTACCTTTTTATGTCAGCTTACACGTTCATGATAAAATACTGCACAATGCAATGTTTGACTCAGGTGCATCTCACAACCTCATGCCAAAAGCAGTCATGGAAAGATTAAATTTGGATATAACAAGACCATACAAAGACCTGTTTTCTTTTGATTCTAGTCAAGTAAAATGCTTGGGCCTGATTAAGGATTTATGTGTGTCCCTGGTCCAATTCCCCAACAAGACCATTTTGATGGATGTTGTTGTTGCTGATATCCCACCCAAGTATGGGATGCTACTATCAAGATCATGGGGAGCAAAGCTTCAAGGCTCCCTGCAGTTAGACATGTCATATGCAACCATCTCTGTCTTTGGACAACCAAAAAGACTTTATAGGGAAACACTCATGAAGTATATGGTTAGCAGTGAAGAGAAACCCCAAAATTTCCCAATATATGCAGTTCATTCAGACGTAGACTCTTACATCCTCTTTAATGACAGCATAGGCCTCTCGGGCAGTCACATTAGCACCGAGACACCCATACAAAAACAAAACATCCATCAAACAAGTGGCACCTGCCAAAATTTAATCAGCCCAACAATACCCATTCACCCTCCTTCAGTTGTAAAAAATTGTCAAACAAATGATGAAATTATCCTAGGAGACAAATGGGAAAAGAAACCTCAACTCATGCTCACATGGCCATCCCATGAGAAGAATTTAAGATTCCCTGACCAGCAAGATAGTCTGTGGGTCCTAGAGTTTGATGGCTCAGTTAACAAGTTAGGGGCAGGAGCTGGAGTATGGATACATAACAAAGAGAAAGCCTGTGCACAAGGCAGGGCATATAGACTGAACTTTAAATGCACTAACAACATGGCAGAATATGAAGCTCTGCTACTAGGTCTCAAGATTGCTAAATCATTACAAGCACATAGCCTCTCAATCATGGGGGACTCTGATCTAGTAATTCAACAAGTAAAAGGGGATTTTGTCACCAATGACAAAAGATTAAGGTCCTACAGGTCTGCTGTAATTGAAATACTAGAAACTTTCTCCGAGTTTGTTCTCACAAAGATTCCAAGGGGCCACAATCTCCATGCTCACAGCTTGGCAACATTTGCCAGCACCTTCAAATTCCCACTACAACCCAACAATTGTTTCACAGCAGAAGTCAAATATAGGCCTTCTATTCCAAACAATGTCAAAGAATGGCAAGTATTTGAGAATGATAGGCAAATAAACAACTTTTTAACTTTGCAACAAGAGTTTACAGGATTAAATATTGACCTTGAGACAGCAAGTCAATCTCAAATTGTTGATGGAGCAAGTCAATCACAATTACAGTTTCAACAATCTGCTCACCCAATGTCACTTAGGACAGCAAAACAACTACTCAGCCCAACCATTTTCAATAATGAAAACATTCAACAAATTAAACAAATGGACTGTGAAGAGATGAGTAATATTGAAACTGAAATCATACAACTCAAAGACAACTTCCTCCCAGCAGGCCTTACCCCACTAGAGGACATTTTTGACTCAAATGATGTCCCCAGGAAACCAAAGATGCAGCCATTAGATGCAAGAGTTGAAGAATGTAATATTGGCACTATGGAAAAGCCTAAGATAGTCAAGCTGTCCGCCTCTTTGCCCCCCGATCAAAAGCCCAAATATGTTGATCTCTTTAAAGAATTCCAAGATGTCTTTGCCTGGGGTTATGAAGACTTGAAGTCTTATGATACCTCTGTTATACAGCACACCATTCCCCTCAAGCCTAATCAAAAACCATTCAAACAAAAATTGAGAAGAATCAATCCTGTGCTTCTTCCTTCCATTGAAAAGGAATTACAAAAAATGTTCAAAGCTGGGATCATAGCACCAATCAGGTTTTCTGAGTGGATTTCAAATTTGGTCCCTACAAGAAAGAAAACTGGTGAGATTAGACTTTGTGTAGACTTAAGGAATTTGAACCTAGTTTCACTCAAAGATAACTACCCTTTACCAAAAATGGACCACATCCTCCAAAGAGTAGTAGGAGCCTCAAGAATATCATTGTTGGATGGCTTCTCAGGTTTCAATCAAATCCTGGTACACCCTGACGATCAAGACAAAACTGCATTTACTACCCCATGGGGTACTTTCAAGTATGTGAAAATGCCCTTTGGATTGAAGAATGCAGGGGCAACATTTCAAAGAGCAATGGACATTGCTTTTGCAAAAGAAATTCATGATTTCTTGGTCATTTACTTAGATGATCTTACACCCTTCTCAAAATCTGACCAAGAACATTTGAAACATTTAAGACAGATTTTCATAACATGCAGAAAATATGGCATTTCCTTAAACCCCAAGAAGTCTTTATTTGGTTTGGAAGAAGGGAAACTTTTAGGACACATCATTTCAAAAGATGGCATAAGAATTGATCCAGATAGGATACAAGCGATCCTACAAATGCCTCACCCTAGGAATGTCAAAGAGTTGCAAGGATTCTTAGGAAAACTCAATTTTTTAAGAAGGTTCATCCCAAATTTAGCAGAATTGATCAGACTGCTAAACAATATGCTAAAGAAAGATTCAAAGGTTAAGTGGACTGTGGAAGCAAAGCAAGCCTTTGAAAGCATAAAACTGGCTTTAACCCAAACTCCGGTATTAACTAATCCTCAGTTTGACAAAGACTTTATTATTTTTTCTTTTGCCTCCCAGCATACTATTGCTGCTGTTTTATTGCAGAAAAATGATCAAGGGAATGAAAAGCCCATTGCCTTCTTCAGCAGAGCTCTTAGAGATGCTCCTTTGAAATACCAAATAATGGAAAAACAAGCCTATGCATTAATCAAAGCTATCAAAGATTTTAGGATCTATATCCTTTACTCTCATGTTGTGGCTTATGTACCAAGTCCTATTGTCAAAGACATTCTCACCCAAGAAAACTTAGAGGGTAGAAGAGGAAAATGGATTGCAAACATACTTGAATTTGACATTGAAATAAAGCCTACAAGGTTAATAAAAGGGCAAGGTTTGGCTAAGTTAATGACAGAATCAAATTTCCAAGCCTTAGATATCAACCAACTGGACAGTGAAACAGAGCTGGCGACTCCAAAGATCAACGTAGCCTTTGAACAATCTCCATGGTACTCTGATATCTGTTATGTGTTACAAAACCTGTGTGCTCCCCCAGGACTGTCCAGAACTAAGTCTAGGTTCCTAAAAATGAAAACATCCAAATTTTGTGTGTTAGATGAGAATCTACTCTGGAAAAACCATGAAGGTATTTTGCTGCACTGTCTTCTTGAGAATGAAACTGATAAAATTATGCAAGAATTCCATGCTGGAGACTGTGGTGGACATCTGTACTGGAAATCCACTGTGGACAAGATATTAAGGGCTGGTTATTACTGGCCCACTATGTTCTCAGATATGAAGAAATTCACAACATCTTGCCACAAGTGCCAACTGTTTGAAGGCAAAAGACAGCTGCTGCCACTTCCTTTGAGGCCCATTGCAACAGAGAGACCTTTTCAACAATGGGGCTTAGATTTCATTGGAGAAATTCACCCCTCATCTTCAGGACAACACAGATGGATTCTAACAGCAACAGACTACTTTACCAAGTGGATTGAAGCTGCCCCATGCAGACAAGCAAATGACTCAGTGATCATTCAATTCTTAGAGAACAATATACTGGCCAGATTTGGCTGCCCAGACAAGATAATAACAGACAATGCTGCTGCCTTCAGATCCAAGAAAATGGTAAATTTCTGTCATAAATTTCACATCACTTTGGGCCATTCTACAGCTTACTATCCTCAGGGAAATGGTCTTGCTGAATCATCAAACAAAAGCCTGATAAACATCATTAAGAAAGTGCTGGAAGAGAACAAAAAGAACTGGCACAAGAAACTAGTAAATGCTTTATGGGCAGATAGATTAACCACCAAAAGATCAATTGGTACCAGCCCATATGAGTTGGTCTATGGATTAGAGGCCAGATTTCCTTCATCACTAGGGGTGCCAGTTATGAAACTTCTACAAGAAAGTCAAGCAGAGCCAAATGACATGCAAAGAAGGATCAACCAGATAATCTGTTTACAGCAGACCAGAGAACAAGTTTTCAGCAGAGTGCAGATACTACAAGAGAAACTGAAAAAGGCCTTTGACAGAAGAACCAAAGCAGAAGACTTCAATCTAGGAGACAAAGTTCTAAAGTGGGATGCAAGAAGAGAAGACAAAGGGAAACATGGGAAGTTTGATTCTTTATGGAAAGGACCATTTGCTGTCCAAGCAGTGCAAGGTAATAACACTTATTTCCTTAAAAGCTTGACTGTGACTGAACTAGATGAAGGTCCTGTCAATGGCAGGATGCTGAAGCACTATTATGATGGTCCACTATGATAAGGATCCAAAGGTTCATTGTATATATGCAATTGTACATATTCTCTTTTGATTTATATTGTATAAAGAGGTTTTCCCAAGTACTGCAACTAGCAGCAACAGGCAGATAATATCAGAGGTTCTCCAAGAAAGAAGCACACTATTTTGACAGGTTACATGCATCAGATCTCAAAGATTAAGATGGACATTCAAGGAACAAGGCAATCTGACCTGCTGTTCTTGGTCTTTCAAAAGAAAAACCATCCCCATGTGGAGCCACTGTTGGATACCTATAGTAATAGGTTTCATATTTCATGATTGATTATTGAAAATCCAAATAGGCTCTGCTTTGTTAGCACAAAGATCCCATATTTCCAGGTAATCAGAGGTGTGTGAAATTACTTCAGATATTGAGGACCTTATTACATTTTTGTGGATGATTCAACAGTCTAATCTGGATCATGCCATGTTTCAATTTTGAGTTGTAGAATAGAGAAAGAAGTCTGTCCAAACAGCTTAATCTTGGCAGACAAGTAGTTCAGGTAGAGAAACAAAGGTTCCCAAAAGCCTAATCTGGGACCTTGGAAGAGATAAGGGTAGAAGCAGATAGAGTAAAAAAAAAAAAAAAAAAAAAAAAAAAAAGGAAAAAGCCAAAGAAAAGAAAAGGCAATTGAGGGTTGCAAGTCTAAGTGCCCCTCCAAGAAGAAACTAAAAAATGTTAGGTGAAATAGTTGGGTAGGCAGTTGTGGTTGCAGAAAGGACAGGTTCACCATTACATAGTTGTCAAAGATATTTTGCCAAGGCAATGGACATATCAGCAAAAAAGGTGGTGAATTTCATGGATTCACAGCAGAAAGCATCACTAACTTCACTTTTTCCCCCTTACTCCATCATTAACATCCCCTTTCTCAAAGATTCCCCTCCTTCACTTTACTAACTCCTAATTCTACTATTTAACTCCCTTATTCTACCCCTTGCCCTAATAGTAATAACACTAAGGTGTATAAAGCCCTAAATGTTATATATTCCCTCCCCTAGGCATAATAGCCGAGAAATCTGCAAAGAGGGATCATAGTGGCATCTGGCCACCATGGTGAACCTATCCCCGATACTCTCCCTTTGCTGCAGATCATTTCCCCTCAAAAAATACCTTTGCATGGGTAAAAACCCTCTCTAAACCCCTCTAGCCCACAAACCCTCCGCAAACCTTATAAAAGGCAAAATCCCGCCTTCAGCATGCCCCCAAATGCAAGCGCGGGTGGTCAGAGGTTGAAACATTTGAAAACCTTGTCAAAAAACCCATAAACGTTAAATTTTTCCGCCGCCCTATCCGCCGTGCACCTTACACCTCCGCCAGCCGTCGGATCAAGCCCTCCAGATCCGACGGCCCACCACAATATCGGAACGCCGTCCACGTCCGCGCGTTAACTCCCGAGAACATGACGTTGCGCCTCGTCATGCCTCTGCCACGCGTCGCCCGTTAGACCGTCTCGGAGCTCCCTCTGACACCCTGGGCGCCGTACTCTAACCGCCCCGAGAGACCGTGACGGTTAAAGCCTTAACCGTAACCTTCACGGCTTAACCTCCGCCCGTCCGCTGTTTGACCGTCCCGCCGCGTCCAGCTCACCGCTGACTGGGCTGCCACCTCACCCCCGTTGACCGGTCGTCTGCTGCCACGTCCTCCCCGATGACGTCTGCTGACGTCACATCACCGTGACCCACCAATGACGTCATGCTGACGTCATCCTATAAAAGCGCCAAATGGGTAAAAATCTCATAATAACCAAATTTCACGCATTTTTTACCATTTCACTGTTATTGTCTGCTGAACTCTCTGTTTAACCGTTTCTGCCCGGATTTCCGCCAACCTGTAAATTCAACAAAGGCGACCACTCCAGCAACTGCAGTACACCTTATCACGACTTCTGCACGTCAAGTTACAGGTATTTACCCTACCCTGCCCTCCATACGACCTGCATTCTGCTCTAAACTGCTCACAGGCATAATAGGACCGTAAGACAGATTTTTTCACCGCTAGAACCGGGTTATACCTCCACCATTGTCTCTGTGAAGTCCAAAAATTCCCTGCAGAGTTGTAACAAACTGCAATTCATCTGAAAACCCCTCGTCCTGCGTTTTCTCGGCTAAATGCCCCGCTGAATACCTCTGAATTACTACCAGGAGCTAAATTGGTCCCCAAAGAGTCTCTGTAACCAATTACCAGCAGTATTTCAATTTCTAGCTGGTAAATTCCCCTCTGACAGTTCAGAAAATCAAGTTTTTACCACAGAGGGCAATCTGCAGTCTGTCTTTGCCAACTCACTTGTCAAATTGCATTAGTTTATCCCTTCACAAGCTATGGAGACTCCCATTGCTCTCAATATTAAGCCTATCAATGCCCCCCACCAAGAATTAGCATGGAAACCCCTGGGAGACATGGATTACCAGATGTTGGACTGGTTTCCTATGGGAACTAAGTATAATATCCAGATGTTAAATGAACTGAGAGCCCAGCACATGAGTGGAGCAGATATCCTGGGAATTTGGGAATCAAATTTGCCCATATACAACCTTCCCCAAGTTAATCCCATGCCAGAGCTTATCTACAGTTGCCAAGAGTGCTATGACCCCAGCCAAAGGGCAGTCATTAGCCCCACAGGCCTAGTCCTGTTTCAGATCACTCCAGAGAGTATAAATCAGATGCTGCATTTTCATACAGCCAAGAAATTGACCCCTCTTTCCATGCAAGATTTGATAAAGAGAGGAAATAACCTGTCTAATGACCAGATTGTGAAGATTAACCAGCTATTTGTCACACCTAGCTCTGAAACAGTCAGAACCCCTCCCATTGGGTACCAATACCTGAATGAGTTGGGCAGGATGATGGTGGACTTGATTGGATATGTCCTGGGATTCAGAGGACTGGAAGATGTAGATGACTGCATATTGGCAATGCTGTCCATATTTGCCCCAGGTAAGCCTCCAGCTATCCACTATGATTATGCAACTTATATAGCTGAGAAGATTCATGACCAGTTCATGAACTTGAAGAGGGAGAGGCTGTTCAGATACACCTCCTACATATACCATCTGTTCTTGTTCAACCAGCCAGCTACCTTCTCTGTCCCTTTGAGGCCACTCAACGCCCAAGGAACCCCAAGATCAGTTGTTTTTGGACCCCTGTGTTCCATCGTACCTCACTATCACCTTATACATACTGTGAGTTTATTGATTTATTTGTTCATCCAGCCCTAACAGTGCTGCAAGGTGCCCCTCCTCCTAGACTGACCGATGACATGAAAAGAATTCTTCATTTGAACAAGCTTTACAACATCGGCAACTGGTACTTCTACCAGAATCACACAGTCATTAGGGTGTATGGATGTGAATTAAATCCATTTAGGCTGCCAAGGTACGTTCCCATGAGACTGTTTGCCTTAGAATATTTCAGGCAATTTGGGAACTCAGATTACCTACACTTTCAGAGTAAAAACAAGAAATCACAGTTGAAAGTGAGAAATCAGCTAGGTCCCTTCTTATACAACAGGAAGGAAGAAGGCTGGAAAGAGGCAGACAGGATCCTGGAAGGACTCCAGTTGAAAACTAGTTTTGAGTGGATTCCATATGACCCTAACCACTCTATTTCCCTCAGGAGGATCAGGTATAAGTTAGGCAACTATGCTCATGCCAGATTACCTGAAATTGAAAAATATGCAAATGCACCAGATTGGGAAGAGGGCACATTAGTAGAGCAAATGACTAATGAAGAAATACTTGAGCAAGAGGCTAGAAATGTCCAAAAACAAGCTGACTTGGAAACTTGTGGACAGGTGCCTATTTCCTACAGGAGGCAAATTGGGGCAGCCACCACAACACCAGCAACACAACAGCGAACTGCCGAGCAGACAACCCAAGCAGCAAGCAAGGACAAAGGCAAACAGGTGGAACAACCACCTATATTAACAGAAGAACAGGTTGACACCTTGCTACAGCAGCAAGAAGAAATGGAAGAACGGGAGTTGGGGCAGCAACAAGATAAACCACAAACTAGTGGGCAGCAGCCATTACAGCAAAATAAAGAGACAGATTTGCCCGGATCTACAGAACAGCAGCCCCAAACAGAGTTGTCTCCAAGAACAGACATCAATGTGGACAGCTCAGTCCTCCAAACACCTCAGAAGGAGGACTTAACCAGAAAGAGAGAGAGAGAGACTCCCCAGACTTCATCCTTGATCAGAGGAGAGAAGAGACAAAGATTGAATGACTCCCAAGAGGAGGACATAGCAGTAAGGCAGGCCATGGGCATGGGCCCACCCAGTGGAGAACTCTCGGCCAGCTCATCTCAAAGAGGACCAGATATGACAATGGGAGGAGAGGTCAGCTCTTCTGGCCGCATAGAGAGGGGCACTCAAGTATAAAGCAGCAGTTCATCGAAATCAAGAGAAGGAGTGATCCCATAAAAGTGCAACTCTATGATCACTTGTTAAAACTAGCCCCCAGCAACCAGCAGAGACTAATGTCTGCTTTTGATGTGAGTGAGGGCAAAATGATAATGAGCCATTTTATGCCCACAACTCTACATCCTCAGTCCACCTCAGACTATTTAAGAACCAACATGGAGGTTCTGGCTAAAGATATTCACCCCATGGATAAGATAGAGTTACACAAACAAACGGGTGAAATGGTGTATGCCTCCCTGGCAGATGAGACACTGGAAAATTACAAGTTAAAGAGCAGCCTAGACAATACATCATCCCAGCTAGAATTGGAACGAGCATCCTCACAAGCCAAGGACAACAGGATCAAATCCTTGGAGGAGGTAATCATAGAGATAGGACATGATCCCAAGGATGTCAAAGGCATCCAAGAACTGCTGAAAATAAGGGATGCAGACATGGCAGCCCTAAGAAAGAAAATCAAACTCCCGGCCACCATCCATCCACAAACAGATGAAGTTGCCCAGCAACGGCAAGAAAAAGATACCACAGACCTGCTGGTATCCTTATACAAAGAGCTGGTTAGGACTCAAGACCAGCTAGGACAAACTGAAGCTGCAAAGGCAGCACTACAGGAAGCACTGAAGCAAAGAGAAGAGGGCCATCCCTCCCAGCCTCCTCCTGTGATAATAAATCTTGAGGAAGTCCCTCCAAAGACTGCTCCTCCTCCTCAGCAAACAGAAGCTACAGCACCAACTACAGCGCCATCCACAGCAGCAACAACTACAACATCAGAACAGGCTGCTAGTCTAGACATGCAGAAGCTACAAGCAGAGATCCGAGCTATGGAAGCCCAAATGAAAGAGCTGGATGGGCTCAAACAGAACTTGGCTAATGTTAATGAGAAATTTGATAAAAGCAAACAAAATGAGGCAGCCAAGGAGAGAGAGGTGAAAACCCTTAAGAGAAGGATTGCTGAGCTGGAAAAAGAGCTTGCACTGGAAAGGGTGACAGCTGATATGAAAGCAGTGTTGTGGAGCAACATTGGGAGATCCATTGCCAAACAGTGGCAATACATTGAAACCATGGATGAACAAATGGTGCTCATCACCAAAGCAAACAAGGAAATACAGAGAGCAAGGGCAAGCCTTGGGCACATGCCAGAAGCAGCTACCAGGATGATCAATATCCTGAATTACAAAACCAGCACTCAATTGGCTAGCATGGGAATCAACAACAGGACAGAAACGATTGCCATAGCCAAGAGAGTTGTTACATTGAGAAACTTGATTGGAACCTTGGAAAGAAGGACACAGGACATGCAGACAGAAATTAACAGGTTCCTGGAGAAGTTTGTAACACTGCAGAACAGAGGCCTCCCCAACATTTTGAGCAGCGTGGGAAGACTGCTCACCCTGGACAACTATAACAAGAGAATTGATGCACATGCAGTAGCAGAGATTGCAAAACCTCCCAGCACTTCAAAGGACACAGGGCCAGCCACAGGGCAAATGATGTATGACAGAGTGGAGAACCTGTTTTTTCTCATGAATGAGATAGAGCATCTGTTTGATACACCACCCAATTTCTTCAAGTTCACAGAAGCAGATGAGACTCTAGGGGCAATTTTGGCACATCAACTGCCCACACAGGATGTCTGGAGGCATTTGACCCAGACAATTTTAACGGGACAGAACCAATAGCGCAAAGGGAAAGAAGCAGGTACATACAGTGACAATTTTGGGAATTAATACCCACAGGAAAAGGCAGAGGCTGAGCCAACTCAGCCAGACCAATGACTCACCACCAGCGGCAGTCAAAGATACAGCTGACAGGCCCGAGACACAGTGTACCAGCCTACAGCTGGGTTTTCTATGCATTAACTCCGAATACTCAGACCGACTTAGCTATTCCTACAAAGCTAAAATATCTTCTGACAGAGCATTAAAATGCCTGTACTATGTATTAGATGCTGCATTAAATTCTGCCCATAATATCTTAGATAGTTGGTAAGGAAGTAAATCTGAGATAACAGAGGACTCAGATATTTTGTAAATGACCGCAAGTATATATTCACCCTTCACAGCAGTGAAAGGGGTTGGTTGATGGTTATTATTTTCTTAGAAGAGCTCTGGCTCGTTGTAACATTTTCAGAGAACCAATACAAAGGAAGTATGGAATTTCCAAGGCTCAGTGTTATTTGATGTCTTGTGGTGAAGGATGCATGTTACAGGATTCCATGGGTGTTGCATAAAACTATAAGTATTCTCAAATCTCTTTGTCGTGTCTGTTTTGAGTCTTTTGTTCTCTTTACTGTTCTTATGTTTACACTTGATAGCAAGGTGAAAGGATAGTACCAGGATTTAACCATGTTTACCCTGGACTCAAACTGAGCTATTATAAATGTTTTCCTCTTATACAGTAACAGAATTGTAATTCTTAAATGCTGCAATTCAAGACTGTGTTTTTTATTGTAACAGTCATTCTCTGGGATTCAACTTTGCCCCTAAGACCTCTGTTTTCTCTTCTTAAAGCTATCTGTTGGGAACACATAGATAAATAGTGGAAATTCTTAAATGCTTTCACTATTCGTGCTACCTGTTTCCAGTCTTTTAATCAAAAATCTGTTCTATTAAACTCCCAAATGGCCCTGTAAGTCCCATCTTTCATCTCAAAACTTCAAACACATACAGCTACAGACTCCATTGCCCAATGGTACTCAACTTCTCAGAAAACTACTTCACTAGAACCTAGAAGGAATTTCACCAACCAAACATAAACAAAACACAGTGCATAATAGCTAGCCTAAAACCCTACAACAAACAGTTACAAATCATAAAGAGAGAGCCCTCTCTGATCACTGTTAGGCTAGAAGCAGTGATCCAAAGATTGGTTAGTGGTTACCCCGGCCGTATTCCCTTGGGAGTCATAGGGAACAACCTGGGTGTTAACAGCCAGGATCAACATACTTCTCCATGGAGATGGTATTGGTCATAAGGCCTGCTAAATTTCGTAAAACATGAATGGTCTGAGGATCAATCCTTTTCCTAGCAGGCTTCTTGAGACACATGTCTTTGATGGCTTTGGTATAGATAGGAATGTCCTTTATAGCTTGCAGCAGTGGGATTTTTATGTAGACATTTTTAAGTTCATCCAAGACATCAAATTGTGGTGGAGGCAATGGTGGTTTTACTTGGACCAATCGGTCTGGAAAAGGTGGATGCAGTGATTGCATCTGTTTATCTTTGGTATCACTGCTTGGTTGTGTTTGAGTTGTCATTTCATTTTCTTTTTCTAAGTTTTCTTCTTGCTGATCTGTTATTGGAGAATCCTTTTGGAGCACCCTACCAGACCTCAGATTAATGTTTTGCAAAGGCAGTGTGGAGTATGAGGTTCCTTCCTCTACATTATAGGCTGGCCTCTCTGCTCTATTTTTCGGATTTGGGACAGTTTGAGCAGGAATTTGAGTGGGTCTGGGAGGTTGTGGGTTAGTTGGAAATTGCAGTTGTGGTACATTTATTGGTGGAGGAGCAGGCAGTGTTTGTTGAGAAGGTTGGGGCTGATAAACAACTTGCTGAGGGTGCTGCTGATATGTTTGAGAATGTGATGGATATGGCTGTCGGTACTGCTGATATGGCTGTGACTAAGGTGGGTATGATTGAGGATATGGATGATAGGATTGGGAATACTGTTGAGACGGTCTCCATTGATTTTGTGATTGGTTTCCATGCTGCCATGGCATGGGTACATTCCATGAGTTTTGCGCATACATCTGGTCATTCATAGGAAATTGCAAATTTTGATTAGGAAACATACCTTGGGGTGCTTGCCTTGGCTGCCATGGTCGCTTTGCACCCATGTAATACACGTTCTCCATCTCTGTGCTGGCTGCCATGTTACAGTTCTGCAAAATTTTAACTTTAGGACAGTTAAACATATCATGATGTTCAGTACAGAAAGCACATACTTGGATATTCTCTAGAGGGCAGTCTTTTAATGCATGTTTCTTGCGACACTTGGGGCAGAAAATAGCCATGATATTGTCTTCTTCTTCCTGTTTCTTTTTGGCTTTTAAGGTATCAATTTGGTTTCCTAGAGTGCTCAACAAATCTGTTTTGAACTCCTCTAAAAGATTACCAATTTCAGCCCGGGTGACACTAGCAGAGGCAGTTTTTGTGACCCTAGATGACAAGGTTCTCTTTCCCATTTTGGCTTTACTCCTTGAATATTTTTCACACAGTTCAGCTATTTCTTCAAAGGGTAAGGCAGAGATGTCACCTTTGCCCATTAAGTTGAGATCATCCATGTATTCTTCCCGGATACCTTTCAAGAATATTGTGCGGACTAGATCAGGAGGCATTGTTCGGTGTTTAGATTTTTGCAAGTTATAGACAAACCGTTCTAAATATTCTTCTAAGGTTTCATCCTCCTGCTGACTCATTCTAAAGATGTCATCTTTAGAGTCTTTGGATCTGCAATAAGGCTGATATTTCCTTAGAAATATTCTCCTCATGCCATCCCAATCAACTATGGCATGCTCACCTAGCCCCATAAATCATTTCAAGGCTGCTGCTTTTAATGTGGCTGGAAACAATCTGAGCCTATGAGCATCATCTGTATAGCCATAAGTTTGACATACAATGTCAAACTCGAATAAGAATGAGTCCGGATCCTCTGAAGCCATACCATAGAAATTGGGTAGCACGGATGGGGGTATATTTTTCATTTTGATCTCCTCATCCTCCTGTGGTTCTTGTATAGGGAATTTAAAAGTTGATTCCTCCTCCTCTTGGTGGGGTACTGATCCAGATCCTTCCTCAGCCATTCTAATTGGTCTCTTTATGTCAGTGTCACTTGATGGAAAAGAGAGAAAGGAAGATTGCTTGGTAATTGTACTACTTTTCCCTTGTGTAGAAGATCTAGGAAAGGGCTTCTGCTGTGATTTATGTGCAAATAGAGTTTCCCTCTCAGCAAGAGTAATTTGCTGTCCTGAATAAAATCTTTCTGCCAATATTTGGATATCCTCCTCAGCTGGTGTTTTATTCCCTAGAGAGTCTGCTCCTGATGATGATGGGTTAGTTTTTAGATGGTGGGGGGTTTTTACAAATCTCCCTTGATTGTCTCTAAGTCTAGGCATAAATGAACATGATTTCTAACTGTGTTTTTGTTGATTTTTGTGTATTGAATTTTTTCTTTTTGTTTGAATCCTTTAAGTACGCCTCCCCGGCAACGGCGCCAAAATGTAGTGTTCCAGCTAGGGTACTAGTCTAGACTCTATATTTAATATCGACCGAGGTGCGTAAGCTTAGAGGCGTGGTCTAAAATATATAGACATAAAGGATTGCTGGCCAAGTGATTATGATGTAGGTTACAAGGCTTCTTTACGGAAGACTGGAATATGTAGCCTATCATTCAAACACTCAGATTACCCTACTGATATACTTGATTACAATGCTTGTCATGAGATGCATTTACTAAATTAAACACTAAATCTAAGTGCTGTGTATGACTGTGCAAACCTAAGCACTGTGTATGACTGTAACAATGATTTTAATCTCCTTACAGAGATATTGCCCAGAAAACCCTTGTTCAATGAACACACAGCATTCAATGATATTTACACTATATCAAGCTATGCAGAGATCATAAATGAACTGTGAAATAGAAATAGAGTTTATGATGGTGCTTTTACAAGCCACACAGGGATCGAATCCCTTACAGGACGCCTTTCCAAACCTCAGTGATGACGGTGCAGCACAACCATAAACGCAAACCATTCATAAGCGCACACCATATACATTAAATGGAAATCAAAAGCTATGGGAATCGAAAGCTATGTAACTGTTATGCAAACCATGTGCTATGTAAATCGAAAGCTATGTAACTGTTATGCAAACCATATACTATGGAAATCGAAATCCAATCACTGTGCAAACATACGATAACCGAAATGTAAATGAAACAAATGGACAGTATACCGATTGAACGCAGGGCCCGTCCGCGTCCTAAGGGTACACTGGCTATAATCGACCGGCTACCAAATCAATGCAAGAGATACACACGTCGTGACTGTAAATAGGTCTTAGTATTAAACTTAAAACTCTGTTCTAGAACGATTCAATGATAAAACTATTCAACCCTTAACCGGACTGTATTTACATATTCATATGCACAGCCATGTCATTACTACAATGAATGTACATTCGGCTGTTGCCGCTTTTATTACATCAAGCCTTTTCAAAATGTTTCTATACTAAGTGTTTCCAAAAAGAACAAAAACTAAAATGAAAATGAAACGAGCTGCTGTTGTTGCTTTTGTCTGCCAGAGTTCCCTGCTTTGACTTGAGTTGACCGCGTACATAGGAGGTTCGATTCGGCTGGGAGATAGGTGTTTGTCCATGCTTGGACATTCTGCTTTTCGTCCATGCCTTTCGTTCTAGCCCAACTGCTGCGCCACATGTCAAACGATAAGCTCATTACAGGATGTGGGTACTTCCTGTAACCATTTCATAAAAAAACTTCTAATTCTTCAACATAAAACCCCTAAATCAATTTCTATGCAATTTAATAACTATTAAACTATTAATAATCAATTTTCAAGGATTTTGAGGGATATATGATGAAAATGTATGGATAAATGATATGTTTTTGGGAAGGAAAAAGGGGTCTTGGGATGATACCAACACAAGGTTTAAGGAAAATGCTGTCAAATGGTAATTGATCGTGGCAGCACCGATAATTTGGTCTCTACAAAAGTGGTGGAAAAGTTGAAAATAAAGATAAAGAAACATACAACACCTTACAAGGTGTCATGGCTTCAAAAAGGACATCAATTGTTAGTGAATGCACAGTGTGAAGTGGAGTTGCAGTTGGGCAGATACAAAGACAAAATTCTATGTGATGCGATGCCTATGGATGTGTGTCACATATTGTTGGGAAAAACTTGACATTATGACAAAGGAGCTATGAATGATGGGAAAAAGAGCACATACAAATTTGGTAAAGATGGTATTAATCATACATTGTTGCCTATGGAAGTATAGGATGCATCAAGAAAATCTGATCCAAAGACCCTATTGCTGAGTGGAAAATAATACTTGCAATAGATTGAAGAGAATGAGGTAAATTTTGCATTGATTTACAAACCCAAGATAATAATTACTTCCACTAAAATTTATGATTTGCCAATTGAAATTCAAGAGATGCTGGAAAATTATTGTGATATCATTGTAGATAATTTTCCTAACAAGTTATGACCCATTAGAAAGATCATTCATCATATAGATTTGATTCCAGGGGAAAATCTGCCAAATAAAGCAGCTTATAGGATGACTCCCACAAAATTTGAAGAAATCAGAATACAGGTTCAGGAATTGTTAGATAAAGGACTGATTAGAGAGAGTTTGAGTCCTTGTGCAGTGCCAACAGTGTTGAGTCAAAAGAAAGATGGAGGTTGGAGAATGTGCACTGATTCAAGAGAGATCAACAAAATAACAATCAGGTATAGATTTCCTTTACCTAGAATTGAAGATTTGATGGTGTTAGAGTCGGTCTGTTCAGCCCTCCATCAGAGATCAAAATCTCTTTTGTTGCATTTCATTTTAGGGGTCTCATTCAGTTCAGTCATCTGCATTCCATTAGGAGCATCGATCTCTTGACGGAAGGGTCTTTTCACTCATACCCCTCATGTCATGTACCTGTTGGTCCGTGTCTATTCATCAAAATCAATTTTAAAGTCATTTACAGTCTTGTTTGGTCTTTTGGTCAGCAAAGAGTAATTTCAGTCATTAAGTCTAGAGTTTCGCAAATTTTATCTTCAAAATGTCTAATAATGTCAGCATGCACATGAGGGAGGTTTCATAATAAGTTTTCATCACAATCTTTGATCATGACTTTTCTTCAAAACTCTGTTTTGAAGAAAATCATCATTTTGTTCTTTGTAATAAATTGCCATGTATATTTTCAAGGTTTTTTAGTTGTCAAAAATCTTCAGGCGTAGCTCTGGTCACCTTTGCAAATTTCCAGACCATTCATCCCTACAAGACAAGCGAAAATCAAACCATTCAGTCTAAGAGCAGCAAAGAAGCAAAACATGGTTTAAAATTGAAGTGTCAAAGGTTTCAAAACTACAAAAGTTGGTTTTTCACATCAAAAATCAAGGTCCATGATATATAAGGCATTTCTGGTGTTTAAATAATCCATTGACACGCCAAAGAAATCAGTGAAACCAAGACAAATTATGGAGGAGTGAAGAAATCACGTTGAAGGCCGAAAATGTGTTGCAGTTGTAGCGCGCGGCACATTGGAGGAAGGCGCAGCGCACATAGGCCGCGCGACGCATTGGGCAATTTTACGCAGTGTAAAAATACACTGGCGCGGCACACATGGTAAGCGTGGCGCGTTGGGCTGGTGCGCAGCGCACAGAACCAGAACTCAATTTTTTGTCATTTGTTTTAAAAAACTCCAATTCACTTGTTCTTCTCACTCCAAGAAGTTTATGAAATTGCCATTAACATGTTTGGTGCTCATTGAGGTGAATTATGAGAGTTTTTTATGTAAAATTGCAAACCTTATTACTTTGTTTAAAGCTGCTCCTTAGGGTTGTGTTTTGGTGTTTTGGTGCCAAAGACTCCTTTTTCCTCTTCACCGTGTTGATTCTTTCTCTCACCTTAAACCCATTATCCCTATTAAATCCCCTGTTCCTCTACATCCCAAATCACTTATTTCTAAAGTCCTATGTTCCTATCCCTAAACCCTACCATACCCTATTACTCTCTCTTTCCCATATCATTTGCAAAATTCCTAAATCCCCAAATCTTGCATTCCTAAAACACAATCAAGTGACTGTCCTCACATTGCAAAATTCACTTGATTGAACCATATGCTTTCCCTCACCCCATTATACCCATTGTCCCATATTTCTCAAAGTCCCTCATAATCCTTTGGCATACACAGGAAGGGTACTGAGGAGGCGCAAAACGCATGATCGGCTCCAAATCATGGCCGAAGATTCTTTGGCTAAGCATGATACTTGATGATGAACCTTCAGTCCAAATTTCAGCAAGTTTGGAGAAAATTTTGTCATTTTTGAATTTTTTGGTCACAAAACAGAGTTTTCTGCCCAATGCGTAGCGCCACTTGGCGGACGCCTATGATTGGGACATCTTCTGGAGGAAAACTTGATATTTTTGGGTTTTTTATGATAAATTATGCATGCTCAGCAATGGCCTAAGGATTTCATCAAGTTCTGGGTTGTCTAAAGGGTCAAAAACACCTTGAAAATGGCCTTTCTGCCACCTTTTGCACACACAGGAACCAGTCTTGGGAGATTGAAGTTTTGGAGGGGAAAATGATATCCAAATCCAAAAATTCCACTTGAGTTGGAAAGTAAACAGGCAGTGCTTTCCAACGAGCTATCATGAGCTCAATTTTTTGATATGGGGAGGGCCTCAAAATCATCTCCAAAGTTGTGCTACGCATACAGGTTTCAAGCGCGGCACATAGGAAAATTTGGCCTATTTTTCACTCAGCAGCTCAAAAATTCACCCAGTTTTGACTAGTTTCACTTTTTCATGTAACTCTTGATCTACCATGATGTAATTTCATAACCATGATGTAATTTTGGTACATATTTACTTGTTCTACAGGATTCATTCACTAAAAAGTGAAAATTAAATGAATGAATCAGTTTCCTAGCATATAGAGGCAAGTTGTTTGATTGCCTAGATTTCAATGCCTTGTTTAGAATTGGTTGAAACAACTCCTATAATGATGAGCTCGACCCCTAGAGGCATGGGAAGGAATTATGCTTGTTAATATCATGTAATTTCTCAGTCATTTTCATGGTTGGACACTTGGGATTGCTGGGCACTTCATTGTACATTTGATTTTTGCATTTTTGGCAAAGGAAAGACCAGGATTTTGCAGAACTTGTTGGGATCCTTATGGCTCTGTGTTTTGATGGTGTTTTTCTTCATGTAATTGTAATTTCATCGATGTTTTATGTATGCCATTTCCCTTCTCTTTGCTTCTGAAATTAAACAAATTGAGTGACAAAGGTAGAATTCATTAGCTTACTGTGCTCTGCCTGTTAGTTTTGTTTAATTCTCAATGTTGTCTTCAGTTTGAAGAGGATTCTTGATACCCTCTTGCCCTCTTCAGCTTCTCACCAGTCTAAACCCTCCATCTTTACAAATCAAAGCATCAAAACGATTGCCTTTCTTGCCCCAATCAGAACTCTTCAAAACTAGCCTTCATCCCGGGACCCTAATTTGCCTTTCCCTTGATTCCAATAAAAAACCCCCAAAAAAATCAAATCAAAACCTTGCACTTAATACCTAGCCTAAAATTAGCTTTTATTTCAGTCATCTCGAGCCCCATCGATTATCTTTTGCCGAGATTGACCTGAAGAGAGCCCTCTCCTGTCCTCGTAGGGCTAGCTACGAGGCTGAGCGTGGTTTGATGTGGTCCTAGAATCTTACCTTTTCAGCCTGAGGTAAATCTAGGCTCTAACATAGTGGCGACTATACTGGGGAAGAAACTATTATCATTGTTTTGCTTGTAGACTACAGACGGAGCCTCAAGTTAGCCAGGTAGCCTTCGAAACACTCTTGCTTTGCATTAGCGAAAGTAGATGAAAGCTGCTTCAGTCAATCTCCGGTCTAGTTTATAAACTGGACATCTGATCTAAATGATCACCCCAGTACATGTATCAAGTTAGATCTAATGGTTGATGGTGGACAATGATTAGACATAAGAAGGATGAAATCATTCACCTGGTGACTCCTGTAAAAACTCCACTGGAAGACTAACTCTTTCTCTGAGAAAATGGAAGGATCTTACACAAAGTTCAGGTATCCAAAGTGGAAAGGTATTCAGGATTTAGTTTGCTTTCTTGTAAATTACTTCTTTGCTGTTCTTGAAGCTGTTCGGAAAGTTTTTCAAAAACTTTTGTATGATAAAGGTGATCAAAATCTTCAATCGACCTATTCAAAAAGTGTCAATACTGAGTTTCCCTTTGATCCTTGCCTCCTTACTTTTCCGACATCTTATGATGTCTCTCTTCAGAGTGATGACCCTAAAGAAAACAAAACTGATCCCATAGCTCTTGTATATACTCCTACACCTTTTATAGTCCCAGATAGGTATAAACCTCTTGTTTTACCTTCTGTTCTCCTTGCTTTCCCTGCAAATTATTACCTATATTTGCCGAGATTTGACAGTGAATGTAAGAATGTCAATGCTGAGCAACATGTGCAGAATGTTGAGACTTTTCTAGACCTTTTTGAAGTTGATGAAGAAGATGTCAGTATAAGGATTTTTGCTCTTTCTTTGCAAGGCAAAGTCAAGAGTTGGTTCAAAACCCTGCCTGATGCAAGCATCTCAGATTTCCAGCGGTTCGTCAAAGTTTTCCTCGACAGTTGGGTGATCGGATAGAACCTTTTCTTGATTATAGAAGAGTATAACCAGCTGAAAAGACTACCAGGGGAGACAGTACAACATTTTTCTGCCAGATTTAACCAAGTTTATTATTCGATGCCTGTTGATATAAGACCTCCTCCTGGATCCGCTCTCTTTCACTACCTAGCATCCTTTGATCCAGAAATGGAGTTTCAACTGAGAGAAAGGAATCTTGCAACACTTGAAGAGATGTAGAACAGTGCAGTAAATGTAGAGGCTCATTTGTTGATCTGAAGGGCAAGGTTGAAAGAAGAAGAGACGAAAAACATAGATCCGAAGGAATCGACATCTCTAGAGGTAAAGCTTGACATTTTGGTAAGTACAGTGGAAGAGATGATGCAGAGGATCACCACAAGGAATGAGAATAATGTTCAAGCCCATGGCTCGCTGATTGAAGAAGAACAAGTTGCTGGTCCAAAACATCTTCTTTCTTATCCCAATTTTTATAGATATGATAATGATTGTCTTATAGATCATCTTGGAGAAGAGAGATCTGTTGATATGACATGTATGCTTGATGATGTGTTTTATACTGATGATTTGCCTCAGTTTGATCAGTATGATGATGATTATGTTCTCCAAACAGAAGCTAATCTTGTAGACAAACAAGCAGCTAGTTTGTGGGAGGAAGAAGTTCACTTTCAGCAGCTCAAGTACAGTGATCAACCGATGCATATCAACTATGAAAATGATGAGGAAAGTGCAACAAATTTTGAAGTAAGTGAAGGATCTTTGCCTTTTTGTTTTGATTCGTTTCAGTTCATCAGAGACAACATTCATGCAATCAGAAATCAGCTGTCAACAAGTCTTGATTTGGACCATCTTGAGGGCAATGAAAACCTTGTTCAAGACTTCTCATATCCAGATTTACAGCCCCCGAATGCCATTGATTGTCAAGTTGTAGATGAAGACATGGAAGCTGGCACATGTGATCAAATGATACAGGATGATTCCATACCATTTTGTTTTGAATCATTTCAGTTTTTGAAGGGTAAATTGCATAGTAAATCTTCAAATAAACAGCTTGTAGGAAATCAACAATGTCTCAGTTTTAATGTTGAGGATGAGACAGATAGCGAAATTCTTGAGCAAGTTGTTAATGAAAAATATTCCCCTGAAATGATTGATGAAATCATTTTGGATACAAAACCCTCCCTAGCACCAGATTTACAGCCACGAAACACAATTGAAGATCAGATTATAGATGAAGGCGTGGAAGCCGGAATACATGATTTAATGATGCAAGAGGATTCTATACCCTTTTGTTTCGAATCATTTCAGTTTATAAGGCAGAATCTTCGTAATATCTCTAAAGAAAAAGATGAACAACCAGTAAGATGTCATACAGTTTAATTGGATACATCGCAACAGTCTTCTCAAATTTTTGATGATCCTATTGCTCGTGTGTTGGATGATGTTTGTTGTAAAAGTTCTTCCCCATTGGCTAACCATGTGCCAGATAAGAATGTTGATAATAATCTTATTCAAAATTTGCCTTCATTGTCTTGTTTAACATATTTTTCATTACAAAGTCCATATCAAGGTTTGCATTCATATGAGGAGATTGATAAAGGAGACTTTTGTTCTATTTGGAATTAGCAATAGAGTTTGGTTATTCACGAATTTCAGGACCCTTTTGACAGCCTGCTGCTGTCACCAAAGAAAGACAACACCGATGTGAGGAAATGTTTAATATCCAGCTATGAAGATTACTTGGACCAGAGCAATAATGTGTTAATGGAAATCAATAGAGATGTTTATGAAGATCCTTTCGCAGTATTCTTGAAGTCATCGAGTCAATTCATGCTTTGCAAGTTTATTAGCAATCAAATTGATTCCAAGTTTCCATGGGAGTTGCCTTTCGATTCTTCCCTTTTCCTGCGCATCAGAAAGCATTTGGGAAGAAATCAAATAGCAGCCATGATGCTTACATGGTTGCATTGGCTGTTCCATTTCACTTGATCGAGGGTGAAAAGAACACTTAGAGTAGGTTTGTTAGTTATGTTTTAGTCATGTTTGGTTTTATTATGGATTTCAATTTTAGCTTTGAGTCCAATTTTCATTCAACAAATGAGTTAACAACTTGTGTGGTTTTTTCAAGTCATCGACTCCATATCCCAATGGACGAAGGCACTGTCTGCTCACCCAAAGATATGTAGTCCTTGGCACCTCTAAGGAGCTACCATCCCCATTGGAGCCAATGTTAGAGTCGGTTTGTTCAGCCCTCCATTAGAGATCAAAATCTCTTTTGTTGCATTTCATTTTAGGGGTCTCATTCAGTTCAGTCATCTGCATTCCATTAGGAGCATCGATCTCTTGACGGAAGGGTCTTTCCACTCATAACCCTCATGTCATGTACCTGCTGGTTCGTGTCTATTCATCAAAATCAATTTTAAAGTCATTTACAATGTTGTTTGGTCTTTTGGTCAGCAAAGAGTCATTTCAGTCATTAGGTCTAGGGTTTCACAAATTTTATCTTCAAAATGTCTAATAATGTCAGTAGGCACATGAGGGAGGTTTCATAATAAGTTTTCATCGCAAATTTCATCATCACAATCTTTGATCATGAATTTTCTTCAAAACTTTGTTTTGAAGAAAATCGTCATTTTGTTCTTTGTAATAAATTGCCATGTATGTTTTCAAGGTTTTTCAGTTGTCAAAAATCCGTAGCTCTGGTCACCTTTGCAAATTTCCAGGCCATTCATCCTTGCAAGACAAGCGAAAATCAAACCATTCAGTCCAAGAGCAACAAAGAAGCAAAACAGAGTTTCAAATTGAAGTGTCAAAGGTTTCAAAACTACAAAAGTTGGTTTTTCACATCAAAAATCAAGGTCCATGATATATAAGGCATTTCTGGTGTTTAAATAATCCATTCACACGCCAAAGAAATCAGTGAAACCAAGACAAATTATGGAGGAGTGAAGAAATCACGTTGAAGGCCGAAAATGTGTTGTCGTTGCAGCGCGCGACGCATTGGGCAATTTTCCGTAGTGTAAAAATACACTGCCGCGGCGCACATGGCGTGTGCGGCGCGTTGGGTTGGTGCGCGGCGCACAGAGCCAGAACTCAAATTTTTGTCATTTGTTTTAAAAAAACTCCAATCCGCTTGGTTCTTCTCGCTCCAAGATGTTTATGAAATTGCCATTAACATGTTTGGTGCTCATTGAGGTGAATTATGAGAGTTTGTGATGTCAAATTGCAAACCTTATTACTTTGTTTAAAGCTGCTCCTTAGGGTTGTGTTTTGGTGTTTTGGTGCCAAAGACTCCTTTTTCCTCTTCAACGTGTTGATTCTTTCTCTCACCTTAAACCCATCATCCCTATTAAATCCCCTGTTCCTCTACATCCCAAATCACTTATTTCTAAAGTCCTATGTTCCTATCCCTAAACCCTACCATACCCTATTACTCTCTCTTTCCCATATCATTTGCAAAATTCCTAAATCCCCAAATCTCACATTCCTAAAACACAATCAAGTGACTTTCCTCACATTGCAAACTTCACTTGATTGAACCATATCCTTTCCCTCACCCCATTATACCCATTGTTCCATATTTCTCACAGTCCCTCATTTCCCTTTGGCATATTTGGCACTTGCAGACAAAGACATCAAGTCTTCATTTCTAATTTTCAACCAATCAAACATACGCTTGTCATACACATTGCAACATCATGACGGACACAGATTCATCATATGAACAAAACAGTAATTGCACCACTGAACTGCATACCCCGAGAGGGTACTGAGGAGGCACAAAACGCATGATCGGCTCCGAATCTTGGCCGAAGCTTCTTTTGCTAAGCATGATACTTGATGATGAACCTTCAATCCAAATTTCAACAAGTTTGGAGAAAATTTTGTCATTTTTGAGTTTTTTGGTCACAAAACAGAGTTTTCTGCCCAACGCGTAGCGCCACTTGGCGCGCGCCTATGATTGGGACATCTTCTGGAGGAAAACTTGATATTTTTGGGTTTTTTATGATAAATTATGCATGCTCAGCAATGGCCTAAGGATTTCATCAAGTTCTGGGTTGTCTAAAGGGTCAAAAACACCTTGAAAATGGCCTTTCTGCCACCTTTTGCACACACAAGAACCAGTCTTGGGAGATTGAAGTTTTGTAGGGGAAAATGATATCCAAATCCAAAAATTCTACTTGGGTTGGAAAGTAGACAGGCAGGGCTTTCCAACGAGATATCATGAGCTCAATTTGGACATCGGGAAGGGCCTCAAAATCATCTCCAAAGTTGCACTACGCATATAAGTTTCAGGCGTGGCGCATAGGGAAATTTGGCCTATTTTTCACTTAGCAGCTCAGAAATTCGCCCAGTTTTGACTAGTTTCACTTTTTCACGTAACTCTTGATCTACCATGATGTAATTTCATAACCATGATGTAATTTTGGTACATATTTACTTGTTCTACAGGATTCATTCACTAAAAAGTGAAAATTAAATGAATGAATCAGTTTCCTAGCATATAGAGGCAAGTTGTTTGATTGCCTAGATTTCAGTGCCTTGTTTAGAATTGGTTGAAACAGCTCTTAGAATGATGAGATCCCCCTAGAGGCATGGGAAGGAGTTAGGCTTGTCTATATCATGTAATTTCTCAGTCATTTTCATGGTTAGACACTTGGGATTGCTGGGAACTTCATTGTACATTTGATTTCTGCATTTTTGGCATAGTTAAGACCAGGATTTTGCAAAACTTGTTGGGATCCTTGTGGCTCTGTGTTTTGATGGTGTTTTTATTCATGTAATTGTAAGTTCATTGATTTTTTATGTATGTCATTTCCCTTCTCTTTGCTTCTGAAATTAAACAAATTGAGTGATAAAGGTAGAATTCATTAGCTTGTTGTGCTCTGCCTGTTAGTTTTGTTTAATTCTCAATGTTTTCTTCAGTTTGAAGAGGATTCTTGATACCCTCTTTCCCTCTTCAGCTTCTCACTAGTCTAAACCCTCCATCTTTACAAATCAAAGCATCAAAACGATTGCCTTTCTTGCCCCAATCAGAACTCTGCAAAACTGGCCTTCATTCCCAGACCCTAATTTTCCTTTCCCTTGATTCCAATAAAAAACCCCCAAAAAAATCAAATCAAAACCTTGCACTTCATACCTAGCCTAAAATTAGCTTTTATTTCAGTCATCTCAAGCCCCATCGATTATCTTTTTCCGAGATTGACCCGGAGAGAGCCCTCTCCTGTCCTCGTAGGGCTAGCTACGAGGCTGAGCGTGGTTTGATGTGGACCTAGAATCTTACTTTTTCAACTTGAGGTAAATCTAGGCTCTAATAGATGGATTGTTTAAGTGGAGCAAGATATTTTACAAAGCTAGATTTAAAAAGTGGGTATCATCAAATAAGGATTAGAGAAGGAGATGAATGGAAAACTTCTTTTAAAACAAATGAAGGACTGTATGAATGGATGGTAATACCTTTTGGATTATCAAATTCTCCTAGTACTTTTATGAGGCTTATGAATGAAGTGCTAAAAGAATTTATTGTTAAATTTGTAATAGTATATCTGGATGATATATTAGTTTACAGCAGATCTGAAGAAGAACATATGAGACATCTGAATTATGTCTTACAGAAGCTGCAACAAGAAAAATTACTGCTAAATTTAAAGATATGTTCATTCATAAAGGAAGAGTTGGTAATTTTGGGCTAAGTTGTTTCTACTGATGGATTAAAGATGGATCCAGAGAAGATAAAGGCAATCATAAAGTGGCCTTCACCGAAAAGTGTTTTTGAGGTAAGAAGTTTTTATGGTCTTGATAGTTTTTATAGAAAATTCATAAGGAATTTTAGTAAGATCAATGCTTCTATTATTGACACTATAAGGATAAAAAACCATTTAAATGGACTATTGGCGCAGAAAAGAACTTTCAGCTGTTGAAAAGAAAGATCACTGAAAAACCTATTTTAATTTTTCTTGATTTTAATAAACCTTTTCAACTAAAATGTGATGCTAGTGGAGAAGCTATTAGCGTTGTTTTAAGTCAAGAGGACAGACCTGTAGCTTATTTCAGTGAAAAACTGAATGAATCAAAGAAGAAATATTCTTCTTATGATAAGGAATTTTATGCAGTTGTGCAGTCGTTGAAAAAGTGGGGACATTACTTGATGTCTAAGGAGTTTATACTTTATTCAGACAATCATGCATTGCAGTACATTATGCAAAAACCAAAGCTTAGTCAGAAACATGCAAAATGGGTAGAATATCTTGAAATTTTTAATTTTGTATTAAAACATATAAATGGCCAATCAAAAAAAGTAGCAGATGCCTTAAGCATAAAAAATATATTAGTTCAAGAAAGTCAAATTCAAGTGTTGGGTTTTGATTTTCTTAAGGAATTATATGAGAAAGATTTAGATTTTATAGAGGCATTTGAAGCGCGTAAAAATCTTGTTTTGTTAGATAGAAGTAAGTGGCTAGATTTTTTCTTGCAAGAAGGGTTGTTGTTTAAAAGAAATCAGTTGTGCATACCAAATTTCTCTATGAGGGAAAATTTAATCAAGCAGAAACATAGTGGTGGACTTGGAGGACATTTTGGTGCAGACAAGACTTATGAGCAGTTGGATCAGTTTTATTTTTGACCAAAGATGAGACCTGAATTGGAGAAGTATGTAAAAAACTGTAAAGTTTGTTAGTATGCAAAGGGAAGGAGCCAAACACAAGTTTGTATGTTCCATTACCTATTCCAAATAGACCTTGAGATATGGTAAGTACGGATTTTCTTTGGTTTTACCAAAAACTCAACGAGGAAATGATTCAATTTATGTTGTTATTGATAGATTTTCTAAAATGGCACATTTTATTCCATGTTATAAAATGAGTGATGCTATTCACGTTGCTAATATGTTTTTTAAGGAGATTGTAAGGTTGCATGGGTTACCTAAGAGCATTGTTTCAGATAGAGACACCAAATTTGTTGGTCATTTCTGGAGGACCTTGTGGAAGAAACTTGAAACTAGACTGAGTTTCAGTTTAGCTTATGATCCTCAAGCTGATGGATAGACTGAAGTTGTAAACAAAAGCTTGGGTAATCTTCTGAGAAGCCTTGCATGTGAACATCCAAAACAGTGGGATGAAATTTTTGTACAGGCTAAATATGTTTATAAATGATTCTCCTAACAAGAGTACAGGGAAAATTCCATTCCATATAGTTTATGGAATGCACCCAAGAGGAATGTCTAAATTAAGAGACTTGGGAAAAGCTGAAATGAGAAGTGCTAAAGGAGAAGATTTTGCTTTAGAGATTCAAACAATACATGAACACTTAAAACAACAGTTACAGGATAACAACATAAAGTACAAGAGCAGAGAAGATTTGAAGAAGAGAGAAGTTAATTTTGAGGTTGGAGATTTGGTTTTGGCACACCTGAGGAAGGAAAGATTTCCAAAAAGGGAGTATAACAAGTTAAAATTTAAGAAAATTGGACCATGCAAAGTCTTGAGGAAATTTTCTACAAATGAATATGAAATTGAAATACCCCTTGACATTCGAATATCTCCAATTTTCAATGTTGCTGATTTTTACAGGTATGAAAATCGAAATGAAGATGATATAATAGAAGATAAAGAAGAACAAGAGGTTGATTGGGTAAAACAATTACCTACATCAAAGGCATTGCAGCCAAAAAAGATTTTAGATAAGAGATTGTTAAAGAAGACAAGAGGACATGAGTATTTTTAGTATTTAATCAAGTGGAAGGATCAACCCAATATTGATGCTACCTGAATGACAAATGCCATTCTACAGAAGTTGGTCTATTCTGTAGAAGAGCTCATGGACAGGAGCCCATGAAGAATTTTGTCCTCAAGAGTCTCATGCAAGAGAATGAGGCTTGAAGAAAAAAGACTTTGAATTTTATTCCAAAAATACAAAAAGAAGTTTACATGCAAAGGAGTGGGATACTTTAGTTGTCAGTTTACAAAGCTTTTTGGATAGGATTTGAGCTAGAATTCAAGGATTTGAATTATCTTGTAATTAATTCAAGTATTTACGCTTAGTTGAGATTCTCAAGGAGAATATCATGCAGATTAGATATTATCTAGGATTAGGCAGATTCGATCCATTGATTTAGGATCTGATTGTTGTATGTACAGGTATTTATGTAAGTTTTGAATTAGTAGAAGGGGATTCTTGGCTGGATTTTAGCTGTGGAAGATTGGACTGTAAAATTTGGAATCTCTTTGTATCTTTGTGAATATTGTGCATGAATGGTCAAATCCCGGAGGTTTTAATTTCCTTCAAAATAATTCTGAGTTTTGTTGATTTCCAGTTTGAACCCTTTAGAATTAGATTTTGTATAATCTTATGTGGTCAAATCTAAATCTTCACTCATTGTGCATTGAAATATATTGGATATGTTTTAAGATCACAGAAAATAGTTTAGAGACAGACTAAACTTGGTGGAAGTGTTAGTCTTGGCAGAACGAGGAAACCCTGACAAATTTGTGAGAAACCCAGGAGAAGATCTGAATCGTCCGATCGACAGATCCAATAGATCTAATGGTCAGCACGTGCCAACAAGTGCAGACGTTAGTCAGAATAGAAGAGCGGTCTTCGTAGGTGTAAGCGGTATCTCGCGTGGTCTCAAAGTGGTAAATGGTATTTTGCAAATTCACGCGATTAACCTGAGGTGTTGACACGTAGCATGGGAAAACCACTTTATCGTGTTATATACCTAGGAGGGATAATATGGGGTACCAAGGGAGGTACCCAAGGTAATAATGGGATGGGCCATAGTAATAAATAAGGTGGTTAACCCATATCATGTAAGGGACCACAAGTAGTTAGTAATAATGTAATGGGCCCATGGTATTAGTTGATAGTATGAGGGAACCATGGTAATGACCCATGGTATTGTATGTATGAGGCCTATACAAAGGCTAGAGACTCCATGTGAAGGGATAGTCAAGGATTATTGTATGTACAGGCATATGGCTTGTGGAGTGTTCTCCTTCCTTAAGGAGTGAATGTATGGTGTTGCCCTACCTTAAGGGTTTGATCAATAAAGAATCATTTCATATTATTTCTGGGTCTGATCTATAACAAGTGGTATCAGAGCTATAACAAGTGGTATCAGAGCACTTTCTTGGGCAAAATTAGAGATTTTTTTTTTTTTTTTTTTTTGTAGGATTTCGGGGGCGACGAGTTTGCAGATCAGATCTGTATGTTTTGGTGCAAGATCTACAAAATCTAATTGCAGATCTGGATTCTTTGTGAAAAAATAGCCGATTTCAAAAAAAAAAATCGGTTGAATCGGAGTCCGAATGAAGGAGATATCGCTGATCTAAAATTCAGTGGGGTTGCCGACAATTTTTCAGGGCAGCGAGTTTGCGGTGCAGATCTGGACGTCCTGGCACAAGATCTACAAAATATAATTGTAGATCTGGATTCTATGTGAAAAAATACCCGATTTCAAAAAAAAAATCGGTCGAATCGGAGTCTGGATGAGGGAGATATCGCTGATTTAAAATCAGCTCTTTTTGCAGAAATTTTGGTGACGGCGGGAGAGTTGCAGCACAGATCTGAAATTCCAGTGTCTGGATCAGGATTTCTATCACATGGGCAGATGCAGAATGGTTGTTCCATTTCCGAAAACAGGTCATAATACGAATTTTGAGCAATATTGACGGAATTGTGACCATTTCAAATTTTCGCCATTTTTTTTGTGATGGCGGCCCTAGGTCTGAATTTCAGGGACTTATATGAATTTGATGGCTCTCATCCAGCCAAATGGCTAGCACAAATGGAGAAATATTTCAAATTGAATTACATCATGGATGATGAGACTTAGTTGAGTGTGGGATTACTGTACTTGGACAATGAAAGACGACAATGGTGGCAATGGCATCGACGTTGCTATCGAAGGCCCTTGACTTGGGACACATTCACAAAAGATCTTATGGACCACTTTGACCCTAAAACTAATCTTGTGGATAAGCTCACACAGACAGACACACAACCTAGCAAAGATTTTATTTTTACAGAAAAGAAGGAAACCAAGGAACCTAAAGGGTTATTTTCTGCTGGTATCTCCTTATTGGAGGTTCATGGATTGATGCAGAAAGAAAAGATCATTGTTTCTATAAATCCTAGTTGCAAGCATAATTTCATCAATGTTAATTTGGCAAAAAAATTGCAAGTTCCAGCAAAACAAATTGAAAATACACAGGTTGATGATGAGGATGTTCAAATTTATAAGGATTTGAAGCTTTCTATGGATAAGTATGTGTTGCACGGTGATTTTTATACTTCAGAGATGGATAATATGGATGTTGTTTTGGGATATCCTTGGATGGAATCTGCGGGGACTATCAATATTAATGTGTAGAAGAAATTCCTGAAGCTCTGGTATAAAAAGAAGAAAATTACATTACAGGATATTTCCATCAATAAACAGGTAGAGTACATGGAGGCTGAAACAGAAGATGTTCCAGGGACTGACATATCAGATGATGAGCCTTTGATGATCGACAATCAAACACAAACAGAGGCTGAAGCAGAAAAGGTTACAGGTACATCAAATGAGGGCTCAGTGGTTGAAGTCATATTGGAAAAGAAGACACCACAGTAGGGTGAATTAAAGAAAAGGACACTGTGGGTTAAAACTTCAACATATCATCACCCACATCACCCCGCAAGAAAACAAACAACAACATGGCAACCAATTAGCCACAAGGACAACAACCCGTATGACGGATAGCGAGGCGTGAAGATCCACCTGCTACACATCAACACAGAAGAGCTGCCATGGTCAACTTCCATCTCAAGATAGCGAGCCACCAGCGAGATTGAGGGTTCATCTTTCTCTTGGATGGCTAGATGCACATGCATGGTACTAGAAGCTAATTATATACCATGACATTTAACATGTGAAATTTTATTGATGACAGAAACAAACATGTTATATCTAGAGAGCCCAGTTGGTGTGGGATTTTCTTATTCCAACACTAGTTCAGACTACCAGTATTATAATGATGCAATGACTGGTATGTTATTTGTTATCCATATTTCTTTCCTTTTGATTGCTACAATGAAATATGTTCTTAGATTGATGTTCATGGCGATTGTATTTTTTGGGCAATATTGAATAAGATTATAACTGAACAACAAGTGTCAAATAATGCAGCTGAAGACAACCTGTCTTTCCTTTTGAATTGGTTTGATAAATTTCTAGAATACAGAGGTGTAGATTTTTACATAACAGGGGAGAGTTATGGAGGTATGACCTAGCATTATCTTTTAACATATATGTAGATTATGCTCACTTGTTCTTTTAAGCTCTTTAAAACTGTTCATGTTGGTTGTTGTGTATCTTGTTTAACACTAACTATGTTGGTTGATGTAATCTTGCAGGACACTATGTGCCTCAATTAACAACTCTTGTGATGGAGCACAACAAAAAGCCCAACATCAAGCCCATTAACCTCAGAGGAATTGTTGTATGTCTATCTTCTTTCACAATCATTTTAGGATTCTTCCAATGATGTAGATTTTGTTTACATAAAGCTCATGTGATTATGGCATTCATTAACTACAAAGGGAGGGTCAATTGGGACAACCTTCATGATGAATGTAGCTAATGAAAAGGTTAAGGGCTTTCATTTCTAATTGCGCTATTGGGCAATATCTATTAAACATGGGTTTTTCTTTCTATTTTAAGCTTTCTAAGCTCAAGATCCAGCTTGAAATGTAACTCCATTCCATGTTAGTCTTGTAAGGCCTGTATCAAGGGTAAAATCACCAAGGAGATTTGAGTAATATTATGTTGTTGAGAGAATGTGCATTTCATCATGAAACAATGAGTTCTTGCTCATGGGGGGCTTTTGTTTTTATTGTTGTAATCAAATCAAATCTATTTGTTTATCTATTAGTGCTCAATCCTTTGTATTGACATTTGCTTTGCCCCTTAGATTGCTTGCAGATGGGAGATATTTTATTAGACATAGATATCATCATAAGCAACGATGAATTCTTGTGGTCACATGGTCTCATCTCAGATGAAACTTACCAGCTGACATAGTCTATGTGCAACAATTCCAAAAGGTGTCAACTGGTTGTAAACAATACTGATTGTCTAGCGTGTTACTCAGCTAGGTCAGTGTAATGCCTTATGTCAACTGGTTGTAACCAATATTGGATGACCCTCTATTGATATAAAATGATAAATTGGTTTATATCAACATAATAATTGATTAGTTCTGAGATGACTATGAGGTTGGGTCCATCACTGTGATGCCCAATCACTCAATCAATCTATTAGTTCTTAGATGAATATGAGGTTTGGTCCATCATTGTAATGCTCAATCACTCATCAAACTATCAGTTCTAAGATGAATATGAGGTTTGGTCCATCACTGTAATGCCCAATCACTCATCAATCTATTGATCCCTAGCATTTGAGTTCCAAAAGTATAAAGAGGTAGTTAATAGTTTAGATTCACTGTAGTACATTTTTTCATGGAAGTTACTGTTTACTATCAATGCATCCAACTTCCCTGCCTCGCGTGTATTCCCATCATATGAGGTAGGTTTCCATCACGGAAGTTTGAGTCTCTCGGATACATTGATATAGTAGGGTGATTACAGTGGAGAGAACCTGGTATATATATATAAGGCACATGCCAAATGCATTCAAAGGTCCAATTGTATTATCTTGGCCAAGTTGAATTCATGGTGGTTTTTCCTTGGATTTCTTATCTAACTTGCAAGAGATTAATACGCCCAGGATGCACACCCTCTTTGACAGGCTCTAACATCTAACTAGATAGATGAAATTTACAAGGAATTAGAGTGATAGATGACAACACTTTTTATTTGGAGGGGTAGAATATGGGGATCATGATGCAAGGGGATGAGATAAAATCATGCAAATGTAACTACTATTTTTTATTATGTAAGTTTTTCCTTATTGAAAAAAGTTTAAGACATTGCCGAAATTTGAATTGAATATGGATATGGAGTACAATGCAGGGCCTGGATGCTCATCACTTGGGTATGGAGCATTCATGGAGCATGGTCCTTTTAAACCTGAGGGACACAATGGCAAACTTTTGTGGAGAAATAAGTACTCTTGGAATACAGGTAACAACTCTGTTTTTTCTTGGATTGATTAGCGATAGTTTGGATGACTTGAAGGCTCAAACATAACTAGAAGCTAACTATATACCATGACATTTACCATGTGCAATTTTATTGATGACAGAAACAATCGTGCTATATATAGAGAGCGTAGTTGGTGTGGGGTTTTCTTATTCCAACACTAGTTCAGACTACCCAGTTGGTGTATGAAGTATTTTTACTTAATACAAGGCTAGTTTTGTCTAATAGTTATCAGGTCATAATCACCAATTTCAAATGGAAATGAAGGACTGAACACCCATTAAACCATCATGTCCACACAGAATGTAAGTCTCATTCCTAAAGGCGCTCTAGCAGAGATAATTTGCCAGCTAGAAGTCCTGAGACAGACTTCTGTGGAGAACATAATGCGAAATACTTGCAATTGACTACGTTGTAACATAGTTCAACAAATCAATTTATTTTCTTTTGTTTCTACGTCAATCTGATTTCTCTACCTTAACACAATACATTGCATCATTCACAGGGACTTTACTCTTATGCCATGAAAAGCATGTGATACACTAGGATATCAAGCCAGAGAATTTGTTGTTTGGTTTTAAGGTAATTGCTATGGTTTATATTATATTGTTGTATTGCACTTTGAAACAATTCACTCAACTTTTATCGTCAAATACCTTTGTATCTGCTTTTTCCAGATGAACACCATAATGTCTAGAGTCTAGACATTCTTCAAAAAGGATAAGTTGCGTGCTAAATGTGGTGGTAATATTCTGGTCTTATATTGGGATTTAAATACTACTAATTTTTGAGGTTATGGAATGCAGGGTGAACTGAAAATTGTAGACTTTGGATGGTCTATACATACCTTTGGTAGAAGGCGTACCATGTGTGGAACCTTGGATTATTTTCCCCCAGAAATGGGTATTTACAAATTCCCATTACATAGTTAATAAGTCTCCTTAGGTTTGAAGCCATTGAGGTATGGAAATGTTAAACTGTCTGTGGAATATTGCAGCTGAAAAGAAAAAACACGATACTATAGTTGACATTTGGAGATTGGGGATACTCTGTTATGAGTTTCTCTATGGAATTACACCATTTGAAGAAAAGAAGCAGTCTGATACTTGAAGTTAGGTTTACTTGCCTGGTTTTGCAGTTCTGATTGCGAGACTGTGTCCGAGCTCGATGGCAAATGGGGAGTGACTTTGCCTCGTTTGCCTGATTAATCGCTTGGTTTGAGAGTTTTTATGGAAAATGGGGAGTGGTTTAGCCTAGTGTGAGAGTTGCGATCTGCTTATTTGAGAGTTCCGAAGGCGATCAGTGTCCGAGCATGTGCAAATGGGGGGAGAGCATGCCGTTTTGGCCGTAGTTCGAAATCCGACCACAAACTCCAGACAACCCATGGTGCGATATGACCAAGAATCATCTGGACGAGAGGGTATGTCAGACGATACTAGGGTAGTTAATTTCGAAGGGTGGAAGGGTGGTGGAGGAATGCGGGGTTGCCAAATGGTGGTGGAGGGTGGTAGAAGGAATAGCCGATTGTCGAAGCTGGAAGTTTTATATATGGTATCTAGATTTAGGGTGTAGCAACCACATGTCATGGAATATAGAAATGTTTTCCAATCTAGATGAAAGTGTGAAATCTGAAGTGACATTAGGGACTGATAGCAAAGTCTCTATCATGGGAAAAGGAAGAGTTAATATCCTAACAAAGAAGGGGGAGAAGAAGTACATCTCAGATGTTTTCAAAAATGATGCGTGCACAATTTTGGATAGACCTACAAACATACATCTAATTGCAAAGGTTCATATGAAAAACAATAGAATGTTTCCCCTAAAGATAAGATCAGATTTGAAGGAAGAAGGTGCACAAGCACAACTATCAATGAACTCACAAGAGGACGGAAGAAAAGAGGCAACTGTCACACAAGTGTACTATCAAGTAGAGGTCAAAGATGACAATTGATTATGGCATTTGAGATTTGGACATCTCAACTTTAGAGGTTTGAATTTGCTGCATAAGAAAGGCATGGTGAAGGGATTACCACTCATAGAAAAACCGGACAGCCTATGTGAAGGATGCATCTTGGGCAAGCAACACAGAGAGACATTTCCAGTAGGAAAGTTAGTAAGGGTAAAGGCACCTTTGGAGATTGTCCACTTAGATTTATGTGGACCAATGCAGACACCATCAATTGGTGGCAGCCACTATGTATTGACCTTTATAAATGACTACACAAGGAAGACATGGGTCTATCTCCTAAAACAGAAAACTGAAGTGTTTGAGTGCTTTTGCCAGTACAAGGCTCTTGTTGAGAAGAAATGCGGACACTACATCAAAGTCCTAAGGACTGACAGAGGTGGCGAATACATTTCGAATGATTTCCTATGTTTTTGTAGGGAGCATGGAATTCACAAGCAATTTACAACAAGGTATACACCTCAGCAAAATGGTGTAGCAGAAAGGAAGAATAGGACTATTATGGAGATGGCAAGGAGTATGTTGAAGGCAAAGAATTTGCCAAATGACTATTGGGCTAAATTTGTCGCTTGTGTAACATATATCTTGAATAGATGTCCAACCAAAAGCGTCCAGAACATAGTTCCTGAAGAGGCATGGAGTGGAAGAAAGCATAGCGTCACTCACATGAGAGTTTTTGGATGTGTGGCTTATGCATATATCCCGGATGAGTTGAGGAAGAAGTTGGACAACAAGGGGGAGAAATGTATATTTTTTGGATACAATGATGAATCCAAAGCATACAAACTCTACAATCCATTAACCAAGAAGGTCATAATCAGCAGAGATGTGCAGTTTCTAGAAGAGGAAGCATGGGATGGAAGTTCAGAGAAGATAATCAATGTGAAAGCATGTATACCACATGAGGACAAAGAGGAATTAACAACAACAAGTAATTCCTCAACAATGACTCCCTATACTCCTATTCAAGCACAATAAAGCAAGCAACAAGGAACACCATCAACAAATAATAGGACAACGTCACGCAGTTAAACAAGTGCTTCTCCAAGCACGCCGCAAAGTGCAACACCAAGTGACATGTCAAGCTAATCTTCAATAAGCATAAGAAGACCAAAATTCAGAAATTTAAATGAGATCTATGAGCAAGATGGTGTTGATAGTAGCGTTGGTCTGAGTTCCTTATTTGCATTATTTTTTCATGTAGATGACCCAATCCATTTTGAAGATGCAGTGAAAGAATAAAAATGGATTGCAGCAATGGAGGAAGAAACAAAAGTAATAGAAAAGAATGACACATGGGAGTTAGTGGACTTGCCACAAGGAAAAGAAGTCATTGGAGTGAAGTGGGTCTATAAGACCAAGAGCAATGTCGATGGGAAGATTGAAAGGCACAAAGAAAGGCTAGTTGTCAAAGGATACAAGCAGCAACATGGAAGAGATTGTGAGGAGACATTCACACCAGTTGCGAAGATGGAGACAATGCATACAGTTATGGCGATTGTCGCTCAACATAAATGGAAAGTGTATCAAATGGATGTAAAGTCAGCGTTCTTGAATGGAGTGCTGAAATAGGAAGTGTATGTTGTGCAACCGCCTGGTTATGAGGTAGAAGGCCAAGAAGACAAAGTGTATCGGTTGAGGAAATCTCTTTATGGCTGAAGAAAGCACCGCGTGCATGGTATAGTAGGATAGATGCCTACTTGTTTAACCATGGTTTCGAAAAATGTGTCGATGAGCCTACTCTCTACATCAAAGAGAATGATGGTAAGATTCTCATTGTTGTCTTATATGTAGATGATTTAATTTTTATAGGCAGTGATGAATTTCTCATCGCTGATTTCATACAAGTCATGAAGAATGAATTTGAAATGGCTGACTTGGGGTTGTTAAGATATTTTTTGGTCATAGAAGTGAAGCAAACAAAAAATGGCATTTTTATTTCTCAAGCAAAGTATGTGGCAAACATTTTGGAGAGGTTTAATATGCAAAACAACAAGCCCGCACCAACTCCAACTGTCATGGGGTTGAAGTTGAGCAAAGAAGATTGCAGCAGCAATGTCAATCCGACATTATACAAAAGTATGATAGGCAGCTTGATGTATTTGACTGCCACTAGGCCGGATATAATGTATGCAGTGAGTTTGGTGTCGAGGTTCATGGAGACATGCAAGGAGACACATTGGCAAGCGGGAAAAGGATTCTAAGGTATGTCAATGGGACAAAATAGTATGCCGTTTTGTACACTACAACAAATGATTTTAGACTGGTTGGTTACACCGACAGTGATTGGGGAGGAAGTGTTGATGACAGAAAAATCACGTCAGGATATGTTTTTCATTTGGGTTCTGGAGCCATTTCATGGGCCTCCAAGAAGAAGCCAATAGTTTCATTATCATCAACAGAAGCTGAATATGTTGTCGCAACAACAGCAGCGTGTCAGGCAGTTTGGATGAGACGAATGTTGAGGGATCTTCGCCACAACCAAGAGGGAATGACAATGATTTTCTGCGACAACACATTTGCAATTGCATTGTCAAAGAATTCAGTTTTTCACAAGAGGACCAAGCATATTGATGCTAAATATCATTTTATCAAAGAAATTGATTAACAATGATGAAATTGTGTTGCATCACTGTAGGTCACAGGAACAATTTTCTAATATTTTCACAAAGCCATTAGCACATGAAAATTTTGTTTATCTTAGAGATTGTTTGGGAATTGTCAATGGCGGCAGTTGTTATTAAGGGGGAGTGTTGGAAATAATAATCCCAACCACTGCCCTAAACACACTGACAAACACCATGCTTACCCAATCAACCACTCCACGGTTGCGATTTTGTTTGCAGGAAGAAGGACTAAAGTCAGAACAAAAGGATCGAAGTTAGAGCAAAAGTACAGCTTGGACCATTCCGCAACATAGCAGAGGAGTTCAAGCATTTAGTAAATTTTGGTAAAGAGATATGGGCAAACATTAACTTTCACTATTGGCCACACTCCACAACACCTGCAAGTTCAGAAAATCATTTACTATGTAAAATCACCCATGTTGCCTTTAAATATTTTCTCTGTCATGTAATTAATGTCAAATTGATTTGTTAAGATAAATATGCAAGTAAAAGTTATTTGTAATGTTGGGCATGTTGGGCAAGTTAGAGAGGGAGAGTCTGTGAGGTAGTGAGGAGAAAATCGTGGATGAAATATTTGTGAGCGTGTGAAAACTAATTTTATGAAGTTTTAAAGAGGTTTACTCCACAACCTAGTGAAGCGTAAATCCCAATAAGTATTTTGTGTTTTACATGGAGCAACAACTTCCAATAGTAGATTTACGAAAACCTCTTTTGTTTTACTTTGTTTTGATGTGCCATAACATTTATGTTTTAATTAAGTCCCTGTGTGGTTGGGGCATTCCGCAACTTCTTTGCATACTTTGTGACAATCGATTTGAGAGTGAAGACTCCTCTCCTCTGCCTCCCTATAAAATTTAATTTTTCAATCAATTCTCAATATTGTCACACTCTTGTTTTTCCGGGCAATTGCAATGACAGGGGAGTGCTAACTGAACCTTTTGAGAGATGATCTTTCAAATGCTTTTACCTGTTATGACTGCGCATGCCAAGAGTACAACCAACAATATGAGGGCTGTGAAGAGGGTCACGTAGGAAACTGCAAACCATATCCTCTTGGCTAAATGGTTTTCCAATTACACATCCAAATCCAAATCAGTACACTTGAACTTCAACTTCAGAAGGATGTAAATCTCATTACCCATATGCCATATTACAACTAATACCAATGCTCCAATATTTCCCCCACACAGTTCCCAAACCTGAAAGGACCACCCAAGGAAGTAGATAACTAATGAAAAAACATATCATAACTCTTTTGCTCTCACTGAACAATGGATCGTCAAACAAAATATATACCTGATCGTTTTTTAAGTCATTATCATCTGAATTTACATTTATATTGAAATTGTCAATAAAAGAGAGCAACTAAATAAAGAGAGAGCTAATAACCAGAGATTCACGTGGGATCCAATAGGCTTTCCTCTTGAAAGCCTTGTACAAATCCAAAGAGAGCAACATAGTAAGTATGAGTGTGCACATGTAGGATATGATCAGATTTATAGAGAAATATAGATTTTCTCATAATAAATAGTATAGACCATGAGTTATCTAAGACAATGAATTTGTAAATTATACTAATTTTATAGTTTAATTTAATTTTATAATTTTATAACTAAAATTATAATTATTAATTAATTTATTTTTATAATTTTAATTATCAATATTTATTTCTCATATTTATGTTTTTTTTTTTTTAAATTTTATTTATTGATTAAGTTAAAATGTTTATTTTGACGTGACAATATGGCTATCATACTCCACGATAGAACATATTTCCCGTGAATCAATAATTAAATTGATGAATGTAAAATTTATCTAAAAAAGAGTTTATTAATATCTTCATTTTAAAACTAAATTATTATATTTTTAATTTAAATAATATATCTTAAAAATAACTCACCAAGAGGTGATATTAAAACACTCAGTGATAAAAAGTTCAATAATATAATTTTGACAGCTTAAGTACTTAAATATCGATTTTTTAAACCAAAAATTAAACACACAATCATCTTCGATTTACACAAACAAACCAAAAAAAATATTTTTCCTTAAGATTATTATATATATATATATATTGTAAAATTAAAATTTAATATACCTATACATATATCATTATTAATAACCTAAAGCTCACTCCTGCAGAAGACGACACTCCTAGCTAGCCACCAGATATATGCTATGTAGCCAACCGTACAGTCGTGGCTAGCTTGCACGGTCTATCCATTGATGTTAACATGTTGTGAATCAAATAAAAAGGTATTTCTATAAGATCTCGCTTCATTTACACTGAGTACGTTCAAGTTACCAGGAATAATTTTATGCATTTCATTTTTTTTTAAATAATTTAAAAAATGAAATGCATAAAATTAATTTAATAATTTTGCTTATAATAAATTAAACATAAAATTTAATATTGGTAATCGAACTCTTTGTACAGTTTTTTCAAATAGTTGATAAAGTGCAACAAGTGTGATTAGGTAGTGATGTAATCGGCTAAGTGTTCTTTTTTAGTTATTAAATGGTAAAAAATTACATATATTTAGAAATATACATAAAATCAAACTATTTTAATGAAATACCAAAGTTTTAAGATGGAGTATATCTACATAATATGATGTGTAATTTTCTATCCTAATATTACCATTCCATCCAAAAACTTATTTTAAATATTTATAATTTTTTTTTGTAAAACCAATATTAAAATTATATTAAATTTTCAAATACTTCATGTGTATTTAGTCATATTATGAATCTATTAGTGGTACATATTAAAAAAACTACAATCCTATAACTACTATCTTATACTTAAATTAATATGAAATCTAAATTTTGAAATATATATTTTGAGATATATATTTTTAAAATAAATATTAATTTATTAATAAATATCAATGCGCAAACGCAGGAGACAACCAGATTGATGAAGAAATATTTATTAAAAACCCTCTCTTCTCCGTTGGTCATATTGGGACAGATTTCTTGGTTCCACCAAGGAAATGTGGATTTTGTATTTTACAGCGATAAGTTGCCCTCTTAGATTATAAATAGAGAGGAAGCTTTTAAAGATGAAGGCAGTGATTGTAGAAAAAACTGTGTGTAGAAAACCAAAAAAGTGGTTGCGTACTGTGTGTAGAAAACGAAAAAAGTGGCTGCGTACTGTGTGCAAGTTGTGAGATTACACCGTATGTGGATGAAATGAAATGGAGTCGTCTATTTAGGAGAGGAATTGTTTTGGCAGTCAAAATTGGTCAGAATTTTGGTAAAAAAAATTCAACAAATCTTATAAAGGCAGTGTTTGAATCGTGTTTTTGATGGTGGAAATGGATTCAGCACCATCAAAAACATCTACCACACCTAAAATTTTGAAGTTTAACAACTATAACTTGGATTTACAAAAATCCTTGCCGGATTTTCTCTAAATATGACTGAATTTCCATAACTTTCCGAGCAATTCCTCCGGCTAGTTAGACTAGGCAAATGGAATTGTGGGAAATCTTTAAAACGGAGAGGAAGCAACTTGGAATGGAATAACCAGTAATGTTATTGAAGCAAATCTCAGTGCTTCAATGACGTTGTATAACAACAACAAGAGCTAACCAACTTGCCATAGGACATTAATGCCCCGATGGTGGCTGGTTCACATGCATACTCCATACCCCGATTTGAAAGCCCATGCGGATTCATCAACTATGACCCATACGACTGCATTCAATAGGGACGACGGACAATCGATGGGCATCCATTACGGACAAGGTGGTTTTTAATACATCCAAAGCGGAGTGGGGTTACCGAGTTGGTCTTTCCCGAAGCTTCAGAATCATAGTGTTTTGTCTTGTCAGGTTGTCTCTAATTTATTTTGTCTCATATGGGTACATGTGGAAAATTGTCACATCTCTTAATAATATCATCATATAAATCATTGTAAAAACAAAATAAAAATTGATTTCATATATGACTATAATAAATAACCCAAAGGAGTACACCTGACACCTTTATTCTATGGATTTAATTACTACGTACAAGCCTTATGCAAAGTGTAAATGCTATACTGGACATGGTAAATATAAGCTTTGGAGTTTCCACATACTGAAATAATGATTTCATTGTAACATTTAGTTATATTTCTATGGTTAAATCCAAGGTTTGTTATACCTAAAATCTAATACATTTAACTTGGTTTCTCCCTAGAGTTGGTGGGACCAAATATTTTGGGTTCTTCCAACTGCCATCCCACTATTGGGCACCTTCTCGGGAAGGTATCCTCATCTATAGTCCTCCGTGAGGCAATTGCATCAGACGACGTTGATTGAAACCTTATCTCCTTTGACATTTTATTCGCTGAGTGGTTTTGGCATTTCCCTCTCTGTCCAGCAGAGCCTTCCAGTTCCAGCCCATGGCTTCAGGGTTTCACACAGGTTTTGCTTCTGTCTCTCTGTGTTGTTGACGAAGTTGTTTCTGCTACTTCATAGCTCCACCAAGATTGTATACCCGACTACTAGGTCTCTAGAGATCATTCTGGCACTTACCGCTCAAAAGGAGTCGCCTTGTCACAGCAGTGCAACCCAGGCAATCGATTTTCCCTTATACTTGGAATATTTCACTTCAATGTATTCATTATTCATTTATTTAATTAGTTGTTCATTTGGATTGTTAGGTTCCACTGGAGGGTTTCACACTGCACGAGTATGCTTGCTCAAAAACGGAACCCTACTTGCTCGCCCAAGTCCGAGGGTTGCATACCTACTTCTCTATCTAGACACTGGGTAATGTGAAGGGTTCTCTGGTGAAATATTGGGTTGAAGAGATTCAAAGTCATAGAGATATCGGTTTTGTCATGCTACCTTCTTAATTTTCTCTTCAGTTAAATTACTCTTAGACTTATATCTTGTTAAGGCACATATTTTTCTATTTCCTATGTAAAGACGCCCTGCGGTATTTTTGTTCTGAGCATAGTATTGTTGTTTCCAATTTAAAGGATTATGGGTATGTAACTTGAATTGGGTTTGCAACTTCCCATTGTAAAGTAAATCATGTTTAAACTTATACCAATCGGAAGAAGGTGATTTCACATTCTGAGTTTTCTAGTTAGATATAGAGCTCTATTACTATGAATTAATGTGCCTTATATTTTGAAAGTTACAAGGTTTGCGCATTTATGGAAAGGGGTTCTACCTTTGCACAATTTTATTATTTACACAGAGGTTTGTGGCGTTCATCTGAACTGGCTTTCCTTCTTTGTTTAAAGAGAGCATTAGTCGTTTACCCACAATCAATTATTATGGTCTTGAAGTTGTTTATATGTTTCATACCATCTTGTTTCAGTATTTGTATATGCATGCTTTTTTGGGGTTTCTACCCACGTCCTAACATGAAAAATACTCATTAATTTACTATGTCTTTGATAATTCATAGCAAAGTCTTTTCTATGCTTTAACGAGATGACCCATGCTCGTTTGGGGTTAAATTTCTTGGGTTTGAAATTCAATTGTTTCCTGAATGGAATCTTTTTTTTTAAAAATAAATCTTCAGTTTACCTTAATGTCAGCTTTGGTTCTCTCTTTTCCTTAAGAGGCAGATTCCTCTCAGTTTCAGTTCAGTATAATTCAGTAGGCTTGATTTTTCCTTAGGGTTTAAATTGATGTTCGTTGCTTGCATTTTCTTAGTTAACAAAGCATTAAAAGGGTCGTGATATACATTTTCTTTTCCTGTATCTGGGTTGTTTGTAGGTAATATTTGTTTATTTCTTTTCTAGAACAGTAACCCTCTCCATTTGAAAGTTTATAAAATAGTTTCGACGAGTTATGAGAGTTTCTTGCTTTCTGGTTTACTGCTTTCTTAAGGAATAATATATATTATATAGCCTTAGGAAGTGGATTCTTCTCAAAGATGACTGCTAATCTGATTATAGATCTTACTTAATTTCTTTAGAATTTCCTTGGTTAGACAAACTTCTATTAGATAGCTAGCATGCTAATTATATACTTTTATTGGTAGTAATTAGGCCTTTACTGAATTAGCACATTTAACCTTTTCCAAACATAATACATGTCTTTATTTCAACAGTACGTTTAACTTTCAGAAAGAAGTAAATACTTATCTGATTTCTGTAGCAATTACTGTCGACTGCTTAGTCCCAGTTCGACTATAATTTGCCGAAATTTCCTCCCGGCCTTGAGACCATCTTTCTAGCTTGAGTCTCCCCCCGATTTTTTCCTCACATGCAAGATTTTTCCTTTAAGACTAACAGTCTTAACATGCCACAACTATCTGGTCTTAACGAGACTTAGCTTTATGAACCCGTCTGACATATCAGCACGGTATCTTCAGTTCCATTTCTTTTCTTGATCTCAGGTACGCATATCCTCTTGATCTCTTCCTTGAGAATAAATCTTCAAGGAAGTAGTTAGGGATAGGTAACCACCTACCCTAACTACCTGACATGTGAGAATTACATGATTGTCATCATCAAGACATTCACTTCATGCATATCTTAATCAAAATAATAAATATATAAACTTATAATAATAATATCTAGTTTGTTAACTATAGTAATTGAATATTTACAATTACTTGAAACATCACAAAAATGTAATATTATTTGTAAATATGTTGTAAGTGAAATTCTAAGTGTCATTAGTGGAATGTGAAAGGTCATCATGCTATGTAATGAGTTATTTGTAAATAAGTTGAAGAGTAATGAGGGTAGTCAAAGAGTCACAAAGGGGAATGTCACAGATCACCCCACCCTTTGTTATAAATAGAACCTCATAACTCATAGAATAGACTTTTCAGAGCTAAGATTTTGGCTAGGCTTAGGCTTAGGCTTAGAAAAAGCTTGGGAGTATTGTGACGCGCCTTGGCTTCTCCACAACGTATAGAAAGTATACTTCTTTGAAAGAGAAGATATTTTTGACTGTAATGTTCCACTATTGGGGCTAGTGGTTGCCAATGGTGTATGCATGGATGGAAATTTCACTTGTAAAAATAATATCAGAGCCAACACGCTTTCATCCATATGTTATTATTGTAGTTTGACTATTCTAGTTTCTTTAGCAATGTTTGTTGTTTAACTTACGCGTTTTATTATGAACTGCTTTGTATGCAATTGTACGAAACCTATTGAACCCGTGTTGTTGGATTAACCCGTCACTTTAATTTGTGGATTATTCCACATTTTAGCATGCGATTTCATTCAAATCGTGTGTTCCTTTCAATCTGCGTACTATTACAAGATTTTAAGGGGCACACTTCCTTTTCCCCTCTGTGTGTTAGAACCCACATGCATCACACTTGACTCTCTGCAAGGTCACACACTTGCTCTCACCCAAATTTATCTTAATTATCTCTGCATGCTACTGCGGTCAAGGCATTACACTACCACCCGCTATTGGGAATCCTACTCCAAACGGTTTGAGTTCTAGTTGGGACTTCTTATCAGGGAGATCCCCTGAATGTTGGCGGGTCCAACACCGTCAACAACTAGAAACCTAACTATTAACCATAAATTTATAGAAGAAAAACATAATTGATGTAAATGAAACCCAAAGTGAGGTGCATAATTGTTCCATCCAATGAGATATATATTGTCTAAGTGGCTAAAAAACAAAATAAATACAAAAATAGAGTGCAAATATTTGGATCCTATGGTATTATGCTTTTGTTGCTCCAAATATTTTTTTCCTAAATGACTTGTGATAGAACATTTATGCGTGTCGATTAAATATCTCCATTATACTCCGCAATCCTTAATACATCTCAAGGCCCTCTTTTGAGAGGAAATTTGTTGTCATATTTCTCTCCTGTAAATACGAGAACATGTACAAATCAAGAAAGAGTGAACGAGTCGCATGTATTCCTTTGGAATAGGCATGAAAATAATGTTCTTGCATACTTGATTTTTGTTAAGCCAATTAATAGTGAGCATAGAGTCCCCAAAAACATGAATATGAGTGCATAAAGCGAATAACAATAATTTTTTACAAGCCAGGAGCTTCACCTGGTTGTTGGTCCCTTGGACAAAACCAATTTTAACTTGATAAAAATGAGCCTCTGTGAGAAAGAGGATGAATCCTCCTTCACTATGTTGTTCATTATTGTTTGAAGCTCCATCAAAGTAGGCCCGCGACCTTGCTTGATCAATGATTTCTATCCTGATCACTCTAGGGGAACTAGGAATTTTTCTTATGGTAAATGACTTAAGATAATGAGGGATTTAATAACAACATGCTTAGGTACCAAAGGTTTGTATTGGAAAATGGCCTTTTTTTTTGCCATCCACGCCCTCCAACATATGATTAGGAGAAGGGGTTTGATAGCATTACAATTGGGGTTTTCTAGTCATGCCTTCCAAAACTCCTCAAAGTCCTCTCCTTCCCATGCACTTGTGTGTCCCATTGCATTCATGCATTCTTTCCAAACCTGTTGATAGAAAGGGTAGGTCATGAATAGATGTGATGCATTTTCACCATTTTTTTTACATAAGGAACACCATCCTAACCTAATCATAAATATTCTTTGCGATGTGTTCCAAGTGGGGACCTTCTTCTCCACTAGACACGACATTAGTAATTTGGATTTAGTAGGACACTTGGCTTGCCATACCACTTTCCAGCACAATATTTGATTTGCTAAAATTCTATCAGCCATTAGGGAGATATATCCAAGCTTAGGGGTATATATTCCTATAGGGGAGATTCTCCAAATTAGTTCATCTTCTCTATATGTCAGTCTTATATGATGGTTTGGCAGTGCTTCCATGTAGTCTTTCTAGACATCTCTCTACTCCTCCTCTAATCCCATATCACTGGAAGATATCCATCCTTATCTCTGTATAAATGAATTTACAGGGTTGGCAATGTGAGTGATTTTTTAGTATCCTTTTTCTCTTAGAATTTCTATTAGAGGGAGTGGGAATGAGTGACTTTGGTCACTACTAGGCATGGGATCGAGGCTAAGTCTCACTTTGTCGCCTCTATTAACCCTCCATGCCAACCCTTTGCTAATGATATCAAAATAATTGAGTACAACCCTCTAGACTACTGAGATATTGGCCCTTGGCTTGTCAACCCTTCTTATCTAATCTTCCAATGAGCACGGGGCTATGTATTTTTAGATGAACACTGATGTTCATAAACTTTGCATTGGGATTAGCCTCCATCCACATTTGGAACTCAAGACTTTTGAAAATAGTAAGATGTTCTTTAGGCACCAGCCTCCCAAGAGTTTTGGCATAGTAATTTATCCGATTTGACCAAGGTAACACTCATGTTCCTGCTTCCTAGCTTAGAGAAAATTTGATCAGATTCTTTTGATTTTTTCTAGGATACATTTGGGAATCCATGCAAGAGATGTCCCACAAACGCGGAAGGATTCTAAGATAGATTTGATCAAGAATATATGACCAAATTTAGAAATCCATCTTAGACACCAAATTTTCAATTGTTTTTCCACTTTGACAATGAGCCAATGCTAATCTTCCTTGTTGTAACAATCTGGTTTGAGCTAAAACCCCAAGTACTTCGCGCCTTCCCCTGGAGATTTAGATTCAAAAGGGAGGATCTGGGTGAAATGGAAAATCTCTTCGTCTTCCAAATGGTGGTAGGATATTAGAGAATGGAGGTTGTTTATGGACATACCTGTGGCTTTTCCATATAAGGAGAGAGCCTTCAATAGTATGTTTGTCTTTCATAGAGACCCATTGTAAAAGATGAGAATTCCACCTACAAAGAGGAGGTGCATGATAGTTAGTGTCAGGGCAATGAGAGATCTTTGAAAGTTCCCAAGAATTTTCATCTTTGTCAGAAGACACCTTCTCTATTAAAAATTTATGGTGGACAAGTTTTTGACTCTAATACCAACAATTATATTTTGTTGTTATTATAACTCATACTTTTGTGATAATAAACAATTTTCAAATCCTAATTTTGAAAAGAAAATGTAATTTATCATATTAAATTAAAAAGCAACTCTCTCTCTCTCTCTCTCTCTCTCTCTCTCTCTCTCTCTCTCTTTATATATATATATATATATATATATATATATATATATATATATATATATATATATATAGATATATATATATATATATATATATATATATATATCTGTGTGTGTATTATATTTCATATCGAAATATACATCATGCAAAGTATATTTGCATAAAGCTTCAAAAGTTCAAGAAAGATTAATCTACACAAAACAAAAAGGTCCTCAATTCTCCATCATCATTTTAACTCATAATATCATCATATTTCTAATGCTACTACCTCCAAGGCCTATCCCTCAAAGTACTCATGGATTTCCAAAACTACCTAACAATCATGAATGACCAACCAACCAGAGTGTTCAACTCTCTATATATGTGATGAGAGTTGAATATCCTGATTTCGCTTTCAATCTAAAAAAAATATGGAGCGAAAATTTCAACCTTTCTATTTATCCAATCCACAAATAGTTATAAGTCCTCCAGATGTGGAGCTTTTTTGCCTCATAAAAATTTGCAATCTATACCAAAACCTACAAAACATAAAATTTAATTAAATTATTAAATCCTCTCCCCCACACATATACATCTATAATTTTTTATTAAAAATAATATTATTAAATTTTCCTTAAAATATATAATTTACTTTTACAATTTCAAAATTTACTATCACAATTTCAAATATATCATTTAAAAAGAATTTATTTTCAACCTTAATAAAATATATCATTTAAAAAGCACTTATTTTTTACCTTCATAAAATATATAATTTAAAAAGCACATATTTTTAATCTTAATAAATTCCAATAAAATAAAGTTAATATTATTTATATATCATAAATTTTAACTTTAATTTCATTTAATCTTGGATAAATTCTATATGTTATATAGTTAAATGTGTTTGTTTTGTTTTTTTTTCATCGAAGAACTAACCTCTTTAGAAAATTTAGAAATAGTTTGTAAAAACGAAATTTTCACTTTATTAAATATATTAAAATATTAATTTATATTTAATAAAATATATTTTTTATTTTTATATTTAAATATTAATTTATATTTAATAAAATATGTTTTTAATTTTTATAATTTAATAGTTAAATATTTTTTTTTTACACAGCAAGAAAATTTATCATAATTTAGTTGTCAAATGAGTAATGAGGAAAAACATAGTTGACTACTGTTTGGGAATGCATGGGTCATTATTATTGGTATTCAAGGAAAACCATGTCACTTGAAATGTCTTATGTCTTGTTCATAGAACGGTAGGATTTCACTTTTACTAGATGCCTCTAAATCATCGATCATTAACTTATTTTCTTATATCCAAGGCAAATAATCTCTTAGCTAAGTAAAAAAAAAAAAATCATACTCCAAGGCATAATAAAATATTTTTCTATTACACACATTCAAAATACTTTATAATTAAATGTTACTTAAGTGTATTTAAATGTCTTATTATCATTTTCAAAATACGTCATATCTAGTCAATCATATAAATTAAATTTAAATAAACATCGAAACACTTATCTCATGATATATTAAATATAACTAAGTCGATAAAAAATTAGTTAAAGTATAGTTTTATTTTTAATAATAATAATAATAATAATAATAATAATAATCATCATTAAACATATATAATTTTAAAAAATATGTGACAATATTCTTAACTATGGAGATTTATCTCATTTTATTATGAATTTTTTAACTTGTAAATAGACTTTATTACAATACCACAGATCACTGTTATACCATGTCTAAAATACTATAAGATCTAAATCATACTTATTACTACCACATATCTAAAAGATTATAACGGATCTTCATATAATTACTAATAAAAATCTTTAAAAAATACTTTAAAATATTTCAGGAAGCTTAAATCTCTATCATTTTTTTAATAATAATTAAAAATTAAATTAAAATTAAAAAAAAAAAATCAGTTCTTATTGCCCATGTATTTAGCTTAAAATATTTCAAATCACAAGATGTAAACAGGGGCATGAATGGCTAATGCCATAGTCTTGATAATTTACACTTTATCAACATATATACAACACAATATATATAATATAGATGAATGGCTAATGGCTAATACATGCATGAAAGCTTTCTATTTTGGCGAACATATAAACAACACATACCCATCATAGGATCGGTAAAACTGGAGACGAAATGGCGTGCACTAGGGTTTACCAGTTTACAACAACCAAACAGGCTACTGACACACTGGATGAACTCGTCCCTGCAACGCTAGGCAATCCTGCCTATGGCACAAACCAGGTTGTGTAGACTTTGGGTGGACAGGATTGGCTCACTCCTTTAGGCCTCTCACTGGAAATAGCTAAAAGGCATTGTAGAGCAGGCAAAAAAGACCAAGAACGGAAAAGAGTCGGTCGACGACACCTTTTAGGTCATGGATCTTGGCCACAAGGGCTTTCTAGCAGCGGTGCACAAAACTTGCCGATACTAGATATTAGGGAACACAACCCTTGTGGCAGAATGACCTCCATAGCGGACACGGAGGACCTCCCCTCACCTGAAACGCAGCGCTCCTAATAGATATGACCATGGGAAAGACGATGACGGTAGACAGAAAGTAGATTGGCTCAGACGCAGGCCAGATCTGGCTGCCTATAGACCAATCCCCTCTTTCTACCATGGGCTAGCAGAACCTGTGACAACAGAGGAAGGGAAACCCTCTATGACGATCACGGAAGCGCAAGTGAAGGTATGGGGCACCTGGTTGGGTACGCCTTATACATACCTACCACCACACTGAGAACATGATCTAGCCAAAAAATAACTAGATAGAGCATCGATATACTCAGATCTATCATCTTCGGACATATGGGCAACAAATCGAGCCCCTGTTGGTTTTACTTTGTGGGTTTTCCTAATTACTTTAAACCCTAACCAAGATCTACTCCTTTGTAAGAAATTAAAATTAATGCACAGCGGAACTTACTTTCCATCTTCAAAGGCTCCTGGTCTTGACTTGAGTTATTGGCTCTTGAATCCTTCCAAGAACTTGCAATCCTTTTCTCTGGCTATCCTAAATGACAGAGTATCTAGTCTTCAATGGAGCAGACAATTTTTCTGAGTTGATTGCAAGCCTTGGAGACTCAGCCCTTTTATAGCAGTGTAAAACCCCAATCCTAGGGCAGCCGAAATTTAGCTGAAACAAGTCTGTCAAGAAATCTGAAATTTCGGATTTCATTAGATTTTGAAATCGGGAACTTTCCAGAAAAACTGAAATCAATCAGAATAGATTCTGATTTCCTTATTCAGCTCAAATTTATTACTGCTATTATTTTAATCAACTATAATCGGTCCATTAACAATTATAATTGTTTAACATTATTCTATATGTATTTGTATCCAAATCCTTATTTAAATACGTATAATGCCATGACTTAATTAATCACATTATTTGGCATATTTTAATCATTACATAAATGTAATCTTGCTGACAGTATTTGATATCATAATCATAATGCACGTATGTCCAACTTAATTATTGTAATTAGACGTCTCTAAATCCAACAATCTCCCACATGGACAAGTGCAACCTTTTGATTATATATCCTTAACTTTATTGCATGCAACTTTTCCGTCTTTACTTATCGTATTTCTTAAACAATTTCGTCCATCAATTATGCTAACAAAGGACTTAAGCGGCATTTGTCACATTTATTCGCAACTAAACTGACATAAATCACGCTGCCAACATAACTGAATGACATGAATCTGATTTGGACATATAGTTTAGAAATTACACGCAAGTGTGATTAGACGTGCCTATTTCTAATTGAGTCACCTTTACTTTACTGTATGAGGCCAAAAATTTAAACTTTAAAGAAAGAAATAATGAAACTGAAACTGAATGCAACTTGTATATATCATCAAAAATTGTTTACAATTGCATTACATAGAACATAAAAAAAAAACAGAACTAAAAACATATTCAGACTCCCACATTTTCTAATTATCCTAAACAGATATTACACCCATACAAGCAACATGTTGGTGAAACTTCTTGGGTGGTAATCCTTTAGTAAGAGGATCCGCAATCATGGAGTCTGTACCTATGTGTTTTATACATAATTCATTATTCTGCACTCTCTCTTTTACAACCAAAAACTTAATGTCAATGTACTTTGACTTTGACTAACTTCGGTTGTTCGTTGCGTATAACACTGCTGAATTGTTGTCACATAATAATTTGAGTGGTTTCTGAATAGAATCCACAATTTTCAGACTTGTGACGAAGTTCTTCAGCCATACGCCATGATTAGATGCTTCAAAACATGCAACAAATTCAGCTGCCATAGTGGAGGAGGCTACCAATGACTGTTTAGCGCTCTTCCATGACACAGCACCACCTGCCATCATAAAGATGTATCCTGATGTTGACTTCATGCTGTCGACACATCCTCCAAAATCAGAATCGGTATATCCAATGACCTCGAGCTGTTCCGATCTCCGATACGTGAGCATATAGTCCCTTGTTCTCTTTAGGTATCTCAACACTCGCTTGGCTGCCTTCCAGTGTTCCATACCTGGGTTACTCAAATATCTCCCTAGCATTCCGGTAATGAACGCAATATCCGGACGCGTGCATACTTGTGCATACATGATGCTACCCACGGCTGAGGCATAGGGAATATCTTTCATGAGGTTTTTATCTAAGTCAGTTTGGGGACATTGTTTCAGACTAAACTTATCTCCTTTTGATATAGGGGTATCTCCTGGTTTGCTGTTTTGCATGCCAAATCTTGTTAGAATCTTATCGATATAGTTCCTCTGGGATAACCTCAGAATACCTTGAGATCTATCTCTAAGTATTTCAATCCCTAGAACAATTGATGCATCACCAAGATCTTTCATTTCAAAATTCTTAAATAAAAAATTCTTAGTTTGATGCAACATGTCCTTATCGTTACTGGCAAGCAATATGTCATCTACATATAAAACCAAGAAAATAAATTTACTCCCACAGAACTTAAGGTATATACATTCATCTACTATGTTAGACTCAAAACCAAATGAGCTAATAACTTGGTGAAACTTATAATACCATTGTCGAGATGCTTGTTTTAGCCCATAGATAGATTTCTTAAGTCTGCAAACCATAGACCCTGCATCACCTGATACAAAGTTTTCTGGCTGCTTCATATAGATCATTTCATCAATGTCACCATTGAGAAACGTCGTCTTTACATCCATCTGATGAAGTTCTAAATCATAATGTGCTACAAGCGCCAATATAATCCTTAAAGAGTCTTTCGATGAAACTGGAGAGAAAGTCTCTTTATAATCAATGCCTTCTTTCTGTGTGAAACCTTTCGCAACAAGACGTGCCTTGTATTTTTCAACATTGCCTTTAGAATCCCGCTTAGTCTTAAATATCCATTTGCAACCAACGGGTTTCTTGTCTTTAGGCAACGGAACGATATCCCAAACGTCATTGTCATACATAGATTTCATCTCTTCATTCATGGCATTAATCCACATTTGAGAGTTATAGCTTTCCACAGCTTGTTTGATATTAACAAGATCATTTTCAAACATGCCAATGTCAAACTCTTGTTCTTGAAGATATGCATAATCCTTTGATTTTGTAGATCTTTTCTCTCTAGTAGATCTCCTAATTGGCACAGGCTCTAGATTTTCTTGAGGTTCATTTACAACTTGATCTTCAACAGGAGGAAGAACATCATTACCAACTTCTGACTCTCCCACAGGCCCTAGGCCATCAACATTTGTCATGTCAATGTGAGGGTTTGGGTTGGGTTCAGGTCCATTTGTGTTCTCTATTCCATGTTGAGTTTCTAACTGAGTTGTTTGGGATGATGAAGTTTGCACATTGTCAAAAGATGTATTTCTAAACACAATCGGAATTGGAACAAAACTAGGACTTTGGTCCATAGTCTCATTCGCATTCGTCTCTTCTTCTTCAAAAATACTATCTTTTGTCATATCTCCCCCCACAAACTCATTATCTTCAAAAAATTTTGCACTTCCTGACTCGAAAACTGTATGTTCTGTTGGATTATAGAATTTGAACCCCCTAGATCGTTCAGAATAGCCTATAAAGTAACAACTAACGGTTCTTTCGTCCAGTTTCTTTTTGCTTGGCTTATAAGGCCTAGCTTCACATGGACATCCCCAAACTCTCAAATGATTCAAGCTAGGCTTGCGCCCAACCCATAACTCGTAAGGGGTCTTGTTAGCTGCTTTAGTAGGCACTCTATTAAGTATGTATGCTGCAGTCTTTAAGGCTTCTCCCCACAAATTCTCAGGTAGAGTTGTACGAGCAATCATACTTCTCACCATGTCTTTAAGGGTGCGATTTCGTCGCTCAGCAACACCATTCATTGCAGGCGAACCTGGCAACGTATACTGAGGCACAATTCCGCATTCCTCTAAGTATTTTGCAAAGGGACCTTGACGCTGTTCTCCTGATCCATCATAACGACCGTAGTATTCACCACCACGATCAGAACGAATGGACTTTATACATTTGTTAAGTTGTAACTCAACTTCCGTTTTGAACTTTATGAACACGTCTAATGCTTCCGCCTTTTCTTTTATTAAGTAAATATGACCATATCTTGAATAATCATCTATGAATGTGATAAAGTAACGGTCACCATTTCTTGTAGCCTTTGGAAAAGGACCACAGATATCCGTATGAATCAATTCTAAGACATCATTACACCTTTTTGCATCATACTTACGTTTATTAGTTTGTTTTCCCTTTATACAATTTACACAATCACTTAAGTTTGTAAAATCTAAAGGTTGGAGAATATCATTAGACACAAGACGTTCTATCCTTTTCATAGAGATATGTCCTAATCGCTTGTGCCATAATGTTGCAGATTTCTCGCAAGTTAATTTACGTTTTCTATTATCTATATGCAGTGCCTCTGAATGTGAAGTGTCTGTATCTAGAAAATAAAGATTATCATAAGAAGACAGGATACCAGAAGCAAGAAGCTTAGAATCTTGACACAAACTGAAATTTCCATTACCAAATGAACATACATAACCATTTTTGTCCAAATAAGATACAGAAATTAGGTTCCTTCTGAAAGATGGAACCACTAAAGCATCAAAACTTAAATAAAATCCTGTCTTACATAATAATCTAAATTTTCCTATGCTTTCCACTTCTACTTTGTTGCCATTTCCTACGTAAACGTAGCGCTCTGCCTCACTTGGCTTGCGATGGCTTAGGCAACCCTGCATCGACATACTGATGTTAGTCGTTGCACCTGAATCTATCCACCAAGTATATCTAGATACAGAACTTAAATCAACTTCAGAACAAACTAAAGCAAGAGACATACCTTTCTTTGCCAACCATGCATGATAGTTGGTGCAGAATTTCTTTGTATGTCCTGGCGCTTTGGAGAAAAAACAGTTCTTTTCTTCTGCTTTCGCAGAAGTATCTTCCTTCTTGCTTTTCTGCGCGGCATTGTTTGTAGCTACCTTGGTAGGTCCCTTTTCCTTGGCACTAAACTTGCGCTTCTTGCCTTTACCCTTAGGATTAGATGTTACTACATGAGCACTTTCTCCCTTAGTCATTTTCTGTCTCTCTTCCTCCTGCACCAACTGAGCCTCAAACTCAGGTAGTGTCCACGTCTCTTTTTGACAATTATAAGTCATCTTGAATTGACTAAAGTTAGACGGGAGAGACAGAAAAATGAACTCAATGAGAACCTCATCAGAGATGTCATAATTATGCCCTTTCAAGGCACGTTGCAGTCTTGTCATCTCAATAACATGCTCTCTAACCCCTTCTTTTCCCTTGTATTTTATTGTTGCCAACTTCACAAAGAGTGTACTAACATCAGTCTTTTTACTCTTTGTGAATTTTTCTTCAAGGGCCTTAAGGTATCCAATAGCGCCTGTCTCTGTATCAGGTATGATGCCTCGAAAAGTCTCATGGATCGTTTGCTTCATCACCATTATGCACATGCGATCTGAATGCTCCCATCTAGCAATATCAGCCTTCTCTTGAGGAGTTACCTCACTCTCTTTATTAGGCTTGGGGCGATCAAATCTCAGTGTTGTGTCCAATTGCATGATCCCTAAGACTAATTTCAGCTTTTCCTCCCACTGTTTGAAATTGTTCCCCATGAGGGGCTTAATCTGACTTAGACTTGACATTATGTTTGGATCTGAAAAATTCAAGAACAAGGAAATAATTTAGATACGATGCGTCACGATTTGATCCTTAATGATAATTCTAAAATCTATCTAAAGGCATGTGTAAAACTATTTGCTCAATTAAAACTTTAGCCAAAACACCATTCAGTAATGAAACACCTTTGGGTGCAATCATTACCTTCAGGCACTTTGGTGTAGTGAATAAAGTACAAACATGTCAATCTACCTTTGGGTCAGACTAACATATCCATGAACTAATGACCAGGCCAGTCAACGGGGGGAGGATCACATACGGATCGCTTATGTTCCAAGCTCCCGATGCTTTTCTAGACATCGCTAGTCCATGTGTGTTGCAACTTATTTTTATACACTACCCTTATGCACCAAACAACTTAGCAGGCGCCAACCCTCCTTTGGGAAAGCTAACACCCACGTCCATTGCCAGCACGTTATTTCAACTTGTCATGAGTCATCCTTGCAATCGTCTTACAGAGAGCGGTTCGTTTGCGAACATCAATGCTTGACTCATGCGAAAACAACACATGTATACTAAAAAAACGTCTTTAGTTAGATTCCAAAATTATGTCTAAAACCTAATCTAGGACGTACCTATAGAATCTACTCGTCCTATATAGAATACAGTATCTTATAACACTTTTAAATTTAATATGTCAACTATATTCATCAAAATAATTATTAGGTTTTAGTAAAACTTTAGCAGTTTCTACAATGATTACCTTTTAGAAATGCTTCAATAATTTATTTAGAGAATACTAAATAATTTATTTAGAGAATACTAAATAATTTTATGGTTGCCATGATTAGCATCATTGTGATCAAATCCGAATTTAGTATTATATCAATAATTAACGTTAATACAAATTTTATGCCATAATTAGCATTATTGTGATAAAATCCGAATTTGGTATTATATCAGTAATTAACGTTAATACAAATTTTTATGCCATAACTTTGAAGATCAAGGTTAACTCTATATACATAGCAGACCAAAACTAAGAACCAAAAGTTAACCCGTTATCCAGGTTAACATTGAATCCATGAGAGATGGAGATCGAATCCTATAAAGAAAAAACTTCAAAAATGATTTGTAAATGAAAACCTCTTTTTCACTTAACGAAATTGACACATTAACATGGTTAACCTCAAGTCCATGAGAGATGAGAGATCGAATCCCTTAAAGTAAACATCTTTAAAATGATTTGAACTGAAAACCCTTTTTTTTTTTTTTTACACGGTTAAAATTTACAATTCTAAAGATTTGATTTTGATTACATTGCTTGATAAATCTGGATTTTGATAGCTCCAAACTTGGTAAAGTCTGGGCTTTAACCGATCCAAGGTGAGTTAAACAGATCCAAAGTTTATATATCAAACTGTACTCTGTAAATATCCAGGGTTTAGTAAATCCTAACAAGATAAATCCGGAGTTTAATAAATCCTGGATTACAGAGGATCACATCAAGGTCAAGAATTTCTCCATACTTGAATTCCAAGATTGGAATTGATTTGTCAAAAAAGAAAATAACCAAAAGAGTACAGACTGCATCAAACTCTGGGGTTACAGAGAATCACATCAAGTTCAAAAATTTCTCCATGCTCGAATTCCTCATCTTATAATTGATTTCTGAAACCATGAAATAACCAAAAGAGTACAGACTACATCGAACTCCAGGGTTACTGTGCATCAAACTCTAAGCTAACAGAGAATCACATCAAGTTCAAAATTTTCTCCGTTCTCGAATTGAGGAAAAAACAGAAATTTTAAGGATCGAAAAATATGACGGGAGAGACAGTTCTTACATAAGGGTGCTCTGATACCAATTGTTGGTTTTACTTTGTGGGTTTTCCTAATTACTTTAAACCCTAACCAAGATCTACTCCTTTGTAAGAAATTAAAATTAATGCACAGCGGAACTTACTTTCCATCTTCAAAGGCTCCTGGTCTTGACTTGAGTTATTGGCTCTTGAATCCTTCCAAGAACTTGCAATCCTTTTCTCTGGCTATCCTAAATGACAGAGTATCTAGTCTTCAATGGAGCAGACAATTTTTCTGAGTTGATTGCAAGCCTTGGAGACTCAGCCCTTTTATAGCAGTGTAAAACCCCAATCCTAGGGCAGCCGAAATTTAGCTGAAACAAGTCTGTCAAGAAATCTGAAATTTCGGATTTCATCAGATTTTGAAATCGGGAACTTTCCAGAAAAACTGAAATCAATCAGAATAGATTCTGATTTCCTTATTCAGCTCAAATTTATTACTGCTATTATTTTAATCAACTATAATCGGTCCATTAACAATTATAATTGTTTAACATTATTCTATATGTATTTGTATCCAAATCCTTATTTAAATACGTATAATGCCATGACTTAATTAATCACATTATTTGGCATATTTTAATCATTACATAAATGTAATCTTGCTGACAGTATTTGATATCATAATCATAATGCACGTATGTCCAACTTAATTATTGTAATTAGACGTCTCTAAATCCAACAGCCCCTCCTTAGACAGATCCACACCCTACTAGGAGGACCTGATACAAATCTTCATTAGAACACTCGAAGGCAATACTATTTGTTGGAGGATCTGAAAGGGGAGGAGGATTCAGGAGCTAAGGTCTAAAATCCAGAACCACCTCGGTATACCGGCATGCCAACAAAACCTGATCTACTTAGGCCACAGTTTACATGACCACCACACATTCTAGGATTATGGTAATATCACAGACTGACCATCATGATTAACTTGCGTCTAAGGGGAGGATGCATGGAACCAGCTAAAAAAGCATTGGCTCCTTTAAGGACCCAATCAAAGGTAAGGAAAAATCTCAAGCCAAAACAATAACTCTGCCTGAGCTACCAGGACCTTACATTGTAGAACAAAAATCTGAGAATCCTGCTCTCACCATCACAATGCATAAAGTAAACAACCTATACACAGATCTCTATTCCAAATTAGTTATATGCAGATTCAATGAGTTTTGGCCTAAATCTAATATTTTGCATCAATGAATTTATGATGCCTGATCGCTAGACTATGAAATATACTTATGCCCCAAAAGATTATTTATAGTTATATTCAGAACAATACAGGAAAGGGAACATATACTCAATAAGGGACCATGGTTCTGGGGCAATGCAGGACTCTTTATGACCCCTTGGTTTCCAGAATTTGACGCCAACACAATGGTGGTATCAAAGATGCCAGTTTGGGTCAGGGTACACAACCTCCCTTACATTTCCGGCATCACAATGTTTTAATCGCCATAGGGAATGCATTGGGAAAATTCCTTAAAATCGACGAGGATAGAGTTACAAGAGGGATATTTACTTTTGCCATGATATGTGTTGAGGTAGATCTCAATGACAGACTACTAGCAAGCATAACATTGAATTTCAATAATACACAATGGACACAACATCTAGACTATGAAAATACAACCTTCCGATGCCGTGGATGTCTACAAACAGGACACCTCCAAAGTGCATGTCTGAAAGCCAAACAAACTCCCAAATGGAATAAGAAGCAATAGAAATATCCAAAAGAATGGAAATATACATCCCCCCTCGAGGAAGAAGCAAAAAAAGTAGAAATAGCAAAATACAAAGCAAAAATGGAGGAGCAAAAGATATAGAACAACACACCAAATGAGGAGAAAGACCCCAACAACCCTTTGCAGCGCCAAGAAACTCAACCAACTGGAATGGAAATAATCGGCATCAAGCAAACTCATGGATCAGAAGGATCTGATTGTGAAAAAGACTCTCCCATTCATACAAGTGAAAATCAACTTTCCATTGTAACCACTCCCAACACTGGAGATTGGGAAAAGTGGAAAAAAAGAAAGGGAGAAAAGAATAATAGCCATATTTTTCATTTTTTATTTTTGTTTGCTTCCTGTGAAAATAGGGACAGACCATATGCATATGCTTTTTTGGCATCTACAACATGTAATTTTGTCATATAAATAAAATTACGAATTTTTCCAAGGTGAAAAAAAACACATGCCCATCATATTAACAAGTAACTTTTACACGAACTCAAATTTGTGTTAAACCATGTTGCAAACTCTTTGGCTCCATTTTTGGAGTTTAATGAGGCTATTTGAAACCTCTACAAACATCACTCATAATGACAAAAATACAAAAGATGAATGGAAAATGAGAACAAGATTACGTATTATTTTTAAAATGAAAACTAATAACTAATTACATATAATAACTAATTACATATTCTTGGATTATTACATATTGTTTTTAAAATGAAAACTAATAAACCAGCCTAACGCAATCTCATGCGTCACTTAGTAAAGTACCTATGAAAATTTTGAAGTAATTATTTACAGTGTTATCTAGTTAACTCCAAGGTTATGGCGACGGGCAACAAATAACCTACTATCATATAAAAAACAATTTAAACTACTCGAATACAGTGAATTCCAGTGAGGGAAAAAACAAATAAAAGCGTTTCCAAGGAAGGTGTGAATTCACTGGGGAAAACGCAGACAAAGTGTCTTTGAAAAGCTCGAATCCATTGCACACATTCATTCCTCTTGAAATTAGCAAAGACTTTCACATAAAAGTTAAAGCAAAAACAGTGTTCAAACATTTAAAAGCAATCTCATTCGAAAAATCAAATATCCACCTCCATTGAAGGTCTTGTATAGCTCTTGACCTATACCGAACAGAAATGTTATGATAAGTGTGTATGGCACACAGTTTAAATCTGTTTTTTTTATCTTTAAAGTTTTAGCTCTCTCAGCGTTCTCCTATTTTCTGAGTTATAAGTCACCAAGAGTTTTGGTAATTTTGATGTTTTCTTAACTCAGAGGTGAAAATTTTATGGACAATTCCAGAAATCTACACTCTCTGATTGGAAATATGTCGTCGGCTTCCAACTGCGCTGCTGTTGGGATTCTTGCAAATCTTAAATATTGAATCCGCCGAAGAATTGCGAATGCATATCAAAGCTCGGGGGCCTTATCTGCAGCTGGGATTCTTGCAAATCTTAAATATTGAATCCGTTGAAAAACTCAATTGCGATTATTCTAAACTGAACGCATATCCTCAACCTTATTGCTTCGACTGTGAATTAAACACCGTCGGTGCTGCTCACCTCATTTCCATGATGTCTAGGAAAAGAACATTAGCTGAGCGGTAAATATAAATTCAAAATTCAAAGTTCCAGGGGGTTGTCAAATTCAAACTTAAAATTCAAGGTATGGTCGTATAGTATACCCCTCATTCCTACGGTCTAGTGGTGGTGGTGACACTGGAGGCGCCTGGAAATTTCTCGTTCTCGGTTTTGGATGAATTAAAAACCGCCTGGTCCATAATAGGATGCCCATCAATTAACGATCGTCCGTATTGAATGTAGTTGCATGGGTCATAGCATCTGAATCCGCAAGGGCTTTCAAATCAGGGTATGGAGTATGTATGTGAACCAGCCACCATAATGGCATTTAACACCCTATTACAACTAGTTAGCTCTTGTAGGACGAGGCTATTAGCCTCTGCGCAAGATCCTGCGCAAGAGCTTCCGTATTATTTTTTCCAGGGCAAAAGTGACTTATCACCGTACCAAATTATAACTTGTAATTGACTATACATGATTACAGGCTAGTTAGCTCTCGTCGGACGAGGCTATTAGCCTCTGCGCAAGATCCTGCGCAAGAGCTTCCGTATTATTTTTTCCAGGGCAAAAGTGACTTATCACCGTACCAAATTATAACTTGTAATTGACTATACATGATTACAGGCTAGTTAGCTCTTGTCGGACGAGGCTATTAGCCTCTGCGCAAGATCCTGCGCAAGAGCTTCCGTATTATTTTTTCCAGGGCAAAAGTGACTTATCACCGTACCAAATTATAACTTGTAATTGACTATACATGATTTTAATATCTGATGGCAAATATTATTTCAATTGTCTAACATCAAAATTAATGTCAACGTCCCTTGGCTGTTGACATGGGAAGGACTTATGTTTAGAATGTAACGCCGTCAGGCGTAATAAAAAAAATCTTTTAAACTGTACTGGAATAAAATTCGCGAGTGGTGACGTGCTACACGTATTTGATATTATTTGTTGTAGATTTTATATGAGTATTTGATATTATTCATTGTATGAAATATACATAGAGGATTCTTAGGTACATAGCTACGACAATCAGGTAGATAAGAACTTACGTGAGTTTATAATTTCTAATAGCTATTCCTTTGGAAAGATGCAATATTGATGCATGTTGAAGATTAGCAGAATAAAACTCTCTACGCGTTTGGTGATGCTAATATTTCAATAAGCGAAAAGAAAAAAGAAAAAAGAAATGTAATGGTGTTATGAATCATAATGTACATGTTAAGTGTTTATTGGGTTATAAGATTTTAATGAGATGGTTGATATACATCTATAATCATATTTATTAGTATGATTGATATAAGTTTCTAGACTTATATCTACCACCCATCACATTAATAATTGTTATGTGTATTTTCTTGAATTTTAATTTCATTATTAATAATTATATAAATAATAATAACTATATTATTTTATATTTATATAGTTATATTTATTATATTAATATTATTGCTTATTAATATAATATTAGTTATTACTTAAAATTTTACTAATATATTAATAGTTGTATTTAAAAAAAATGATATAATTCATATATAACATAATAATAACATTTAGTTATTATTAATAATATGTATTTATTTTCACTGTTATATTATTGTCAATAATTATTATATATTCATGAATATAATTATCAATAAGTTTCAGGGGTTAATTTAACTGGTCAAAATAAGTGCCTCACCATTCGAGAGGTCACAAGGTCAATTCTCCCCAAAGCCCTTGATATATACTTTTTTATTTATTCAAGTTTTGTGATGCATAATGAATTAAACAAAGTCTTTCAGTAAAAATCATATAAGAGAATAAAATATATTATACTATTACTTTAGTATATATATATATATAAATGTAATAATGGTATATTGTAAAATTTTGTTAATATATAAATACTTTTAACTCAAACTATAATATAATCTAGATATAACATAATAATAGTTCTTTTTTATTATTTATAATAAGTATTTATCTCTTACGAAGTGAAGAAATGTTATATATTTATTTATATAATTGCTAATATTTATTGATATAATTGTTAATATGTTTTATATATTTACTTAAAATATAATAAAAACATCAACTATAAATAAATTATATATTAAACTTAAAAAATAGTATATTATTACTTACCAATAATAATACCATAATTAACTTAAGGGATTATGAATATTATAAACTCAAAAGATCAAAAAAATCCAGTAGACTAATATTACAAATAGAAATGATTAATAAACTGTAGGAATTAGTATTTTAAACCCAAATAATCAATAAACCCAAGGGATTAAATTCCTTGGGTTCATATTCCTAGGGTATAAAATTATTCATAGTGTTTGTAATATTAATATTTGGGTTTAATATAAATCCCTTTTGTTTATAATCATGTTCAACCATGGTCAACCATTGTCCAACGTCACATTGTGAGAAATATTTTCTCAATATGAAAATCAACTATGATTGAACATCACATTGTGACAAAATTTGCCTCAATATGAAAATGGACTTGGTAAACCATGTTTATTATAGGGTTTATAATATTTATCTTAAGGTTTAAATATGTTGGGTTTATAATATTGATCACTTCACTTTAATATTATTCCCTTGGGTTCATAAGGCCTTAGGGTTTATAACATTAATCCCTTGAGTTTTCTAATTCTTTAGGTTGGTAATATTAATCTCTTATGTTTATTAAACCTTAATACTAAGGGTTAAATATTAGTCCTAGGGTTTACTATTAATCCCTTAGGTTTTTGATGTTTATCGTTTCAATTTATTAATTCGTGGGGTTTATTACTTCTTAGGGTTTATTAATCCCCTCTCTTTTTAATATTGATCGCTTTGGTTTGTTTATGCCTTAGGTTTATAATATTTATCGCTTAGGTTTATAGTATTTATCCTTTGGGTTTACTAATTCCTTGGTTTTATAATATTTAACCCTTGAATTTATTAGTCTCTTGGGTTTATAATATTTATAATTCCATGGCTATATAACTTAATCCCTTGGGTTTATAATATTAATAGTACCTTGGGTTTATTATTTCCTTGTGTTTGAAATATTAATTCTCAGGTTTTATTAATCCATTGGGTTTCTAATATTGATCCCTTCGGCTTTTTCATCCCTTGGATCTATAATATTTAATCCCTTGGGTTTGTTCATCCCTTAGATATATAATATTTAATCCCTTGGGTTTGTTGATACCTTAGATTTATAAAATTTCTCCCTTGGCTCTACTAATCTATTGGGTTTATGATATTAATAATCCCATGTGTTTATTAATCCCTTAAGTTTCTAATATTAAACCCTTATGTTTATAATATTTATCCCTTAGGTTTACTAATTTTGTGAGGTTTATAATATTAAACCCTTGGCTTTATTAATCCCTTGAGTTTAAAATATTAATTCCTAGGGTTTATTAATCCCTTGGGTTTTTATATTGATCGCTTGGGTTTGTTGATCCCTTAGGTTTATAATATTTATCCCTTAGATTTATGATATTTATCCCTTGGGTTTATAGTCTTTATCTTTTTGGTTTACTATCCAATTATCAAAACAATTGTTATACTATGAGTTATAATTATTTAAATGTTAACAAATATATATATATATATATATATATATATATATATATATATATATATATATATATATATATAAGTATATATAAGTAATAGTATAATATATTTTAGTTTAATATATTGTGTGTATATAGTTAAAATTATTAATATACTCCAAGTAAATATATAAAATATATGGATAACTATATTCATGAATATATTTATTGACAATAATATAATAGTGAAAATAAATACATATCATTAACAATAACTAAATGTTATTATCACATGAATTGTATTATTTTTAAAAATATAACTATATTATCAAAATTTTAAAGTAATAATTAATATACAAAATAATATTAATATAATAAATATAATTATATAAATATAAATTAATGTGGTTATTATTATTTATATAGTTACTATTAGTTAGATTAAAGTTCAACAAAATAAGCATAACAATTATTAATGAGATGGGTGGTGGATATAAGCCTATGGGCGTATATCAACCAAGTTGATAAATATAGTTGTAGAAGTATTTCATATACACTGATACCAATCACATTAGTAAATGTGGTTGTGTTAATGTCTAATAGCTATTCCATTAAAAAGAAGCAATATTGATACATGTTGAAGACGGCCAAAATAAAACTCTCTTGTAGAGGGCTTTTGGCGATGGTAACACCTCAATCAGCCAAACAAAAAAAATATTGTTATTTATGCTTATATTTCTGTAATGGTCCTATGCATCATAATGTACATGTTCAATGATTATTGGGTCATAAGACCTCAATGATAGAGACAAAAAAAATATATTGTTATTTATGTTTATTTTTTTGTAATAGTGCTATGCATTATAATGTACATGTTTAGTGATTATTAAGGTTGATAATTTTTTTGGAAAATGATTTTTAGAAGTTATATATTTTTTTTAAATGGAAATCTTGTTATTGGAATTTTCAAATAGTTTTTTTAGAATGCATGATATTCATAAAATAATACTATATTTTCATTTTCTTTAAAAAAATCTCATATTAGTGTTTTGGATAATTGGATATTGTTTTGATAATTAGATATTTATGCTGTAATAATGAAAAATAATTTTATTGTATTTAAAAAATGATGTCTATGAAATGAAAAAGTAAATGGTCCATTAAATTCCCTTCTTATGATTCAGAGATTATAAAGAAGTGATCCAACTCGATTCTGTCAATATAATTTATATATAAAATATAAGTAAGTGATCCAATTAATTTTACTACATATGATATCTATCTGAATTGTAATAATGAAAAATTAATCTCATCTCTGTACTACTTCAAAAGTACCTAAAATTTTGATCTACAAATAAAATTCCCTCATTAATATCTACATAAAATATGATTATATAAACATATATGAAATTTAAAAATATTTTTCATAATATAAAAATAACAACTTATTTTACCTTATCAATATTAAAAAACCAAAATAAAATTAAATGTAAACCTTCTATTCAAATTTGATTTCTGTAGTTTCCAATTAAACTATAAACCTTCCATTCAAATTTCATTCCGGTTGGGAAACCTTACATTCAAATTTGATTCCTTTGGGAAATAATGATTGTGAAGAAAGAAAGACAAGGCAACTTGACATTGCGGTATCAAGTGTGGTAATGATTACATGTGAAATAATTGAAAGAATACATAGAATGGAGAATCAGTAATCATATGAAAAAAGTGCGTATAAATTATTAGTAGTGCAGATAAATTGGAAATTGCTGTATCAATTGCCGCCCGTGATAAATGATGAGAGCGTGAGGTAGTTCTTCTAAATACACCAAGCCTCCTTCAAATTCATGTGAAGTCAATGTCAGATTATTGAAACACTATATAAAATGGATAAATCTTTTGAAATTACGTTTCGAGTGGGGGCATAAATTAACACATATGTATGTATGTCCTCATATTTATTTTGTTTAGTTTTTCTGAGAACTAACATTTTTTGAGTCTGAATATGGTTGATTCTATCATATTATTTACACTACATTGTTATAGTAAATAGTTATTGTTCCTTAAATTCTATCATTTATGGCTAATTAAACTATCATAATCTTCATATTTGTAATGCAAATATAAATACATTTAAAATTCCAATCAAATCAAAATATGTTCAATAACATATCATTTGTTGTCATCTCTAAATAAAGATCACTATAAATGGATTCATTATGTATACATTCCAAGGAATTTTTCTCTTTTAAAATAACTAATTAAACTTTTTGTATTAAGCATTTCGAATTTACATGTATGCATGTTCACTATAAGTAATTTGAGAAAAGAACTGATGACTCTTTGTTCATTTTATTAACTTACTCATTTAGAGTTCTTTTACTATTTGACAAGATTTTCAAATTCCAATCTTAAAACTATTTCATTTCATTAAACATAAACATAAAAAGAGTTCAAGCTACTAAATTGAAATTATGAATATAAAAATTAAAAATGGAGCTAACTAGCTCCTCCTAACCTTTGACAACTTTTCACCAAAAAGGTTCCCCCCAAGCACATTCTTGCAATATTTCTTGTTCCTCTTTTTGATAACTTGTATTCTCTTTTTCTCGTCACTAGTGTCCCATGTGTTCCCTTCTTTTTCCATCTAGCCAAAAGGTAAAATACATTACCCTCCCTACCAACACAATTGGTAGTTAGTAACTATCTCCACCTCAACCAACATGTGGTAGGTATTTACTAGCTTATTTATGAGCTCTGCTTCCAACTCTCAAAAACAACATCTTGTCTTTAAGGGAAGTTATGGATCAACCATTTCCATAATAATAAATATTTTAATAGTTTATATTATATGCCTAGGACTTAATGAATATGGTAATCGATGTCCAACATTAAATTCGACCTCATCTCTTTTAGCTAGGTTTAGCTTCAACAATAATTTTCAGATTCCTTTATTTCATTAACAACATAATAATTAAAAATTCACATTTAATATTTATCATCAATAAAATACTGATAACTATTTTTCTAAATAGGTTCTCAAAGTTAAAGCAATAGTCACACTTAACCATATACAAATTAACATTAAAACCTCTGAATTAGGGGATATCACAAATTATGATCCATAAAGGAAGTAAAAGACCCGCATACTATGAGGAACCACCAAATTTTAAAGTTTTCTATTTATCTAAAGCCAAGGACTTGGATAAGTATATACCTTTTAGAGAAGCAATGTATAATAAATCAAAATAATTTGATATAAAAAATCATGATTTTAATATAGCTATTCATAGACCTTATCTTCATGTGAAGTAGCTAGATTATAAATTAGATAGGATATGACTGAGTTATCTGAGTGTGCCAAAACCGAATTTGAACAAAATAAATTATTATCTAAACATCACACACCTTTGAGGGTGCATCTCTAGCTATTTTCCCCTTGGGACGTAATAAGACCTTTATGGTAAAACATGATTTTTCCCATTAGGAAAAAGTCGTAATTTCTATTAAAAAGGGAGAAATTACATTTTGCAGATGCATGTTGCATATTCATATGTGGCCTTTGGCCAGCCAGAGTTCATCAAAATATACCTGAGTGTTCTAGATCTCCTCGCAGGGAGTCTCTATGATATATATACAGAAATTTTAAATATCAAAATAACTTACTCCACGCAGGGAGCACTGTAACAGTCATGATAAACAGTAGCATATGTAACCATATTTCAAAAAAAGATAAACAAAAACATGTCAATTGTTATGAATGGGTTGGTGACCCATTCATGTTATGATCTATATAGGGCCGGTGGTAATATTGATGGATGGATCCATCGATCTGTTCCTGTATCTGCCATTGTTCTAGATGGCTGTTCGCTGCTTCTTTTGACAGTTTGTCCGCTTCTTCGTTCTGCTCCCTGTAGATGTGACGACAGTCAAAAGATTCAAATGAAGTGATCAGTCTTTTGGCTTCGTCAAGGATATTTCTCAAAGAAAAAGTATAACAATGAGCTGTAGAATTTATCCAATTGCAAACAATCTGAGAGTCGCCAAATAGTTGAAGATGTCTGCACTGTTTTTGTATTGCAAAATATATAATATGTTTGGCTGTGCTGAGTTCAGAGAAGTTATTTGTGCCCATATGGTATTTGATCTGAATCTTAAAGCAATGGGATTCGTTCAGGTATAAGATAGCACCCCCACCACAGCCGTTGTTCTGGGCAGAGCCATCGAAGAAGGCCCAAGGCTTTGATCGATCGATGATGGGGGGAGCAATAGCTCGGGTAGGTCTGTGCTTCTCCGTCGAAGGAAGTAAATTGAAATCGGCAATGGTGTGGCTCAGGATGGATGGCCAGTTTGGGGGTCGATTATCAAAGATGATGCGATTACGTGCAATCCAAATGGCCCAGCAGACGAGAAGGGGTAAATTTGTGAGTTTGCCCGCGTGGTCTCTGGTCCAGGTGCTCCAGGCTTCCTTGCAGGTGGAGCCATTCCAATCCTTGTGGTCGGGTATATGAGCAGATATGCTGTGCCAGAACGTTTGTGTGACTGAGCAGCGGATGAAGAGATGATCAGTGCTCTCTTCTTCACAGCAGCATAGGTGGCATCTGAAGGGGCCGTGGAAAGATCTCTTCAAGAGGTTTGATCCCGTGGGGATTTTGTCATGTATGATATTCCACATTAGTAAGCGGCATCGGGGCGCAGCCTGAAGCTTCCAGATCAGGTTCCCATAAGGGAGGATGTCCGGGGGCTTATACGGTTCCATAAGCTTCAGATATCCCTCTTTAGGAGTATAATGTCCGTGTTTAGCGATGGCCCATATGAGTTCGTCGGGCCCTTCAGATAATCTGATGTTGGCCTGAGTGAGGGCCTCGGTAAATGCGTTCCATTCAGGTTGCCACTGTATCGGAATGTCCAAGGCCGCTGGTGAGTGCCAGGCCTGATATAGAAAAACAGTATTAGCATTGTCCCCTATATGGTTAATGTGAGTTATTCCCCTGTCATGTAGGTGTCTGATAAGATCATCAGAGAGTCTGTGTTGGTTGCCGCATCCGACCCAGGGATCAATTCCAATTCTCACGTCCTGTCCACTCTTGATGCGCCAAGTGATACCTTCCCTGAGAAGTGGCAGAGAGAGTAAAACGGCCTTCCATATGTTTGAGGTGTTGGGGCCAGGGCGGTGATGTTGTCGGAACCAGTCCATGAGATGGAGGGGTCTGATATACTTGGCTTGTGCCACCCGAGACCAGAGGCTGTCTGATGTGAGGAGTAGCCAGCCCAGTTTTGCAGCAAGGGCTTTTGCAAATAGATCGAGGCGCTTGATACCCCAACCACCCCATCGCTTAGGTCTGGCAATGGTGTCCCATTTCACCCAGGCGAAGATTCTCCCAGGTTGCTGACCATTCCATAAGAATCTGGTGCATATGCTCTGTAGTCTGTTGAGTACTCCACGGGGTATCCAGGCCAGTGTCATCCAGTATACTGGCGTGGCTTCGATGACAGCTTTAATGAGAGTGAGGCGCCCAGCTCTAGAGAGGTATTTATGATACCAGATATGGAGTCTCTTTTCCACCTTTGCAAGAAGCCAAGTCCAATCTGCAATCTTGTATCCGAGGGGTTTTAGCCTGTACCCCAAGTACTTGATGCCCTCAGCAAGCCTGGATGAGGTGAAGGGGAATCGCTGGGATGCAAAAGTAGCTTCGTGGAGAGAACAGCCCACAGCCGTAATAGTGGATTTGCCTTCATTGACCAACATACCCGTAGCAAGCTGAAATAGTAGAAAAATATTGTGAAGTGTAGTGGTGTCACGCAGACCACCATTGAGGAAAATGAGAATGTCATCTACAAACAGTAGGTGTGTGAGATGAAAGTCATTGGATATGCATATACCCGAGAGCTGTAGTCTATCTTTGGCAGATAAGATCAGTCGACTCAAGCCTTCCATAATCAGGAGGAAAAGAAGAGGGGAGAGGGGGCAACCCTGTCTGAGACCTCTTTCTGAAGTAAAGAAGGGAGTGGCCTCTCCATTAAGAAGAACACTGTAGGCAACCTCAGTAATGCAGCACATGACCCATTTAATAAAGGGGAAAGGAAAGCCAAGGTGTGTCAAGAGTAATCTAATATATAACCAGTTTACTCTATCAAATGCTTTAGTGAGGTCGACTTTGAGGATCAGTCCTTTGAGCTTTTTAGTATGGAGGGAGTGAAGGAGTTCCTGAGCAGTGGCAATAGCTTCGTGAATCTGACGGTGGTCAAGGAAGGCAAATTGTTCAGATGAGATGTGTCGGGATAATATAGGCTTCAGACGGTTGGCTATAATCTTTGCAATAATCTTATAGAGACAATTGCAGAGAGAGATGGGACGGAAGTCATTGAAGGTAGCAGGCTGATCAGATTTGGGGATAAGGGCGATGAAGGTGGATTTGATGGCTGTGGAGATCCTGCCCGATTGTCTGCTTAGTTCAATGACTTTCAATAGGTCATTGGCCAGCATGTCGAAGAAGGCAATGTAGAATTCAATGGTCCAACCATCAGGGCCTGGACTTTTATCCTTTTTGAACCATTTGATAGTTGCTTCTAGCTCAGCTAATGTCACCTCCTTTGTGAGTTCATCCTGTTCCTCCGGGTCGACAAATCTGGGGAATTTCTCAGCCACTCTCATAATTTCAAGTATGTTTGCTTCCCGGGGAGCTTTATATATGTTCCTGAAGTGGTCAGTGGCGAGCTTAGATAGATGCCTCTGGGTGGTGACCACTCGATCCTGTTCGTCTTTCAGTTCCCATATAGTGTTGATAGCCTTTCTCCCATTGGCGAATCTGTGATAGAAACGGGTGTTGTCGTCTCCTTCAGCGAGCCAAATGGCTCGGCTGCGGAGTCTCCAGCTTTCCTCTCTGTCCTTCAGAATCTGGGATCTCTTAAGAATGTGTGACATATATAAGTCTTTTCTTTCCTGGGTGGGAAAAATGCCTCCATCCTCTTCTTCATGAGCAGCAATGAAGTCCTCAGCCTCCCGCAAGGCATGATCGTCACGGAGTCTCTTTTGGTGTGCCCAGACCTTAGAGATCCTTTTGAGCTCCGATAATTTCCTGATGAATCCCTCAGTGAAGTGTTCCTCCTCCTCGATGGGGTGGCTCTGCCAGTAATCTGTGACCATCTGAATATAGGATGGGTCTTTCAACCAGGAGGAGTTAAACTTGAAAGGGCTTTTGATCTTGTTATGAATGTCTGAGAATTCCAAATATATTGGTCTGTGGTCAGATATGCCCCCAGATCCCACCCATTGCCTTATACGAGCAATCCTGTTGTGGAGGGATTCTTTAATAAGGAATCTATCGAGTCTTCTGGCCAGGCTCTGTTCACCACTCCTGTTGTTTGTCCATGTGTATTGCAATTTTGTCATGGGGGTATCGATCCAGTGGTGCTCCTCCAGTAGGGTGGATATGGTATCCGAGAATGGGTCAATCCTGGCAGCATGCCCCCATGTTTCACAGAAGCCCAATGTGAAGTTCAAGTCCCCTCCCAGGATAATGTTATCCTGTTGTAAGAGAGCAGAGTTCAAGAGAGAGTGCCAGTAGGTCGCTCTCTCAGAGCAAGGGCCATATACATTAATGAGTCTGAGCACTGTTTCCATAGACTGTACATAGGCATCGATGCCTATGAACCCTCTGCCACCCCAGGTGTTTATAACTCTCAGCGCTCTGTTATTGATTCCAATAGCCAGACCCCCAGATCTTCCAGATGCATCGATGGCGTGGAAGGTCCAGTTGGGTAGCCAGGCCTCGAGGGATGGGATGAGGGAGTCTGCATTACAGAGCGTTTCTTGCAAAAAGATGATGTCCGAAAGAGAAAGGGAGAGAAGTCTCCGAAGGGCTAGTTTTTTGGGTGTACTAGCGAACCCTCTGCAATTGTAGGATAGGATCTTCATGTCGGATGAGATACAGGGCTTTTTGCTCTAAGGGCCCTGAAGATGGTCTGTTGACGACCAAGAGCGACTTCTGTATCAGCCGCATGTCTAGCTTTAGTAAGGCGCGAAGGTCGACCTCGCGAGAGCTTCTGTTGAGAGGGGGAAGGATCGATGACTAGCCCGATAGCATCAGTACCATTTGCTTTAGTCCGGGGACGGAGGGAGTACCGAGGGGGGATCGGGGAGACGGCTCCTGGATCGGTCGCCACCGGGGGAGAGATGGTGGACAAGGCGACTCGCAGGGAGGGGGGGGGATGGGGCAATGTAGTGAAGAGGATACATATGCGGGAGAAGTAGTGATAATAGCCTGATGCAGAGTCTCAGATGTATCCAGATCATGCAAAGAAGAGAGCATAGTAGGGGATGAGACAGCTGACATACCCGGTGTATCGTCGGCCGCCGGAACAGGAGCTTCTGGGGCAGGATCAGGCGATGCACGGGTTGGTTCCTCCGCCAGTGTCCCAGTCTGATTGGAAGGAGCAGCTTCTTCATGTATCTGGGGCTCCGCAGGGACCGCAGATGGTGCTTGATTAGGTGGTGGGGAGGGGCGATCCTGAGCTGCACCCTGAGCTGGTACCGGCCCTTTTCTCAGTAGTGGACAGTCACGGTAGAGGTGACCAACCTTGTGACAACGGCGACATCTGTAAGGGATACCCTCATAGTCAATGATCTGCTTCCTGGAGAAGTCCCTCCATTGTATAGTAATATATTCCAGAAGCCCCCCCTGGTATCCAGATTAATGAGGATCCGCGCATATGCCATCATTCCTGTGTGGAGATATGACTTATCATAATCCATGTAGCTCCCAATTGCATTGCCTATTCTTCGAAAAATGTCTTCGGACCAATATTGCAGAGGTAGGCCTGGTAGTCTGATCCATGTGGGGCCAATTCCGATCTGTTCCGTAGCCGGATCGAACATGGGAGTCCAGCGCTTCAGAAGTACCGGAGCATGTTCAAAATGCCAGTAAGAGGAGAGTACCCAGTTTGTGTGATCAGCGCGTGCGAAACGTAATGCAAACCATCCCCTCACAAAGGTTTGCACGAAGGGAATGTCAACCAAGTGTTGTCCCCAAACTTCTGTAGCCCAAGCCTTTAAACGTGCAGCCGAGTAATTTCGGCCTCTGATGCGACCCACCAGAACCCTGTCAGCAAATTCCATGATGTCGCTCCACTGTATGTCCTCTTCGAGCCGGAGGAAGGTGTCCGCCTCTCTGGATTTGAAGCAGCGGGGTTTTTTCCCCGGACCGGATCTCGGTGGAGGAGGCAAGGGGGGGGAAGTAACAGGGGGGGGGCAAGACTGAGGGGAGGTTCTGCAATGGACGCGGGGGGAGGGGGGAGAGGCCCAGAGATGGGGAGGGGGTCCGATAGCGGGGGGATAGCGGTGAAACAACCTGAAAGAGCACCGGTGAGGGGGACGGGATTCGATGATGGAGCGGGATCAGGGAAGGGCCATTGATACGCTGCAGTATGAGAGGAACTAGGGTTAGGGTTTAGGCAACCCGCTACAAACCCTAGGGAGGCCGGCGAGAGGGGGGGAGTAGACAGAGCAGGCCAAGTGGGGGGAATATCCGGGAGAATAACGGGAGGTTGCGGGGAGCCTCCGGCAGAGAAAACAGCAAAATCATCCGAGGGTGCCGGGAGATACATACCTTGTGAGCTGGAAGAGGGGGTACGCCAGATGGAGACCCCGCTCAGCGGATCTTCGGTGTAATCGACAGCCTCTAGGTCCTCCATAGTGCCAGCTAGCGGATCCTCGAAACGGAGTAAACCTCGGAGCACAGGTAACCCGGGTGAGATGCGGTTATCGGCAGTGAATCGTAACGGCAGGGGGGCATCGAACGGTGGGATAACAGGGCGCAGCAAAAGGCAGCAGCTGCGGAAAAAAGCGTATGGTATTAGAGTCGAAGGCGCGGCGGAGAAGTAGGAGCGGGTACCGGGAGAGTTAACCGGGTACGGGCGCGGTGAGCTGCAGGCGCGAGACCGGAACCCTAACCATAACCGTCACGAGCCGCAGACTCCATCAGATCCGATCCCATAGGTAAAATTGGTAAAACATGATAAAAACATGCAAAAAGAATTGCAACAATGTATAGTAAGAACCTAAACCAACATTACCCATGATGTTTATTTTCCCAAACATGGAAAATTAGTACATTATAGTTTAACTAAATTTTCTTACTATTATTATATATGTTTCTATACATTATCAATGATTAGCCATTATTTTATGATGCTTGCAAATTTTGTAAATTAGGAAACAATTTGTAGTTCTTTATAAATTAGTGAAAAAATTTCCAATATTTAACCAACTTTATAATTTAGTGAAAAAATTTGCATGTAAGTATGTATGTATGTATGTTATATTATTGAAAAAAATATCTTATGCATTTTTCCATATACCATGGGGATTCACCAACATATTATACATCTAAATTTTTGGAAATTTATTTAAATTTTCTCTAGTGTCCATACCTCATTCTAAAGGCGATATCATGAATATATTCACCTTTAATGCACAATTGATAATACCCATACCATAGATAAATATTTGAAAATATGAAATCCCATCTCAACTAGTGAAATACATCCTCAATCCTTGGTAATGGATACCTGTTCTTTATAGTGGCTTTGATCAATTGCCTATTGTTTCTGGGAAAACTAGTGTCTTTTCAAACGACTAGCCCTCTAGGTTTGGCAGCTACCCTAGAAACAACAGTTTAAAGCAATTCAATGATTTTCTTCTATGTATTATAGATAAGAGAAAGATAATGGAACCAACCTGGGACTTCTGCTTAATCCTTTGCTTGATCTCTGTCCCCCTTGACAGAGCTTGTAACTCCTCCCCGTACTTAACCTGCTTAGAGAGTACCTGTAGAAACATAGTAACAAAGAACCATCAAAGCATCTTGATCTCTTATAACATAAACATTACAGAATCAGATATATAATGAATATATAATAGCATTCACAAATGATAACATTTGCAATTGCACAATCATATGGAAGAAAACTTGAAGAACATTATTAAATAGAAGGGAGAATTACAACCCAGTTGTCTGATCTAACATCGTCCTCCCAACACCAATCCCTCTTCACCTCATGAAATAGCAAGATCACACCAACAATACAATGCTCCTTCCTCAATTACAAATTATTAGCACTTCCTTGCAATTCACAATATTCCAGCCTCTGGATCTCTTAGGTGAGGGATCCATTTATAGATGTGAGCAAGGGTGTGAGTCATCTCTAGGTTTTTATTAGTGTCATTCCACTTGTTACAATTGATTCCACTTGGAGATTTCTTGGATCTCTTACTCATCCCTGGGAAAATTCAGAGAGGTAAGTGTCATAGGAGAAGTTTCTTGAAGATTCCATGAGCAACCACCTAGCAAACTGTCTAAGACATTTGTCCATCCTTGCTCATCGCACCCCATAGAAGGCCCAAATAGTATGCATCACACCTGGGAAATGTAACACTCAGTATGCATCGCACCTTGCTAGTGGAGCAGTCAGTATGGTTCAGTTTAAGCCATTTCTGGATGGTTTCTTAGGTGGAACTTTTGGGGAATGATGTAATCTGATGACCATGTTCTTTTAGGGTATAAAAAAAATATTTTAGGGGTTGAGGAGCCCTAGTTTATCAACATATAAGTTTGGGGTTGAAGTGCTCAAATATGTCTATAACAGTTGCCCCCTAAAGCATGAAGTCGTAAATCTTAATGTCGGGTGAAATGCTTTATCATGTGGATCAGAGGTTTCAAACTGGAAGGTGACCTGCATAAGTTACAATACAATACATTATCATAATATAATTTTCATGATCTAGCTGAGATAGGCATTCCCATGCTCAACTTTATAAATTCATTTCATGTACATAGATCAGATAGACGTTTGCAGATGCAGACTATTGATTCTTTAGACGTAGAGTCATCATCCTTGGTTTGGATGACCATCTGTGCAGTGTCTTTGTACATTTGATGTTTTTATATTTCTGAATATATCACAGCCCGGATGGATGAGACTAGATCCGAGGTCTTCAAAATCGTTCAATCTTTTCTCGATGTACAAGTCAATCCATGTGAAGAGATGTTCTAAAGTCGAACATGGAATGACATCGCCTGATTACCAACCAATAATGTGAGCTATTAACAGGTGCGGGAGGAATCACTGATAATGATAATGACCCTCAAGGTGCTACAGTACAATTCACGTGGTGTGAATATATGATCCGATGTCGAACACCACGAAAAATCTTTCAGTTGAAGGCCATTGGTATCAAGCTGTCGATGGAAGTGAGAAACTTGCCATTGCGGCATGCAAGCTTCAAAGCACTGAAACGGGTGTTTCTATGTCAACTTCTTGGATGATGAGCTAATGTCGAAAAGAAGTGACTCGTCCTAGGAGGGCCTTCATTTATCCCACATCTACGACATGAAACAAAGAAAATGATTTCTGGAGGTGAAAACGAACTGAAAACACAAGGTTCAGGAATGGCGGTCACGAAAAAATGAAGGTTGGAGGTATTGCAGTGGATGAGACATTAACTAGATGGTGGTTTCTCAACTGAATGACTTCTCTTGAACATATGGGTGACACTGAGATGGATTGGTAGTGTTAACCCCAAAAGATGGATGGTGTGGAAGGCCAATGGTAAGATGACCGGTGAACGGAATAACCCAACCCGACTCAATCATGGTGATGGAGAGAAAGTGTCATGTTCAAAAGTGACCTGCTACCATAAGTTCTTCAAGTTTTTTTTTCCTTTTTCCCCAGTCATTGCTGACCAGTACCTCTTTATTTTTTTCAAGCTTGAGGAGGATAACATATGCTTTTTCTATAATTTTCCCTTCGGGCAAACCTGTCGCTATGTTTTAATGAGTCTAGCGACAGTGAAACTTGGCCTTATCTAGAGTGGACAAGTTTGTCACTATTGTTTTAACGAGTTTAACGACAAGGATAACTCAGTCCTTTTCATGTTTAGAGAGCTTGAAAAGGGAAGAAAAGAAAACTCCAAAAGTTCTTTTTCATAAAATAATCCCTTAGGTCCGAAAAAGGATAAAATAATACTAAAGGGATGACTTTTCCGATCACTTTAACCAGCCAAAAAAGACAAGCGCTCACACTTTTTCGTAGGATAATCCCTAGGGTCCAAAAATGTATAAAATTATACAGGAGGGATGAAATTTCGAAGCACTTTAATGAGTTGTAAAGGCCAATTGCTCGACAATCTTTTAATATTTAACGAGTCTAAAAAGGGTTTAAAGGAGACTCAATTTTAGGAACAAGTGGTGTCTAGGGTAGCAACTGGTTCCGGGTAATCTTGGAACTTCTCAAAACATGGTGAATTCTGTGAAGAGGTTGGCTAATAAGAGCACTCATCGCAACTGTTCCTCAAAAAGGGGTAAATTAACCAAGTGAGAGCGTATGATTGAACAAAGGAATGGAGGTGATGAGAGGTACAAAACCAAGGGTCAAAAGGCTGATAGAATGGAAATCACAAAGGTTATTTAGGTGGTGGCATTTTTTGACAAGCTTGAACCATGGGGGAACTATGCTTGGATTCAGTTTCATTTTTACACAACATTGAAATGAAAAAACTATGCTTGGTTGCGGTTCTTTTTATTTTTTATATAAGCTTGAAAATGACAAAACTAAAAATTGAAAAAATGACAAAACTACAAATTGAAGATGAAAATTGAAAATGGAAAAGAGTGTTTTTCATGCCCCCATCATGATGAAAAGGAGAGTCTCCTATAACCATATGGAAATTTCTATGGTTAGGCAGAACGATTTCATCCAGAATAGACAAAACACCTCCTTGCCTTCGTCCAGAATAGACAAAGGTGAATGGTGTGTCCAACCGGTATGACAGACCAATCACATAACCTACAGGGAAACTTATATTTACAACTGGGTGCATCCAGAATAGACAAGGGTGCATGCCCCCAAGCTTCGTTACATTCACGATATTACTCCTGGCTATTAGGTGGATGGAATGAAGGTTCAAGTGATACTATTGACCTAAATGGACCATTTAGGGATGATGATTGACTTCGAGCTATGCTTGGACCGGGAAATGAACACTGGTCAATGGTGACAATCTTGCCTTCATGTGGGAAATGCATCACTTAGAAGAGTGTTGAAACAATAGCTTCCATGTTATAAACATAGTCACATCCAAGGAGTAAATTGTAATCTAATAGTCCTGGGACTACCATCACATTCAGATGAATGGTATTCCCTCCCAAAGTGATCGGTAACTTAGGAAGGATCCCTAATGGTTGACTGGTTCCTTTGTTAAATCCTAACAGATTTTGTGTAACAGGAATAAGCGATGGCGAACCAAGCGCTCTCCAAGCAGTTGAGGAAAGGATACTCACAGATGCCGCTTCATCTATAATAGCCAGACAAAATCATTTTACGAACTTGTACTATGATCTTGAAAGGTACATAACAAGGAAGGCGGAATCTTGCTAGTCGATTCCAATCAAAGCAAGTGACTATACTACTTGGAGGGGGTACCAAATAAATGGGTGAATTAACCCCTCAAGTTATGAGAACTAGAGGGTTTTCCTCTTGTCTAGATAGAACGGGCGGATTGCCCTCAAGTTTGTCAGAATTTGAAGCAACAAAAATAATTTGAACGGTATCATTTCCACTCTCTTCGGAAAAGGTACGATTATCTAAAGGTGGAATTGGGTCAACTGTTAACTCGACCTGTTGATTTTGGTCAGGTATAGACTCAAAAGATTCACTTTCAGAGAGGTTGGTTTCAACCGATGGTTGTTTTAAGTCAGTCGGTTTTTCAACTAGTAAAGGACTTGGGGAGAGTTTCTTGTAGTCGGATGGAAGTCGCCGTGGTGAAATTTAGTGTCTTTTCAAATGACTAGCTCTCTAGGTTTGGCAGCTACCCTAGAAACAACAATTTAAAGAAATTCAATGATTTTCTTCTATGTATAATAGATAAGAGAAAGATAATGGAACCAACTTGGGACATCCGCTTAATCCTTTGCTTGATCTCTCTCCCCTTGACAGAGCTTGCAACTCCTCCCCATACTTAACTCGCTTGGAGAGTAACTGTAGAAACACAGTAACAAAGAACCGTCAGAGCATCTTGATCTATTATAACATAAACATTACAGAATCAGATATATAATAAACATACAATAGCATTCACAAATGATAACATTCACAATTTCACAATCATATGGAAGAAAACTTGTAGAACTTTATTAAATAGAAGGGAGAATTACAACCGAGTTGTTTGATCCAGCATCATCTTCCCAGCATAAATCCATTTTCACCTCATGAAATAGCAAGATCACACCAACAATACAATGCTCCTTCCTCAATTACAAACTATCAACACTTCCTTGCAATTCACAATATTCTAGATTCTGGATCTCTTAGATGAGGGATCCATTTATAGATGTGTGCAAGGGTGTGAGTCATATTTGGGTTTTCATTAGTGTCATTCCACTTGTTACAATTTGTTCCACTTGGAGATTTCTTGGATATCTTACTCATCCTTGGGCGAATTCAGAGAGGCAAGTGTCATAGGAGAAGTTTCTAGAAGATTCCATGAGCAACCACCTAGCAAACTGTCTCGGACATTTGTCCATCCTCGCTCATTGCAACCCATAGAAGGCCCAAACAATATGCATCACACCTGGGTACTGTAACACTCAGTATGCATCGCACCTTGCCAGTGGAGCAGTCAGTATGGTTCAGTTTAGGCCATTTCTAGATGGTTTCTTAGGTGGAAATTTTTGGGAATGATGTAATCAGATGACCATGTTCTTTTAGGCTATAAAACAAATATTTTAGGAGTTGAAGAGCCCTAGTTTATTGACATATAAGTTTGGGGTTGAAGTGCCCAAATATGTCTATAACAGTTTCCCCCTAAAGCATGAAGTCGTAAATCTTGATGTCGGGTGAAATGCTTTATCATGAGGATCAGAGGTTTCGAACTGGAAGGTGACCTGCATAAGTTAGAATACAATACATAATCATAATATAATTTTCATGATCTAGCTGAGGAAGGCATTCGCATGCTTAGCTTTATAAATTCATTTCATGTACATAGATCAGATAGTCATCCGTAGATGCAGACTGTTGATTCTTCAAACATAGAGTCATCATCCTTCATTTGGATGACCATCTGTGCAGTGTCTTTATACATTTGATGTTTTTATATCCTTGAATATATCGCAGCTCAGATGGATGAGACTAAATCCGGGGTCTTCAAACTTGTTCAATCTTTGCCCAATGTACAAGTCAATCCATGTGAAGAGATGTTCTGAAGTCGAACATGGAAAGACATCGCCTGATTACCGCCAATAATGTGAGCTGTTAACAGGCACTAGAGGAATCACTGATAATGATAATGACCCTCAAGGTACTACAGTACAATTCACGTGGTGTGAATATATGATCCGATGTCAAACACCACACAAAATCTTTTGGTCGAAGGCCATTGATGTCAAGCTGTCGCCAGAAGTGAGAAACTTGTCATTGAGGCATGCATGCTTCAAAGCACTGAAAGGGGTGTTTCTAAGTCAAATTCTTGGATAATGAGTCGATGTTGACAAGAAGTGACTCGTCGTAGTAGGGCCTTGATTTATTCCACATCTACGACATGAAACCGGAAGCAAATGATTTCTGGAGGTGAAGACGAATTGACGACACAAGGTTCAGGAATGGCGGTCACAAAAAAATGAAGGTTAGAGGTATTGTAGTGGATGAGACATTAACTGGATGGTGGTTTCTCAACTGAATGAATTCTCTTGAGCATGTCGTTGACACTGAGATGGATTGGTAGTGTTAACCCCAAAATATGGATGGTGTGGAAGGCCAATGGTAAGATGACCGGTGAACTGAATAACCCAACCCGACTCAATCATGGTGATGGAGTGAAAGTGTCATGTTCAAGAGCGACCTGCTACCATAAGTTCTTCAAGTTTTTTTTCCTTTTTCCCCAGTCATTGCTGACTAGTACCTCTTTATTTTTTTCAAGCTTGAGGAGGATAACATATGCTTGTTATATAATTTGCCCTTCGGGCAAACCCGTCGCTATTTTTAACAAGTCTAGCGACAGTGAAAATCGGTCTTGTCTAAAGTGGACAAGTTTGTCGCTATTGTTTTAACAAGTTTAATGACAAGGATAACTCGTTCCTTTTCATGTTTAGAGAGCTTGAAAAGGGATGAAAAGAAAACTCCAAAAGTTCTTTTTCGTAAAATAATCACTTAGGTCTGAAAAAGGATAAAATAACACAAAAGGGATGATTTTTCTGATCACTTTAACGAGCCAAAAAATACAAGTTCTCACACTTTTTCGTAGGATAATTCCTCAGGTCCGAAAAAGTATAAAATTATACAGGAGGGATGACATTTCCAAGCACTTTAACGAGCTAGAAAGGCCAATTTCTCGACAAAATTTTCATATTTAACGAGTCTAAAAAGGGTTTAAAAGAGACTCGATTTGAGGAACGAATGGTGTCTAGGGTAGCAACTGGTTCCAGGTAATCTTGGAACTTCTCAAAACATGGTGAATTCTGTGAAGAGGCTGGCTAATAAGACCACTCATTGCAATTGTTCCTCAAAAAGGGGTGAATTAATGAAGTGACAGTGTATGATTGGCCAAAGGGATGGAGGTGATGAGAGGTACACAACCAAGGCTCAAAAGGCTGACAGAATGGAAATCACAAAGGTTATTTAGGTGGTGGGTTCATTTTTTGACAAGCTTGAACCATGGGGGAACTATGCTTGGATTCAGCTTCATTTTTACACAAGCTTGAAACGAAAAAAATATGCTTGGTTGTGGTTCTTTTTATTTTTTATATAAGCTTGAAAATGACAAAACTAGAAATTGAAAAAACGGCAAAACTACAAATTGAAAATGGAAAAAAAATGGTTTGCATGCCCCCATCATGATGAAAAGGAGAGTCTCCTATAACCATATGGAAATTTCTTTGGTTAGGCAGGACGGTTTCATCCAGAATAGTCAAAACACCTCCTTGGCTTCATCCAGAATAAACAAAGGTGAATGGTGTGTCAGACCGGTATGACAGACCAATCACATAACCTACAGGGAAACTTATCTTTACAACTGGGTGCGTCCAGAATAGACAAGGGTGCATGCCCCCTAAGCTTCGTTACATTCACCAGATTACTCCTGGCTATCAGGTGGATGGAATGAAGGTTCAAGTGATACTGTTGACCTAAATGGACCATTTAGGGATGATGATTGACTTCGAGCTATGCTTGGACCGGGAAATGAAAGCTGGTCAATGGTGACAATCTTGCCTTCATGCGGGAAATGCATCACTCGGAAGAGTGTTGAAACAATAGCTTCCATGTTATAAACATAGTCACATCCAAGGAGTAAATTGTAATCTAACGGTCCTGGGACTACCATCACGTTCAGATGAATGGTTTTCCCTCCCAAAGTGATCGGTAACTTAGGAAGGATCCATAATGGTTGACTGGTTCCTTTGTTAAATCCTAACAGATACTGTGTAACAGGCATAAGCGATGGCGAGCCAAGCGCTCTCCAAGCAGTTGAGGAAAGGATACTCACTGATGCCCCAGACACGATCATTTTACGAACTTGTACTATGATCCTGAAAGGTACATAAGAAGGAAGGTGGAATCTTGCTAGTCGATTCCAATCAAAGGAAGTGACTAGACTACTTGGAAGGGGTACGAAATAAATGGGTGAATTAACCCCTTGAGTTACGAGAACTGGAGGGTTTCCCTCTTGTCTAGATAGAACAAGCGGATTTCCCTCAAGTTTGTCAGAATCTGAGGTAACAAAAATAATTTGAACAGTATCATTTGCACTCTCTTTGGGAAAGGTACGATTATCTGAAGGTGGAACTAGGTCAACTGTTACCTTGACCTGTTGATTTTGGTTAGGTATAGACTCAAAAGATTCACTTTTAGAGAGTTTTGTTTCGACCGACAGTTGTTTTAAGTTTGTTAGTTTTTCAACTAGTAAAGGACTTGGGGAGAGTTTCTTGTAGTCAGATGGAAGTCACCACGGTGAAAACTAGTGTTTTTTTCGAACGACTAGCCCTCTAAGTTTGGAAGCTACCCTAGAAACAACAGTTTAAAGCAATTCAATGATTTTCTTCTATGTATACCAGATAAGAGAAAGATAATGGAACCAACCTGGGACTTCCGCTTAATAGTTTGCTTGATCTCTCTCCCCCTTGACAGAGCTTGCAACTCCTCCCCGTACTTAACCATCTTGGAGAATACCTGTAGAAACATAGTAACAAAGAACCGTCAAAGCATCTTGATCTATTATAACATAAACATTACAGAATCAGATATATAATGAACATACAATAGCATTCACAAATGATAACATTCACAATTACACAATCATATGGAAGAAAAATTGAAGAACTTTATTATATAGAAGGGAGAATTACAACCAAGTTGTCTGATCCAGCATCATCTACTCCGCATCAGTCCCTCTTCACCTCATGAAATAGCAAGATCACACCAAGAATACAATGCTCCTTCCTCAATTACAAACTATCAACACTTCCTTGCAATTCACAATATTCCAGCCTCTAGATCTCTTAGATGAGGGATCCATTTATAGGTGTGTGCAAGGGTGTGAGTCATCTTTGGGTTTTTATTAGTGTCATTCCACTTGTTACAATTGGTTCCACTTGGAGATTTCTTGGATCTCTTACCCATCCCTGGGTGAATTCAAAGATGCAAGTGTCATAGGAGAAGTTTCTAGAAGATTCCATGAGCAACCACCTAGCAAACTGTCTCGGACATTTTTCCATCCTCACTCATCGCACCCCATGAAAGGCCCAAATAGTATGCATCACACCTGGGCAGTGTAACACTCAGTATGCATCATACCTTGCCGGTATATTGTTTAGTTTAGGCCATTTCTGGATGGTTTCTCAGGTGGAACTTTTGGGGAATGATGTAATCAGATGACCATGTTCTTTTAGGGTATAAAACAAATCTTTTAGGGGTTGAAGAGCCCTAGTTTATCGACATATAAGTTTGGGGTTGAAGTGCCCAAATATGTCTATAATAGTTGCCCCCCTAAAGCATGAAGTCGTAAATCTAGATGTCAGGTGAAATGCTTTATCATGAGGATCAAAGGTTTCAAACTAGAAGGTGACCTGCATAAGTTACAATACAAGACATCATCATAATATAATTTTCATGATCTAGCTAAGGTAGGCATTCCCATGCTCAACTTTATAAATTCATTTCATGTACATAGATCAGATAGTTGTCTGCAGATGCAGACTGTTGATTCTTCAGACGTAGAGTCATCATCCTTGGTTTGGATGACCATCTGTGCAGTGTCTTTGTACATTTGATGTTTTTATATCCCTGAATATATTGCATCCCGGATGGATGAGACTAGATCCGGGGTCTTCAAACTCGTTTAATCTTCGCTTGATGTATAAGTCAATCCATTTGAAGAGATGTTCTGAAGTTGAACATGGAAAGACATCGCCTGATTACCAGCCAATAATGTGAGTTGTTATCGGGCGCGAGAGGAATCACTGATAATGATAATGACCCTCAAGGTAATATAGTACAATTCACGTGGTGTGAATATATGATCCAATGTTGAACACCATGAAAAATATTTCGATCGAAGGCCATTGATGTCAACCTGTGTCCGGAAGTGAGAAACTTGCCATTGAGGCATGCAAGCTTCAAAGCACTGAAAGGGGTGCTTCTAAGTCAACTTCTTGGATAATGAGTTGATGTCAACAAGAAGTGACTTGTCATAGGAGGGCCTTGATTTATCCCACATCTACGACATGAAATGAAGCAAATGATTTCTGGAGGTGAAAAAGAACTGACGACACAAGGTTCAGGAATGGCGGTCACGAAAAAATGAAGGTTGGAGGTATTGTAGTGGATGAGACATTAACTAGATGGTGGTTTCTCAACTAAATGACTTCTCTTGAACATGTCAGTGACACTGAGATGGATTGGTAGTGTTAACCCCAAAAGATGGATGGTGTGGAAGGCCAATGGTAAGATGACTGGTGAACGAAATAACCCAACCCGACTCAATCATGGTGATAGAGTGAAAGTGTCATGTTCAAGAGCGACCTGCTACCATAAGTTCTTCAAGTTTTATTTTTTCCTTTTTCCCCAGTCATTGCTGACCAGTACCTCTTTATTTTTTTCAAGCTTAAGGAGGATAACATATGCTTGTTCTACAATTTTCCCTTCGGGAAAACCTGTCGCTATGTTTTAATGAGTCTAGCGACAGTGAAACTCGGTCTTTTCTAGAGTGGACAAGTTTGTCTCTATTGTTTTAACGAGTTTAACGACAAGGATAACTCGGTCCTTTTCATGTTTAGAGAGCTTGAAAAGGGACGAAAAGAAAACTCCATAATTTCTTTTTGTAAAATAATCCCTTAGGTCTGAAAAAGGATAAAATAATACAAAAGGAATGACTTTTCTGATCACTTTAACGAGCCGAAAAAGACAAGCACTCCCACTTTTTCGTAGGATAATACCTCGGGTCTGAAAAGGTATAAAATTATACAAGAGGGATGACATTTCCAAGCACTTTAATGAGCTGGAAAGGCCAATTTCTTGACAATCTTTTCATATTTAACGAGTCTAAAAAGGGTTTAAAGGAGACTCGATTTGAGGAACGAGTGGTGTCTAGGGTAGCAACTGGTTCCGGGTAATCTTGGAACTTCTCAAAACATGGTGAATTATGTGAATAGGCTGGCTAATAAGACCACTCATCGCAACTGTTCCTCAAAAAGGGGTAAAACAACCAAGTGAGAGCATATGATCGGCCAAAGGGATGGAGGTGATGAGAGGTACACAACCAAGGCTCAAAAGGCTGATAGAATGGAAATCACAAAGGTTATTTAGGTGGTGGGTTCATTTTTTGACAAGCTTGAACCATGGGGGAACTATGCTTGGATTCGGTTTCATTTTTACACAAGCTTGAAATGAAAAAAACTATGCTTGGTTACGGTTCTTTTTATTTTTTATATAATATTGAAAATGACAAAACTAAAAATTGAAAAAAAGGCAAAACTACAAATTGAAAATGGAAAAAAATGGTTTGCATGCCCCCAGCATGATGAAAAGGAGAGTCTCCTGTAACCATATGGAAATTTCTGTGGTTAGGCAGGATGGTTTCATCCAGAATAGACAAAACACCTCCTTGGCTTTGTCCAAAATAGACAAAGGTGAATGGTGTGTCTAACCAGTATGATAGACCAATCGCATAACCTACAGGGAAACTTATCTTTACAACTGGGTGCATCCAGAATAGACAAGGTTGCATGCCCCTAAGCTTCATTACATTCACCAGATTACTCATGGCTATTAGGTGGATGGAATGAAGGTTCAAGTGATACTATTGACCTAAATGGACCATTTAGGGATGATGATTGACTTCGAGCTATGCTTGGACCGGGAAATGAAAGCTGGTCAATGGTGACAATCTTGCCTTCATGCGGGAAATGTATCACTTAGAAGAGCGTTGAAACAATAGCTTCCATGTTATAAACATAGTCACGTCCAAGGAGTAAATTGTAATATAACAGTCCTGGGACTGCCATCACATTCAGATGAATGGTTTTTCCTCCCAAAGTGATCGATAACTTAGGAAGGATCCCTAATGGTTGACTGGTTCCTTTGTTAAATCCTAACATATTCTGTGTAACAGGCATAAGTGATGGCGAACCAAGCGCTCTCCAAGCAGTTGAGGAAAGGATACTCACTGATGCCCCTTCATCTATAATAGTGCCAGACACGATCATTTTATGAACTTGTACTATAATCCTTAAAGGTAAATAAGAAGGAAGGCAGAATCTTGCTACTCGATTCCAATCAAAGGAAGTGACTAGACTACTTGGAGGGGGTACTGAATAAATGGGTGAATTAACCCCTTGAGTTACGAGAACTGGAGGGTTTTCCTCTTGTCTAGATAGAACAAGCGGATTACCCTCCAGTTTCTCAGAATATGAAGTAACAAAAATAATTTGAATGGTATCATTTCCACTCTCTTCAGGAAAGGTACGATTATCTGAAGGTGGAACTGGGTCAACTATTACCTCGACCTATTGATTTTGGTGAGGTATAGACTCAAAAGATTCACTTTCAGAGAGATTTGTTTCGACCAACAGTTGTTTTAAGCCAGTCGGCTTTTCAACTAGTAAAGGACTTGGGGAGAGTTTCTTGTAGTCAGATGGAAGTCGCCGCGGTGAAAACTAGTGTCTTTTCGAACGACTAGCCCTCTAGGTTTGGCAGCTACCCTAGAAACAACAGTTTAAAGCAATTCAATGATTTTCTTCTATGTATAATGCATAAGAGAAAGATAATGGATCCAACCTAGGACTTCTGCTTAATCCTTTGCTTGATCTTTCTCCCCCGTGAGAGAGCTTGCAACTCCTCCCCATACTTAACCCTCTTGGAGAATACTTGTAGAAACAAAGTAACAAAGAATCGTCAAAGCATCTTGATCTATTGTAACATAAACATTACAAAATTAGATATATAATGAACATACAATAGCATTCACAAATGATAACATTCACAATTGCACAATCATATGGAAGAAAACTTGAAGAACTTTATTAAATAGAAGGGAGAATTACAACCGAGTTGTTTGATCCAGCATCATTCTCCCAGCATCAATCCCTGTTCACCTCATGAATTAGCAAGATCACACCAACAATACAATGCTTCTTCCTCAATTACAAACTATCAACACTTCCTTGCAATTCACAATATTCCAGCCTCTGGATCTCTTAGATGAGAGATCCATTTATAGATATGTGCAAGGGTGTGGGTCATCTTTGGGTTTTGATTAGTGTCATTCCACTTGTTACAATTGGTTCCACTTGGAGATTTCTTGGATCTCTTACTCATCCCTGGGCGAATTCAGAGAGGCAAGTGTCATAGGAGAAGTTTCTAGAAGATTCCATGAGCAACCACCTAGCAAATTGTCTCGGACATTTGTCCATCCTCGCCCATCGCACCCTATAGAAGGCCCAAACAGTATGCATCGCACCTGGGTAGTGTAACACTCAGTATGCATCACACCTTGCCAGTGGAGCAGTTAGTATGGTTCAGTTTAGGCCATTTCTGGATGGTTTCTCAGGTGGAACTTTTGGGGAATGATGTAATCAGATGACCATGTTCTTTTAGGGTATAAAACAACTCTTTTAGGGGTTGAAGAGCCCTAGTTTATCGACATATAAGTTTGGGGTTGAAGTTCCCAAATATGTCTATAACACCTATAATAAATGCACAACCTTATAGTGGCATCCTCCCTATTTACTAACAATGTAGGTGCTCCCCTGTTAGATACACTGGGTTTGATATATCTTTTTTCCAACATTTCCTTTAATTAAAGTTTCAGATATACCACCTCTAGTATACGTATTTAGTATGGGTATTTTGGTATTGGTATCGATCCTCACAATAATTTGATTGATAAATGAATTCCTATTCTCAATTGAAGTCATAGGATTTCCTCATTAAATATGTCCTCAAATTGTTTTAAGACTGGGTGTTTCTTGAAACTATTGTTGTTAGCTTCCAATTCATTGGCTACTTGAACAAAATCTAGTTCACATCCCTTTCAGTGTCATCTCCTTACCTACAATGTTGTTTTTTGTCACAACATCACACATTTTATCTTCCATTTCAACATCACTCTTTCCCCTTCTTTAGTGAGACATTATATCTACTTACTGTGAGAAATAATTTTGGTCTTGTGTTTTTTTAGCTAGTCCATTTGAATTAATCCGTCATATGAACCCAATGGTAGTAAGTTAAAATTAGATGATGCGGGCATGTTATTTATTACAACTAGGCATGATTTCACTATACTCTCAACTCACCTCTTGGTCCTCGTGGCTTACTGGACTCACGGGGGCTTCATTGGGTCGGGAAATACCATACTACATGCGTTCATATTGGGGGATATATATTGAGGAAACAATGACACAATACATTGAGCATATATTAGCAGGTAAAGGGTTTTTATATTTGATGGTATAAAAAATGGAGCTCAAAGTTAATGAAAAAATATAAAGGGGTATAAAAAATGTTAATCAAGAAATGGATAGTTACAATAACTAGTGAAAGTATGATTTTTTAAATTGGGAAGGTGTATTGGGTTCGTATTGGTAGGGGTTATATAATGTACTTTTTAGAGGTATTTTCCAATATGTAGTCAAATTAAGGGTATTGTTTATGATTCAAATTTGAATAGGAATGCAAAAAGTTCTAGATATAACCATAAATATAGAGATGCATATGAAATACCACTTCATTTCATTAGATACTGAAATATGCTTACAAACTAAATTGAAATAAGACTATTTCACGCGATGGAAGCTTATCTCTGAGAAGAGATGTGGCAGCTACATGCCTCTGAACTGTGTTACAATGAGGCTTGAGGGCCTATTTATTATTGAGAAACAATGGAAAACCCTAAAAATCCAAAAACCTAACCCTAGGAGATGAAATGCCAAACTATAGGCCCCATTGGGGTAAATTGGTACATCAACTTCCCGAGGTCGTAATTTTGGCATACGATCTCCATTTGATGCACACAATACCTCGTTAGAAAGATCTTTCCGAGGATTACAACTGTTGACACAAATATTTAATTCAAATCTCATATTCACCATATGTGATTTTGCAATAATACGTCGTTTATGACATCAAAATGACTCTAGAAGTTCAGGACCTGAAATACTGCCAAAAATAGTAAACTGTGCTACAAATTAGGAAACTGAAAGACTGAAAAAAATAATGGTGGGGGTCTAAGTGGAATAGGTAGGTAGCCACCAATATCCACCTGGTTCATTCCTCCCTCCTTATGAAGCAATGGTCCCCATTGCGTTGACTTCCTCCATGAGATGAGGAAACATCTGTTGAACTTGGTCCCTGATGAGCCACTTGCCCTGGTGAAGGAGTTGGCCTACTTTGACAACTCAATATATTTGGATCCTTTGCTGTCAGGTTTTATTGATCTGTGTATCCATGATCCAATCAGTTGTGGCTTTTTCCATCCAGTATGGATTTAAATATGTAGGTGTGAGTTGTCCTGCAATGTTTGATGTGTCTAGCAATGGTGGGAAGTATGGTCGAAGGCGGTCTAGATTGAACACTAGGTGTAGGACAAGGAATGGGGGAATGTTGAGCTCAAATGAATTGTCTCCCACAAACTTGGTAATGGTGTAAGGACAATAGCAGAGTGGTCTAATTTTCTGATAGGCTTTGATAAAGCGTTCCTTCTACAAATGAAACAAGACATTTTCGCCCACATGAAACTTGTGTGGCACCCGATGTTGATCATGTCGCTGCTTGTACATGGAATTTAATTTCTCCATAATGTCATTAAACAACTAGTAGATGTGTTAGATGCGTTTAATAAATATGGTCGCTTTATTAGCCTCAAACAGTACAATTGTGGATTCAGTGTCCGTAGTCGCATGAGGCATCGCAACATCAATCAAATATAATGGTTGAAATCTAAGACTCACTTGAAAGGGATAGTGACCATTCGAGCTATGGAGAGCTCTATTATAACTGTACTTCACTAATGTAAGACTCTCATCCCAAGTTCGAGGATGCTTGGAGTTGTACACGCGAAGTATGTGCACTGTCATCCTATTGACAACCTCCGTCTGGCCATTAGTCTGAAGATGGAAGGCAGTCGATTTTGTGAGCTTAGTGGCCAATCGTATCGAGAGGCTTACCCAGAATGTGCTTAGGAACTTGCTATCCTCATCTGATATAATGGACAGTGGGATCCAAAAATGTACCTATACTTGTTCAAAGAAGATTTTGGCAGTGTCCTCTGTTGTGATACTCTTCTTGCTAGTCACCAATATATCCATCTGAGAAAATATGTCCATAGCCACATATACAAAGTCGTTACCATGGTTGGTAGAAGGGAGGCCCAAAATATAGTCCATGCATATGGATTCCCATGGTTGGCTTAGAGTAGGCAGAGGAGTGCATAGGCCTTGCTTTTTGATGGTTGTCTTGGCGATGGTGTAGGCAGTGCAAGATCTGATATATTTCCCAACATCCAATCAGAGTTTGGGCCAATAAAAATAATTTTGTAATATAGCCACAGTTTTCTCTACACCAAAGTGTCCTGCTACCTAAATATAGTGTGCCTCCCAAATCAGCATGGCATGCTCGCTTGAAGGAACACAAATGTGGCCCAAGTAGCATAATAATGCATCCTAGAGCTGGAAATCAGTAACTTGCTTTCCATCTACTAGAATCTGGTATGGGAGGCGAACTCTTGATAATTTTTGTATAGTTGTAGCCATGCAAAGGTCTTGTGATCATAAGAGTTGAGAATAGTAGTTAGTGTTGCAACTGGGGGCTAGCTAAGGTAGTGTGCAACGTGATTGGTGCTTCCCCTTTTGTATTTAATTTTCAAGTGGAATGGTTGCAAATATGTATACCATTTCTGATGGTGATCATTTTGAAACTTCTCATGTGTTTGTATAAACTGAAGAGGTTTTTGATCAGTGTGGATGACCATCTCCTTCCCTAAAATGTAGTGCTTCCACTGTTGGAAATCCTGCACGATAGAATACATCTATTTATCATAGGTGGGGTACTTCCAAATTGTATCTAAAAGTGTCTCACTATGATAGGCCATTAGATGCCTGTGTTGGATGAGGACTGCACTAATAACATAGTCTGAGGTGTCTGTCTCGATTCTAAATGGTTGTTGCAAGTCTGGCAATGTGAGAATCAATGCAGAGCAGAGGCGATGCTTCAACTCAACGAATGCCTTATGTTGGGACTCGGACCAGGAGAACTTTTCTTCCACCTCGCCCTTAGTAACCTAACTTAACGGTAAAGTGATATGGGAGAATCCCAACACGAACCTCTGATAAAAATTTGCATGGCCCAAAAAGCTACGAAGCTCTGTTAGAGTGGTTGGGGCTAGCCAATCTTGAACGAATTGCATCTTGTTTGGGTCCACATGCATGCCATGCTCATCTATGATGTAACCCAAGTATTGGACTTGGCTCATTCCAAAGGTCCATTTCTCCAAGTTGGCACATAGTTTGTGTTGTCGAAGGGTTTGAAGGAGCTGTTGAATGTGTTGCAAGTGTTCTTCCTAACTCTTACTGAAGATGAGTATTTCATCCAAATAAACCACCACGAATGAGTTTGTGAAGGGCCGTAGTATGCCATCCATTAGCCTCATAAAAGTGGCAGGGGCATTTGTCAACCCAAAGGGCATAACCAACCATTCAAAGATGTATTCCTTGGATTTAAATGTGGTATTCCATACATCGTAGGCTCAATTGGAACCTTGCGATAACCAGACTTCATATCGATCTTGTTGAAATACTTGGCCCCCTTGAGTTGGTCCAACAGGTCATCAATCCAAGGGATTGGATACCTGTTGCTAAGTGTGATTTTGTTTAGTGCTTGATAATCAATGTAGAGCCTCCAAGTCCCATCCTTATTCTATACAAGCACAATCAGGCTCCCACAAGGTGAGTAACTTGGTTGGATGTGCCTTTTTTGCAGCAACTCCTAGTTTTTCCACTTGATCTCTCCATTTTCTAGAATGGAGTGGTGATATATTGGCCTGTTGGGTAGTAGTGCTCCGAGACTCTGATCGATTGGATGCTTGACTTGATAATGCAAGGGTACCCCTGTGGGTGAGGAAAATATGTCCCTGTATTCTTCCACGACCACATCCACTTGCTTATGCTGCTTGGAGGAACCCCTACCGGGGGCCATGGATGTGGCTACGACCTTCCCCTTACTTTTAGAGCGAATAAGAAAGAAAATAAATTTCCCAGTATAGGATATGACCTTACTTCATGATAGGCCTTAAATATGTCCATGTTTTCATCATTCAATACAACCATTCATAACCTATATTCGTGTACTTTCAACCCATTTTGTACCATAATTGCGTAACTTACCGCTAAATACATATCTTACACTCTATGTTTGATTATCATTAGTTTTTCTATATTTTCTATGATTAAAGATGATTTTTCCATGATTTACTAATGAAATTTTTTCTAAGTTCATTTGTTATAGGGTTCCATTGCCTAAGTACTTCACAAGTCAGTTGAACTAGTTGGTGCAAGTAGAGTATGGGAATACCCAATTTGGGGTTTCGACATTTCAACATGCTTTCGAGGAAAGTTGAGGGATTTTATTGTCAAAAATAATGCTTTAATACCTTTCCATGTGTTGGATTGCAACCAGGTCGAAGATGTGGGTCCCTAGGAGCTAATTAACAAATCTGCTCAAATGTGCACAATTTCCAAACTGCCAAGTTCAACCTTGATTTTCGTACAGCTAGAGGTGAACCTGGACAATTTGAGAAAATAGGTTTGTTAAACATATAACCAATTATCTATATCCAAAACCGTTTCTCCATATTCAAAATTTTCTAAGAGTTATAGGTGGGTCTTGTAGGTAGTTTTATAAAAAATGATTGTTTTTCCAAAGTTCTAGAATCTTGCAAAAAGAGCCAGAAAATGAAGTTTGGGCATGATTTTCGAGAAGATGGATTTGAATGAGACAAGTAAAAGAGATTTTTTGTTGAAAATATAACAATTTAGGTTCCCTCCAAACATTTTTCCAAAATTCTCCATGGTTAGGAAGATATGCCAATATCATTGGGGTCAGTTTGTTAAAATTGTTCAATTTTCAAGAATTGAGGAAAATGACTAATTCAACTTGTAAGTATTATAAATGGATCAAACATGGATTTTATTGTAAGCTTTGCAAGTTTGTAAATGGAAGAGAAGAAGGGAAGGAATAAAGGATGGATTGAAGATCTTTTGTAATAAAAATTGCATCTTTCATCTCTAAATTCTCTGTAAGTATTATGATTTTGCTTTGAATTTTATTTCCATTGAGTTAATCTAACTTGCTCCAGGAGTGGCAAGGACCCACCACCACCTGGAAGCAAGTTCTGTAGTTCATTCCAATCATAGGGATTAGATTTGCAGAGAGATTTTCATTAACGAATGTTTTCATGAGTGCAATCCGAATCTTATAGTTTAGCATTTTGATTTTGATTTGAATTATTTTGTTTTCCATTAGATGCAATCTGAATCTTGTAGTTAAAGTATTTCGGTTTCAATTAGGAGTAGTCTAGGTTTGAATTTGCATTGAAATTTAAGTAATTTACTCTTGAAATGGTCACTATAGTGATTTAGTCTTTTTTTTATTAAGTAAATGAGTAGATTTGTGAGACCCGGGATTTAGATTTAGTGTGCATGCTTTTAGAATAGGATTCTCCATTTTCAATTAGCATCAAAGTGTGTTAAATGAATTTTGCTTTTATTAAGCATAGTTTTAATTATGTAATTAGCTTTTGAGCACTTTATAGTTAACATGTCAGTGTGGTTTCATTGTCGTTAAATTTTACTTTCATTGAAAAAAAGTTTGATTGATTTAGATTGAGATTAATTTTTCTTTTTTCATTTTGTACTTAATTCAGAAATAGGAATTTGATATTAATTTAGGATACATGCTCTGATCCTACGTTACCTACACTTGTGCTTCGAAGCTTACGAGTCCCGGATTGATAATTTAATGTTGGAATTATTACACATATAATTTCCCCAACATTTTTGGCATCATTGTGGGGGAGGAGCAAAAGGGATTAGAGAGTAGTTTCTTTCACAAGTTTTCTGTGTGGTGAGGATTTTGCAGGATAATCAAAGGGTGGAGAGAGTATGGTAAGACATGAGTGAAGAGCCACACATCCACTATAGTGGGGTTGCTCCAAAGTTTGGTTGTCCAATTAAGAAAGTTTGGTGACTTTCCTTGCAATTAGCAGCTTTTATTTATTTAGATTAAAAATTTCAAGCTCTTAACGATAAAACATTTCTGGGTTGCTGTAAGAACCCCCAGGTACTAATCTGTGTGTGGAGATAGGGATTTCTAAATTGGAAATCATGATTCAAAGATGATTAAGAATTTGAGGGAGTTATCTCAAATCCTAGCAACAGTTGGGGTCTTCGCCTCTCAGGAAGAGAAAATATTGAGAGTAGTCAAGAACCTTTCTACATCTCCAGAAGTGATTGAAGAAGTTAATTTCCATGAGCCACAACCACATCGAGAGCTGGAATCCTCCAATAATCATGTTTTCTAATCTTTAGAGGAAACTGAGGACTTATGGACAACATCTACTGGGGAGAAGCCCCTAAAACCAGAGATCGAAGAGGCTAGAGAAGAGGCCATGCAACATTGTCCAAATGAAGAAATGGACCAAGACCACTATGATTACATCGAGCATTGGTTCCAAACCAACACTCCAACAAGGTATCATTCTCTTCCTCACACATTCTTAGCATCATATAATTTGCAGTTGCTAGTTTTACATGCTCACGTACACTGTAAAGTTTATATGTTAAATCTAAGCATGAATATATCCTTGTACCTGATCTGCACATGGATTCACTAGAAGTTCTCTTTCACTTGAAAGAGGACATATTTTATTTAGTATAGTAGGAAAGTTAGTAAATAAATAAATGAAAATAGTAAAGAGAAAAATAAGTCCTTTTGTGAAAACCAGATTGTCTAGTGCAACTGGACATGGACTTTGCTTGAAAACCAAGTAACTGGCAGGCAAGGTTCCTAATAAAGTTTGTAAATTTGTATGAGTTATTTAAATCATGTATCTTTCAAGTCATTATGTTTTTACTCGAGTTGGTTGATATGGGATTCCTTAAGGCCCACCTGTTGACAAGTCTTATCCCATCGACATCAACACATTATCCGGGATTAGGGTGAGGGTTAGATAAGGTACTTGGGAGCCTACATGCCTTAATGGCATGTATCTTTTTCATCTACTAAGGAAATACATCAATCTTTCTTAGTGGATGAATTCTGTAATCCATTAGACTTCGACAAATCTATTCATGGCTAGTAGAATGTACCTAGTGCCTTGATTCCCATTGACATCAAAGGTGGGATATCTCACATTGGTTAAAGAATTCCTCAATGGTTGGTAATTGATGCAGAAGCATTCAGGTCTAGTCAGCAATGTGATGGCATGATCACATGTTGTGACTAACAAGGGGTTGGAAGATAATAGTTTAGTTAATTTTATTTATTTAAATGTGTGAGAGTTTTTATTTATTGTCGAATATGAGAAAAAGGGTATAGTGGCTGATTGATCCTCCCTGTGTGGAGATCAGGCCAAATAGTTAGACTTATTTGGTTTGGATAGGGTATGAGGAATTTGAAAGCTTGATTTAGCATTTGTTTAGAAAAGAGTGGAGTTGAAGAGATTCTCTAGGAAAGAGTGAGAGATTTATGGATCTGAACCAGAATTGGTTCATGAATCCATTTTTGTATAAACTTAGTCTTTTGAATAATTCAGGAGGTTAGCTAGGTTAGATTCAAATGGAAAGATAGGATGGATGAGCGAAGGGAGAATTGAAACAGTCGAATGTGACTATTTCCTTGTAAATATTATAATACCAAATAGTGTGAATTTGTGTGTATTATGTGTGAGAATTTGTGTCTGTATGTGTTTTAATAATTCTATGGTGTATTGACTGAGAACCTGAGAAATACTGTGAATCCTGTGTTGAAAAGCATGAATGTATGATGGGATTTTCCTTTACGGGATTAGTAGTTAATTGTTTAATAAACCCTGTGTTTAGGCATGCAGAAATCGGGATTCCTTATTGAATGTTTTGGAGGGACATTAATTAAAGAACTTGTCGATTCAAGCTCAAGAGGGAGTCCCATCGCATATTCGCTGAAGGACAAGGGAAACCAAAATAAACCAAATCACAGAGAAATAATTGAAGAGTGGCATAAAAACCAAGCGAAGAGAAGTGAAGTGCTAATGTTCATCAATTGTTGGATCTTTACGATCAACGGTCAGGATTAGATCACAAGAGCAGAGCAGAGTTTAATATCACATTGGCAAAAGACAGTTTCCATAGAAAGTAAGCAGGATATCGGGCAGCGCTAAAGTGGTAAATGGTATTTAAGGCTAGTCACTCGATACCATTCATCAAGTGACACGTAGTAGCCGAGGAGAGAGGAAAATCACTTTTCAGGCGGTTAATTATCATGTAAGTTATTCACCCAAAATCATCATGCACTGTTGGATCCATTAAGTGTAGATAAATGGTGAAGGATTGTCAAGCAACTTTTAGATCAGGTAAAGAGACCGACCATTGGATTGAAGTTGATTGAATGGTGGAGAATTGATCGCATATCGCAGAGTTGAAGGGCCGATGGACGGTGTAATGAAATGCCGATATAGTGATAGCCGATAATCAGAGATCGGAGATCGGAAAGGTCGAAAGGATTCGAGCGATTAAAGAGTGGACCCGATGGAGTTACAAATGTCGGTGTAATTATTTTGAAGTCTGGCCTTAGGTGGAAAAGGTATGGTTTATGGTGTTTTATGTAATATCTATTATAAAAAGTTATAATAGGTTAAGCGCGATGAAAGGTTTATGGTTAAGTTCTACTATGACCAAAGTCATAAGGTGGGGTTTGGATTTAGGTGCGACAATTCTTTAATGAAGGGTTAGAATATAACTGGGGTTTAAAGCTGATAAATGCTTTCGGTGTAATTGTGGGCTTAGCTCATAGGTCCACATGGGATTTAATAAAGGGATGTCAGTCAACTGGCATCAGTAATCCAATGATTCTTGCTTATGTTCTACATTGACACCATTTATTCAAATATGAAATATTGCACATGGGTGCGTAGTGGTTGAAGACTATATGGTTTTGTGATCTTAACACAAATTTGCAGCAATTTGGTTCTTTGTATAAGCATTTCCATTTTCATTTGCCGCAGCAATCACGTTTCCTCAAAATTTGGGGACATACAACTCCTCAAGCATGGGGGATAAGGTGACCTTTAGTTCATCCTTTAGTACTTAAGTTCATCCTTCATCCTTCAACTTTCTTCAATATATCAGATCTGTAGTTACATCAGCTCCAACCATTCCATCCTCTACTTCAGCCTACAACTATCATCACGGTAAAGATAAAACTTGAGGTAAAGCTGGATTAAGATTCGTTAATTCATTAGAGATTTAAGAAAGCTTTGATGATTAACCACCACATGTTTCGTATATTTTTTTTTCCATATACCCTCCATCTGCAAATTCCTCATTCATAATAGAATGCATGCTACTCTAATAAGGTCATAGTCATGAAACGAAAAGTATATTGTTTCATGTAAACAAACAAGTAGCTATAGTGCCTTCCCCTCCTACATTCACACATATTGTCAGTTGAATGTATCCAATAGAGGATGACTTCATTGATTCCTTTCATAAAGGAACCATATATAAGCCTTGTCCTCACAGAAACAGAGTATGCAAGCACAAATTTACATATTTACCATCTCCATCACCACCTCATCTCATCCACCATTTCCATTGCCACCTATAATCTCATTTATTATTTCCTCCTACCACATCTATTGTTTATCCTCAATTTGTATTGCTCTCACAATAGAATATATGGCAGATGAATAAGAATGGTGTTGCTCCACAAGAACCAACAACGTCAATTCTTCACGTAGTGCTACTCCACAAAAACCAACCTTGCCGAAAGCCACAATGTCATAAAATCTATAAATGAGAAAAGTACTTGTTTTCATGAGGACATGAAAATTCTCAGGCATAGGGGGATGTTAAGCCATAAATATTCCCATGTTCTCATCATTCAATACCACCATTCATAACCTATATTCATGTACTTTTAACCCATTTCGTACCATAATTCCATAACTTGCTGCCAAAAACATATCTTACACTCTATGGTTGATTATCATTAGTTTTTTTTTATATTTTCTATGATTAAAGATTATTTTTCCATATTTACTAATGACGGTTTTTCTAAGTTCATTTTTCACAGGGTTCCATTGCCGAAATTCTTCACAATTCAGTTGAACAATTTGGTGCAACTAGAGTATGGGAATATCCAATTTGGGGTTTCGACATTTCGGCACACTTACGAGGAAATTGAGGGAGGATATTGTCCAAAATAATGTTTTGATACCTTTCCATATTGCAACCATGTCTCACATGTGGGTCACTAGGAGCTAATTAACAGATCTGCTCAAAATGTGCACATTTTCCACACTACCAAGTTTGACCTTGATTTCTGTGTAGCTAGAAGTGAATTTGAAAAATCAGAGAGAATGGATTTGTTACCCATATAACCAATTATCTATATCCAAAACGGTTTCTCTAGATTATAAATTTTCTAAAAGTTATAGGGGGGTCTTGGAGGCAGTTTTATAAAAAAATATTATTTTCCCACGGTTCTAAAATCTTGCAAAAAGAGCCAGAAAACCAATTTTGGGCACGATTTTCGAGGAGCTGGATTTGAATGAGACAAATAAAAGAGATGTTTTGTTTGAAAATATCACAAGTTAGGTTCCCTCCAAACATTTTTCCAAAATTCACCATGGTTAGTAAGATATGCCAATATCTTTGGGGTCAATTTGTTAAAATTGTTCAATTTTCCAGAACTGAGGAAAATAACTAATTCGCCTTGTAAATCTTATAAATGGCTCAGCCATGGTTTTTATTGTAATCTTTGGAAGTTTTTATAATGAAGAGAATAAGGGAAGAAATAAAGGATGGATTAAAGCTCTTTTTTAATAACAATTGCATCTTAATTGAATTTTGTTTCATCTCTAAATTCTCTGTAAGTATTATGACTGTGTTTTGAATTTTATTTCTATTGAATTAATCCAACTTTCTCTAGAAGTGGAAAGGGCCCACCACCACCTGGAAGCAAGTTTTGTAGTTCATTCCAATGATAAGGATTAGATTTGCAGAGTAATTTTCATTAACAGATGTTTTCATGAGTGCAATCTAAATCTTATAGTTCAACATTTTGATTTCGATTTGAGTGATTTTGTTTTCCATTAGATGCAATCTGAATCTTCTAGTTAAAGTATTTTTGTTTCAATTAGGAGTATTCTAGGTTTGAATTGGCATTGCAATTGAAGTAATTTACTCTTGAAATGGTTATTTTAGTAATTTAGTCTTTTGATGATTAATTAAAGTAGTAAATTTGTGAGACCGAGGATTTAGATTTAGTGTGCATGCTTTTGGAATAGGATTCTTTGTTTTCGATTAGCATCAAATTGTGTTAAATGAATTCCGCTTTCATTAAGCATAGTTTTAATTATGTAATTAGATTCTGAGCATTTCACAGTTAACATGTCAATGTGGTTTCGTTGTAGTTAGATTTTACTCGCATTGAAACTAAGTTTGATTGATTTTGATTGAGATTAAAATTGTTTATTTTTAATTCGGTACTTAATTCAGAAATAGGAATTTGATATTAATATAGGTTAGATTCTTTGATCCTACATTACCTACACTTGTGCCTCGAAGCTTATGAGTTCGGGATTGATAATTTAATGTTGGAATTATTACACATACAATTTACCCAACATTTTTGGTGTTGTTCCTAGGGAGGAGATAAAGGGATTAGAGCATAGTTTCTTTCACAAGTTTTTTGTGTGGTGAGGATTTTACTGGACAATCAAAGGGTGGAGAGAGTACGGTAAGACATGATTTCCATGAGCCATAACCACATGAAGAGATGGAATCCTCCAATAATCATGTTTTCCAATATTTGGAGGAAACTAAGGACTTATGGACAACATCTATTGGAGAGAAGCTCCTAAAACCAGAGATCAAAGAGGCCAAAAAAGATTTAGATTTAGTGTGCATTCTTTTAGAGTAAGATTCTATGTTTTCGGTTAGTATCAAAGTCTGCTAAATGAATTCTACTTTCATTAAGCATATTTTTAATTCTGTAATTAGCTTCTGAGCATTTCATAGTTAACATGTCAGTGTGGTTTCATTGTAGATTGAAACTAAGTTTAATTGATTTAGATTGATATTCAAATTATTTATTTTACATTTTGTACTTAATTCAGAAATAGGAATTTGATATTAATTTAGGTTATATGCTCTAGTCTTGCATTCCCTGGCCTTGTGCCTCAAAGCTTATGAGACCCAGATTGATAATCTAACGTTGGAATTATTACACATATAATTTCCCCAACACAACATTTCTTAGCAGAGATCAAAGAGATTGCAGTAGAGGGGCGACACCGAGTATCCTATATAACTTAGTACCAAAAGAAATAATAACAGAGTGAAGTCTAGACTCATATACAGCATGTCGCTTCCATAAGTATGGTTGACCCAATAATACATCACACACTTCAAGAGGAGAAACATCACACAATACCTCATCCATGAAGAGCTTGATGTTGTAGGGAAGGCGACACTATTGGCTGATGCAGAGATCACGTCCTTGGTGAAGCCACCTGATGGTGTACGGTTATGGATGTGTTGTAGTTAGTAGGATGAATTGCTTCACGACCTCTACTGAAATGATGTTCTTTTGGCTCCTACTGTCGACAATGAACTGTAGTGGAGAACCCTTCACCCAAATATGTGAGTTGAATAGGCATTCCCCCTCTTCTAGATATTCAAGCTTGATCTTCTGGATCTTGATGGTTTCCACAGTGACACTGGGCTCTACGTCAATGATCTTCTTCCCTTTGTCATTCCCCTTGTTAGGTTCTAACTCAGAGTCGGAACATGTGTCGAACTAAAAAGCCTTCAACTCGATCACCAACAACTGCTTGGCCTGACAATCACTTGTGTTGTGAGTGGAGCTCTTATGAAACTCACACCACTTTCCTCTATCAATCTTTGTCTTCGTGGTGATGTTATTTTCTTTCTACTTTGGCAGGTTATCCTAGTTCACCTTGCCTTGGCTCTGACCTTTGTTCTATGGTTTGGGGACACCTTTCCCTTGCTTCGGATTCACAGATACAAAATCTTGTTTTTTCTATTTAAACTTCTGCTCGATCCTAACAGCATATCGGTACGTCGTACTGAATGAGGAGATGTCTAGGAACTCCATCTCATCCTGGATGTACCTGTGTAGGCAGCCGCGGTACTTGAGTACCAAATGTTTCTTAGAATCTCTGATACCCAACTTCATACAAAGGGTATGAAAAATATTTTTAAAGTCCGGCACATCTTGCTCCCTTCCCTATTGTAGCATGGTCCACTTTATGTATTTATCCTCATAGCTCCCAACAAGGTAGTACTACTCCTTGATGGCATCCCGAAACTAATCCCAAGTGGGTGTGGCTGAAAATAGTGAGGACATACTCTCATCCTTCTTCTCATAGTAGGTTTCTCACGAGCCCTTGATCTGGGGGGCGGCTTTGAGCAGAGAAAAAGTAATATTTTCCCGATTAGAAAAATCATGAACAGAAAAATATCCTTCTAGCAGATTTAACCATTTATCTATAGTGTCCACATCTATCTAACCCTTAAATATGGGAATTTCAAATTTAACTTGTACCTTAAAGGGTGTGGTGCTTCCAGAGTACCTACTGGAAGTATATGTGTCACCTTTGGGTAGCTGCTGAAGGATCTGGGGAAAGTTTTCCATCATCACATTCCTCGGTCACTCGAGGGCTTCTTCAAGCAATATTTTGAAAGGATCTCTTTCCCCCTCATATTTCTTTTCTTCTGCCATCAGAGGCCATCAGGATTTGCGAGGCTAGTCTTGCAAAGGTTCAACCAGTTCAAGCCCTAACTCCCTATATCCCGACCTCGTTGCGGATATGCAAAGAAAAATAGAGAAAGAGTAGATAGCTCTTATACCACTAATATGAATTTAAACAGGAACACAACAAAATACTAATGAAAGGATATTTTGGGGTATAGCCAATTTCCCCTTTCATTTAGAAATTTCGATCCCGAGGCCTGTGGGTTATGGCCAACAAACCTATCGAAAGCATTTAAATAGCTCGTTGGCCTTACAACTAGGGCCAACACTTATTCAGATTTTTCTTTAAAAAACGACACCACATCACTTTAACGTAATACAAAGGAATACATAGGAAAACCCGCTTCCAAACACATAGGCTGGAATTCAACTATTTATACACCCACAACCATAAACCATCGTGTCCACTCCTTCAAGCCATTCTACAGCGCTGCTCCGATCTCCGAAACACCGACCTCTAATCGCCAATCTGCCTAATCTCTGATTAGCACTTATTGCTATCGGCTATCGGCTATTGCATCATCCTTAAGCTTCTAACCTTTACGATATCCAATCAGCGACCAAATCCTGACCATCGATCTAGTTCTCGATTTGACGGTCATTATATTTCCCAGACACCAAAGCTACTTGATGGTCCTCTACCGTTGATCTACACTTAGTGGATTTGACAGTTCACAACGATTTCGGCGGATAACTAGTATGAGGATTAACCGCCCAAAAATTGGTTTCCTCTCTCCTCCTCGCTGTTACGTGTCTTCCACTTAATGGAATCGGGTCCTCACCCTTCAATACCAGTTATGGTTTTGAGGCCGCTCGAAAATTCATTTACCACCTTTGAAAACTATTTTCGATGCATAACGCCCTCATTTCTATGCCATGCGATGACCGTCAATCTATGAGATCCAATGGATCTCATGCACCCTCCGTTTGCTTCCCCTTTGACTTGTCTTCGGTTTCTTTTGATGGATTTATGCCTTTCTCAGGATTTCCTCTGCCACACTTCATCAACACACGACACAACAGTTATATATAACATTATTTCATTGGATCGCCATCAATCCTATAGTGATCGATGGTTGATCAACAGTCTCGCAACATAGGATTTAATCCCTCATCACATATATACACGGATAACATGAAAAGGCATTATTACATAAACACACATGCACACAATTCAACACTTAAACACATACTTTTCTATTATACATGGCATAATTACATTCTAAGGCATTTCATCCTTAGTAACAAGTTCTCCTTCGACTACATTGTATCCCACACTCTGTTTTCATAGTTTTCTATCTATTGCTCTATATCTCTATATATCTATTGAACGTGCAGGTTCATCATATATATATAAGGAAACATTATATTGGATCACTGTGAAGGATCCGATCACATCCTTTCCTCAAAACTCTCAACTAATCACATACATGGCAGATTACATTTCATTTAAGTCTTCTAGAGACTTATCGATTCCATCATTTACTCTGTTTTAAACTGATTTGTCCCCTATTCAGCTCTGATGGTCCACATCCTCCTTGCTCTACTTTAGATTCCTTATGAGTGCTTAGATGCTCCTGCATCATACTCTCGAGGCACAAAAATTTATGACCTCCTGGTCATATGCTTCTCCTTATCCCTATCAATTATACCCACATCCTTGTTGAATTGCCTTTATGATCTTCTGTGAGCTGCAACCAAACCTCTGCAGTAATAGTCTTCCTCTGCTACACGATACCTCACCAAGCTTTCTCCTCTAAGCTTAGTCTTTTGGCATCCTTCTGGTCCTCTCCTCTTTGGAACCACTTGAGCACTCCATGATCTAGGCTTACTGCAAGTCTTCAGCTACCATTCTTTGCACGATAGTAAGACCATAAACTCATCAGTCCTCTGCTCGACAGTCCTCTGCTGTTGATCTACACTTAGTGGATCTGATGGTTCACAACGATTTCGGCCAAACAACTAGTACAAGGATTAACCACTTGAAAATAAGTTTCCTCTCTCCTCCTCACTGCTACGTGTCCTCCACTGAATGGAATCGGGTCCTCACCCTTCAATTTCACTTATGGTTTTGAGGCTGCCCAAAAATCCATTTACCATCTTTGAAAACTATTTTCGCTGCGTAAAGTCCTTAGGTTTATGCCATGCAATGACCATCGATCTATGAGATCCAACGGATCTCATGCACCCTCCATTTGTTTCCCCTTTGACTTGTCTTCACTTGCTTTTAATGGATTTACTCCTTTCTCAAGCTTTCCTCTGCCACACTTCGTCAACACATGACACAAAAGTTATATATAACAGTATTTCATTGGATCACCATCAATCCTACAGTGATCGATGGTCGATGAATAGTCTCACAACACAGGATTTAAGCCATCATCACATATATACACAGATAACACGAAAGGGAATTATTACATAAACACTCTGGTGCACAATTCAACACTTAAACACACACTTTTCTATTATACACGGCATAATTACATTCTAAGGCATTTCAGCCTTAGTAACAGGTTCTCCTTCGACTTCATTGTATCCCACACTCTGTTTTCATAGTTTTCTGTCTATTGCTCTATATCTCTATATATCTATTGAATGCACAGGTTCATCATATATATATATATATATATATATATATATATATATATATATAAGGAAACATTGCATCGGATCACTGTGAAGGATTCGATCACATCCTTTCCTCAAAACTCTCAACTAATTGCATACATGGCATATTACATTTAATTTAAGTCTTCTAAAGACTTATCGCTTCCGTCATTTACTCTGTTTTAAACAGATTTTTCCCCTGTTCAGCTCCGATGGTCCACGTCCTCCTTGCTCCGCTTTGGATTCCTTATGAGTTCTCGGATGCTCCTGTGTCAATTACAGATATAACCATAAATATAAAGATGCATCTAAAATAACACTTCATTTCATTAATATCAGATACTAAAATATGCTTACAAACAGAATGGAAATAAGACTATCTCGGGCAATGGTAGCTTATCTCTGAGAAGATATGTGGCAACTACATGACTCTGAACTGTGTTACAATGAGGCTTGAGGGCCTATTTATTATTGAGAGACAATGGAAAACCCCAAACATCCAAAACCTAACCCTAGGAGATGAAACACCAAACTATGGGCCCCGTTGGGGTAAATTGGTCCATCGACTTCCTAGGGTCGTAACTTTAGCATACGATCTTATTTTGATGTACACAATACCTTGATAGAAAGATTTATCTGATGAATACAACTGTTGACAATTAATATCAAGTTAAAAATTCATATTCGCCACCAGTGATTTTCTAAAACAAACGTCATTTAGGGCCTCAAAATGACTCTGGAAGTTCAGGACCCGAAAAAAAGCCAAAAATAGTAAACTATGCTATAATTAAGGAAACTAAAAAACTGAAAGAATCAATGGTGGGGGTCCAAGTGGAATAGGTGGGTGTCCACCAATATCAACCTGGATTAGTTTAGTATGCCATGAATGCACGTGATATGGCAAAGGTCCATTGGGTGAAGCCCCATGACTGGACTAAGCATAATTCCTTGTGTGCTTTCTTATGTAATGCACACCTCTCTATAACTTTTCAAATTACATAACTAAATTTGGAACTAGGATCAATCATAATAGAAATAACTAATTTATTGATTGCACCTTCCATTTTTATTATTGATGCTTGGTGATTAGCCTACCTATTTTCTGGTATGGTGCAGATTCATTGAAAGCTATGCACCACATCTCTTACTATCTCTACATCTTGTACATTGTACACCCTTGGATTGTTCTATTGTTTCTAATAGAAATCCCTCCATAAGTGGCTTTCCCTGCAAGTCCAACACTACTTAAGTCCTCCTTTGAACTTCTCATCTTCTTCTCCTGTTGGTTTAATAAATTGGTCATTATCAACAACAGTGGAAAACTCGACATTTCTTGTTCCTAGTTGACGTCCTATAGACTTTTCCCCTTTCCTTTTAAAACTAAGTTTCCTTTTTCCTTTCCAGTTAGTCTTAAAATCATACTTGTGCTTGTATGGTTTGTAGTAGTGCTTCATTTTCTTGACGACGTCCTCCTATGTTTTAGGTTCTTCAAATTCTATTCTATTCATGAATTCTTGTGGCATCCCACTGAGATACCTTTGAGTCTTTGTCCCCTCATAGTTGATGTAAGGCACGTACCTTAGCAACTCCAAGAATCTGGTTGTATATTCATCAACTAGAAACTGCCCTAGTTTTTTACAGAAAAGCCTTGGATTTGTTATCATAGTACCTATCAAATAGTTATTTTTCCCTACAATACCTCCCAAATCTCCTTTCAGAAAAATATTTCTCTTCAATATCCTTTACTGTTCTCAAGTATTCACACAAAATATCATCCTTTCCCTTCAGGCTAAACATGGCTACTCCTTCCTTCATATTTTTAGAGTAATTGTGGACTCTAAAATATTTCTTCATTCCTAGCCACCATGCCTCTATTTCCTCATCCTTCTTCACTTCTCCATCAAATTTATGAGGATTCACCTTCTTAAATTCTTCTACCATGAAATTTCTTCCTTCATTTTCTATTGATGATACTTTTTATTTATAGGACGAAACCACTACTCATGACTTCTCGTCTGCTTCTCTAGAGTACTTAGATGAGTTCCACCTCTCACCTATATCCTTTCTTGACCTCCTATGTCTTTTCTTGGACCTTATATATTTTGCACCATCAATCCTTAGCTCCTTTTCCTACACTCTTGATGAACCCTACCTAAACTTGTAGTTGACTCCTAGTTCATATTTCCTTTTTCTTTCTAGGTCTAATAGGATTTGTAGTATGAATCCATTCATTTCTACCTTCTTTTCTTTGGATTTGACAATATTATCATTATCATCCTTGAATCTTCTTAATTCAAATATTAAAATTTTGAGAGTATTAATCCATTTAGGGTAGCCTTCCTCTCTACTTTCCTCCACCAATCCCTCTTCATGATCATGTTGGGATCTACCAGTGCTACATTGTACCATTTTACTTTTCATTTGTGTTTCTCTTTATTGTCTTCTTATGTGTTTTCATATGCACATAACTTTTAGACAGTATAGAACATAAATACATCTTCTTACTCAGTGTATTGGCCCGATTACAATAAACCTACTGGTGCATGACTAGATGAAACATCAAACCTCTAGTTAGTGTGCATGTTAGAAAATGTTATTCATATCAAAATTAATGCTTGCATACAATGTGCACTTCATAATCAAATGAAATAAGAAGCACATAACAAAAATCAATATAACTACTACAGTCTATAACAAAGTGTTATTGATCATTCTCTTTAATTCATTCATCCCAATGTTGAACATGGGTGTTCTTTTACCATAGGATAACAAAACTCTAATCTCACCTCCAATATCTAGTATCGAACCTTATGCTTTTTATTTCATCGGCCTTGAGTCCATGAAATCCAAGTGTTGAACTTAGATTCTTTGACATTACTCTATAAAATAACTCCAGTGCATTCTCATATGACATCACACTCCAAACTCTTTCTCCAGGGGTCCTGTATTGAACCTTCTTCTTTGATACCACCATGTAATGTTGCCTCCCACCCCCTAGCTCTTTCTAGGCTGAATGGGAGTTGATACTTTGTTCTAACCCAACCCCCATGGTCTCATTATGGAAATTGGGTTCAACACCATTACATTCAAATCATTAAGAGATTTCGAGTGATATATATTTTGTCCCAATCCAATACATATATCAATAGTTATGTTTGTTTAAAGATAGTTAATTAAACTCCTCCATGTATTCAATACCTGCAATGTGGTGCCCAAGTGGCTACCCACCTTACTCGAATGGCCCAATGTCACTTTGGCACCATCATGGATGTGATTCATTCCTTATGGCATCTTACATGTCACCTTGCTCATGGGCCCCACCAATCGTTTCATTAACATGCAAACATTCTAATTATGTTATATCTAGATCTTCAAAAATTTGATTTCTCCATGGACTTTCACTTGACAAGAGTCCCGAACTCGCAAGCCTATGGACCTGCACCACATCCAACTCTTTGGTACTTCTATATTTTTCTCACACCATATTTCTAAACCTGTAGTCTAACTCCACACCATGTGCACATTCAGTCATGGCCGTACATCTAAGCCCTCCACCCTGCTTACTCATTCTCACTTCAGTTGTCCCATAATTCCACACCTCCAGACTAATTTTTTTTCATGCCACTTCTTTCCAAAGAGGGTCCCCACTTGAACATGACTCATCTAGGCCATTCATCATACATACCCTCATGATTTATTCTTAATGGGCCCCACCTTGACTGGCCTTTACTTATTCAAATAGAAGAATAACCATGTTCATGTGAAGTCTAGCTCCCAAAGACTTCATTAATATAGTTTTCCCCATACATCTAGGCCTCTCAATATAAGGAAATTGCAGCCTTATAATGTAGAGTGATTTACTAAATTTCTTTCAATTGCTCAAAAATTCCCCAAGGGATTGGTTTTTTCCAATATACATAGTTACAAGAGTGACATCCTTGAGTTGGGCACAACAACTAAGTACTAACCAATAATATAATACATTTGTGAAGGAAAAAACCTACTTTCTACACAGGAATCGTATTAAATCCAAAATCATAGCTAATTTACTTTTTATTTTTTACTGCAAAAACACTAGCTATACTAGAAGAATATAATGACCAATGCAATCATGCCTGTTGGCAAAACCATGCAGAAATTCATTATTTCTTTTATTTAACCAAAATTAAGTGAATATTAAATAAATTTCCCACCATAAGGATCCATGTCAACACATAAAAGGCCATGTATAGTCCTTTTAAGCAGCAAAACTCAGTAATTCTCAAACACAAAGATCCTCCAAAATTTATAGCAATTAAACCATGGACTCCTGCACATCATAGTAGCTTAGCTAGATTCTTAAACAATTAGTAATAGACATGAAAATAACTCTTCAAATCAAGAAGTATATCAATATATTCAGGAATTTACAAACCTTTCATATCTTGAGAACAATCATGCAACGCATCCCATTGTAAACATATACATGAATATGCATTCCTTCATTAGTAGTTATTATACACGCATTATTAGTTAACAATAATAAGATTTAATATCTAAGTGAAATAAGTATACAAATAAACACTTATCTTATTATCGTCAAGATATTAGCAACTGAGAGAGGGACTTCAACTCTCCACCCAACCATTACTACAATATTTCTTGCAATTGAAAACCCTTGAGATGGATCAGGAGTTTGAAGAGATCAGTGCTCATGGCAGCTCACATCAATACTAGTAAACCAAATAACAAGAAGAGAAGTGCACTATCTAGGTGTTTTATCAACTGCCTCAAGCAGTAAGCATCAAAGTGGCTCTCACTTCAACCAAATTCAAGTCATAAACCAATAAGGAAAAGCGACCATCATCCAGGTATTTTATCATCTACCTCCAACAATAAGCACCACAATGGCTTCTACCCCAATAGAAAAAAATTAGAGGAAATTCACCCAAAGATCAGTGAGATGTTTTTTAGTTCTAGGAGAATGAATACATCATATGGGTGGTTTGTCATATTTCTAAGAAATTAAAAAAGTGGTTTATTAGCCCAAAGGAAAGAATTTGGTGGTTTATTAGCTCCTTTCAACAAGAACCCCAATGGTTTATCAGCCCCAAGAAATGTTCCAGATGATTCAACTCCATTAAACTCTCACCATCAAATGAAATTAATAGGAAGACACAAAGGGCTTAGCATAGAGAGGGAATTCCATCCCTAAAACAAAACACAGTCTTAGAAGAATGTAGTCCCTGGAATATTCACATTCACTTCCCAACTCATGCCCTCCATTTTCTTGCATTGAAAACAACCACACAATTCTCCTACTAGGCATGCACTTGTTCGTCCCTAAACATTGATCTTAATCTCTCTCATTGGGACATATTTCCATGTCCTTCCTTTGCTGTTAAGCCCCTATAATACTAGTGTATTCCCTCATTGTTATTTTTAGTGTAGCCCACTTATTATTATTGTTGTGCCCATGTAGTCCCCATATTGTTATTATTGTGCCCCATAGAATCCCACTATTGTTAATGGTGTGCCCTTACATTATTATTGTTATGTCAACTCTGATTATTTTGTGACCCGTTAGACTCCTATATATAGAAAGGAGGTTTTTTCATTTGAAACATCCAATAATTTTTCATTTGTGTAATTTAAAGGAGTATTCCCCCTCGAAGAGGCTAATTTTGAAGTCGCTGATCTACCTCTTCTTCTATTTTGTGAGATGGTTGCATAACATTTGGTATCAGAGCTTGGGATGCTAGGGTTTCTCTTCTTCAAACAAGCCATCTTAGAATTTTCACTATAAAAAAAATTCTTTGAGGATTTAGAAGTTGATATTTTTATCACATGGAGTTGAAATCCTGATGAACTTCGTATACGAATTCCAAATCTTGTTTTTCTATATTTTCGGAGATATGATTCGGGGAAGTTATGGTTTTTGCAGGCTCCAAAATTCTCTCTCAAACAGGTGACCTAGGGAAAATCATCATAAATTTTGTTTTAGGAATATGATTTGAATCCTGTAAAAAGTGGATGAATTTGGACAGACTGTAGTTTTTTGTGTAGAAATTTTAGGGCTAAAGGTCGAAAAAATGACATGTGGCACTCCATACAAGTTCTCTTTACTGAACCAGTCTATAATTAGGCCATCATGGGAGGTCGGGCATAACTATTTATGGAAGACTCCAATATTGGTCAGACTTATTGGGTTGTGAATAGGACTCAGAGTGCTACTACAGGAAAAAAATTTAGACCTTGGATATCCTAAATTATAGAGATACAAAAGATTTAATATCGATCTCCTACAAAGGGAAAAACAAGAGTTGTTTTTAAAATTTGCATAAGTTTTGCTTGAAAAATTAGTTTGAAGTGGTTCAAAGGGAATAGTGAAGCATAATTATCATTAATTGATGCCCCAAAGAAAGAAAATGGACACACTTAGTAATCAACCTAAAAACTCTATTATGACACATGAAGAAGAGGAAGAAATGCAACATGCTATATCAAAATTACGAGACCAAGTGCAACGAATTTCGCTCTCACAAAAAGTAATAGAAGCTAAGATGGATGGTTTAAAGAATTGCATGGAAGCTAAGATCAATGGTATATAAGAAAATTTGAAAGGAAACATGGAATATTTGAAGAAATATTTAACAAAGTTGCTACAAGAAATTCTTCCTAATGGCGAAAAGATAGTAGAGGAAACTCATGATGAGAACAAAAGAAATGTTAATCATGATTTCATCGATACTAACATTGGGTTGAAGACCCACCACATTCCAACTATCAATATGGGAAGTTTGATGGCAAGGATCCCGTAAAATGGATACTACTGATGGAGAAACATTTTGATCTCCAAAATGTGAAAAACACACAAAAGGTATGCATTTAAAATTTATATTTAGAACCCAATTAGTTTGTATGGTATCAATGGCTTTTCTCTTGTAAAAAAAATCACTTGGTCAATTTTTACGGAGGAAATGATAGCACATTATTGGCTTGTTGGGGCCTGACCCAGGTTCAGCTTTAACTGCACCAACCAACAAAACCCTAACCGTTGGCCCTTCCATAAACAACCTATGTGGCGCAGGCTGCAATCTCACCTGAAGCAATATTAGGGGATGCTAGAACCAGGTTTCTGCATCCAGATGCCTGTGTGATGGTTTTCTAGTTCCCTTGCAGCTTAGATCTGCCTTCATGCAGATCTAATCCTTTCGACGGATAACTATTGTAATTCTATCCAAACTACTTTCAGTTCTTCGTGAAGTACTTAATAATACTTATCATGCATAAAGATTCTAGATCTACCAGGTTCGCGTAGTAAATAAGCATTCATTCATATAAAACACATTACAGAGTGAAGATACATAAACTTTGCAAAAGTAAATAAAATGAAATAGATGCATCAGTTTCGGCCCAAAATAATCTTTATTAGATATAAATGTTCAGATACAGACTTCCTATCCCTACACACTTAGCTGCAGGGGCCTGCGTACTCAGCCTGTGAACTTACCAAGGTCTTCTCACACTCAGCTGCAAGAGCCTTCCCCTTTCGCCTAAGTATAGGAAACATATATTTCCTATCTTAGCACCTTTCCCTTACAATGATTCTTCCTGTAAAGTTACCTTTTAGACTTTCTATGACTCAACTACTTATAGCATTTGCTTTACAATACCATGGTCGATGAACCATGGGCAAGTCTCAAAATTGCTCTATCACCTACCCACCTAAGGGATTAAACCCCCTTTGACTCTACTTAGCTTCGTGCTCTACTTTCCACATTTCCCAGAGACTTTACCTTTGCTAAAAAAAGATATTGAAAAAATGACTCAAAACTCAAAAACATCAACCCATGGACCCGATCCCAACAGGCACCCAACACAAATTGGGTGACTCGCCCTCGACTCACTCAGATGGTTCCTCGATCTTGTTACAAAGGTCACTGAACTCGACCTGCAATGTTTCTATGTCAGCAGAAACCTATACTGTGACTTGCTGCAGTTCCTATACTAGATTTTTTGTAGTCTGTCCCTTCATCGCGAGGTGCATCGTCCTTTGAGTCTGGTGGAGTGTCTTCAACTTTTCCTTGATGGATAAAGTAAGTTGACTTGCTTCCTCTATCTATGGCTATATTTTGGCCTTGAGAATGACCTCTTTTCTTTGTAGCTCTTCAATTTGTGATTGTACTTGTTTCCCTTCCTGTAATCAAGCGAGGCAATAGAATGGTGCCAAACTGCACGCAGTCACCATGATTTCATCAAACTTTCGTTACTTCTCCTGGATATCTATGCCAAGTTTCTATAGCTTTGGGTCCTCCTGCAGAGTTGTCCATAGCTCCATGGCATGTTAGAATATCAATGTGCAGCCTATGACTGCTGCATCCAAAGTGCCCATGCTCTCCCTGATGGCTGCTTTGTGCTGCTTACAGACCTCTGGCGGAGTGGTTGGTTATAATTTCAATTCCAGCTCTAAAATATTCATTTGAAATTCAAATGTTACATGACCTATCTCATCCTTTGATTCTCTTACTGCGGCAACCAACTTCTGAATCTTCACGGCTGCTTCAACATTATCTAAGATGTGAAGTTATGGCAGTGTCTTGCATGCCTGTGCAATTTTTGCCTCCAAGTTCTAGCTTCACGTGGACAGTTCTTCCTTTTCTTTCAGCCCCTAAGCCTTTTCTGCCAAAATCTTCTCATTGTTCATCTTGACCTCACTGATAACTGAGAGCGTGCGCTGCTCCCTGATTCTGAGCTCGTCTGATACCCCTTGATGAAGCACATGGATAGTTTGAATAGGCACCGTGGCTAAGTTGACACCCACATCCTTGAGCTATCCGAGTTGGGTGTTTTCTTCATCTCCTTCTGCACGTAGTGATTCTTCTAGTAGCGGAATAACTCTAAGGTCTAGAGTCCTGTCTATGTCTAGTATTGACGTGCTAGCTTGCTACAGGCTCGCTTGAAACCCTCTTGCTTGTCCCACGCTCACCTGAATGCGATCTGTTTCAATATGCAACTTGTGTAGATCCTTCTGCATGTTCCCCAATGTTTTCATGTACTGTTGTTCAAATTGGGTCCACATCTCTGTCGTTGTGTTGTAGACCTTATCTCCAATTTCATTCAAGTCCCCCTCAGTGAGGAGCATTGGATCCACGTGAGCCTGCATGTTTGATTTCTTCTTCTTCCTAGGCCTCAAATTCGTCTGCTTGGTCTGTTTCTACAATTTAAATGGATTTCTCTACTCCTTGCCCTCGCCTCCTTCCTCCTTGAAGCCTTCCTTGTCAACAGTATGTAGAGAAGCAGACTCCTCAAATTCTTATGTGGATTCCTTAGTGGCGTGCTTTTGTCAGTGGTTGCCTTAACAACAACTTCTTTCTTCTCCTATGCGACTTTTTCTTAGGTTGCAGCCTGCTCAGCCTCTTTCTTTTTCTACATTTCTTTCTCTCGAGCAGTAGCCCGTGCAACTTCCTTTTTCTTCTGCTTTGTTATGGCTTGTGTGGAAGAACTTTCCCCATCCATTCTTGTCCCTACGCCGAGATCTGCTGGCTTCCTCCACTCAACTGGCCATTTTTCTATGACTTCCTATACCTCTGCGTCCATTACTAGGTATGGTAACCTGTACCATACTTTCTTAGGGTCTCGCCTCACACAGATGGATACATTATGAAAATATTCTTTAAACTCAACGTAGGCCTCCAATTTTCCAAAAAATGTTGGTGACAACCTTAGCCTCTAGTTGATCATGGTGTGAAGGTCCATCTTGACCAACAGCCAGAATACTTTTGTCTCCGTGGCCTTCTTTGGGTCCTTCGTTGACCATAGCGAAGCGAACTTCACTACCTTGGTAAATCGTCATCTTGTTGAGGGAACTAGCTATCCTCTAGGAGCCTCCACGCGATGAGGGCAATCAATAACATTACCTAGGCATAATGGAATGCCTTGTCGTCATCTTATGCTCTTGAAAATTAAACAGGAACTCTTTGCAGAGGTACTGCACCCAGTTCTAATGTACCTCCTTCGTGCATTGTGCAGCCAAGGAAATGACTGGCATCGACACCTCATCCACATGACACGTTCTCATAATCTTGCAAGACAATATCTAGGCAGCAAACTGCACTACCCTGTAGGTGATGGAACGGATAGAGTATATGAGAGACTTCTTCACTAAGACATACTCGCGCTTAATTTTGTTCGCGATTTATTTCTCTTGAATTTTTCCTCCAAAATCCTTGGTAGAGCAACCTTGTGATATGATGGATTAACATATCTGTGATGGGGATGGGCTCTCCCAGCCAGAAACACCCATCATGCACCAGCGTAAGCAATTTTCGTGCGCACACCGTGTTGATAGTTGTTTGGGTACAGTGTGGCACCCACAACATATTTAGCAACTTGGCTTTTTCGACCCCTGCGACCCACTTCATAGTCTCCAGTCGTGTGACTCCGGTCTCCTCATAGTAAATATTCGCCAAATATTTGTTTATCACCAAGTGTGCAAATTTCTCGAGACCAGCTAGATCCCATTCCTCCATTTTGAGTGCGGGAATGCATCCTAACTACACGCCTTCAAATGGAACTTTCTCTAGTAATAGCGGTGTAGAGACCATAGACTTGCTCGAATCCAGATCCTTGGGTACCTTTGCTTTTCCATTTCATGGAGGGATATAATCTAGGAGCCTAGTGATAGGCTCACCTCCTCAGTATCCAACTCTTCAACTCCATCACGAAGCTCCTCTTCATCTAGATCCAGGGGTTCATATGGATATTTTTCTTTCTCCATCTTCCCTTTTTGTCGAACTTCCATAGGGTTCTTTCTTGGTGACTACCTCACTGGTACAACCTATGGTTTCTTCCGCTTCTCCTTAGCAGTGGATGGTTTAGGCCTAGGCGACCTTAGTGTCATAGGAACAAATGGTGTAGCTTCCATTTCCGACACAATTTTAGGGGCTGCGACATCAGAGACAGTGTCTTCAGAGATAGTGGCTTTAGAGATGGCGACTTCTGCGGGTTAATTGCAGTCATTTTCTCAAAGATGAGCTCACGGTTCCACTCAGGCAATTTTGTGAACGCCAACTATGATAGAAGCACCTCCCAATCTTCTCGGTTCATAGGTTTAAGACAATAGAGGTTACAAATAATTTTTAGAAGGCAAAGTGCTCTACTGGAGGCCAAAATTCAAGATTTATAGGTAATTTTGAATTCAAATCCGACCGTTCCCTCAAATTTCTAATCATAAATGCTTCTTTGGTGGCAGCTTGCCAAAGATTTGCGCCATAAATGTAGCCTACCTGCTCATCCGAATAGGATTTTAACCATCCAATCAACTATAATGCATTTGCACAACACCATCCTCCATGGTGCAGCTCGTCTTGGCACACTTCTGAGTTCCCTCGCACAACCCCCTTACTTCATTTTCCCATTCTTTGGGAAGTGTAGTTTATAGTACCGTACTTCCTTACAGCTTCTTGGAGTACTAAGACTGTCCTACTACCATGTAGTCATTGCATAGGGGTAGGATCCCCTTGATATAACTTCAGTTGACTCCCATTGACTTTTCCCATAAATATTTTTCTATTCAGCTTTGCAAGTTGAACCGCGCCACCATCTGTAATTTCCTTGAGTACATAGGGCCCCAACTAGTGCATTTGAAACTTCCCAGGGAACTTCGTAAACTTGCTATCATACAGTAGCACTAAATCATTCACCTTGAAAGTGCACAACTTAATATGTCAGTCTTCTTCTGATTCCATCAATTGCGTGAGGCTGATCCGGATTTAAACAGGAACGCAACAAATTACAAAAATAACCATATATAGAAAGATGCAGCGGAAATAATACTTCATTTCATTAATGGAAAATACTGAAATATGCTTACAACCAGAAATGGAAATAAACCAGCTAGGGCGATGGTAGCTTATCTCTGAGAAGAGATGTGATGGCTACATGCCTCTGAACTATGTTACAATGAGGCTCGAAGGCCTATTTATTGTTGAGAAACAATGGAAAACCCTTAACATTCCAAAACCTAACCCTAGGAGATGAAACGCAAAACTGTGGGCCCCGTTTGGGGGTAAGTTGGTACATCAACTTCCCGGGGTCGTAACTTTGGCATATGATCTCCGTTTGACGCGTACAATAGCTCATTAGAAAGATCTATCCGAGCACTATCATTGTTGGAACGGGCAACATCGGTCCATTCCATGGACCCATGTTGCCCCCGGATTCCCAAAAAACGTCGTTTAGGGCCTCAAAACGGCTCCAGAAGTTCAGGACCCAAAAAACTGCTAAAAATAGTAAGTTGTGCTACAATTAAGGAAACTGAAAATGCTGAGAAAGACAATGGTGGGGGTCCAGGTGGACTTGGCAGGTGGCCACCAATATCCACCTGGATCATTCCTCCCCCCTTAGGAAGCAATGGTCCCCATTGCGTTGAGCTCCTCCATGAGATGAGGAAACTTCTGCTGAACTTGTTCCCTGGTGAGCCATTTGCCCTGCTGAAGGAGTTGGCCTGCTTTGACAACTCGATACAGTTGGATATTTTGTTGGCGAGTGTTCTTGATTTGTGTGTCCATGATCCGATCAGTTGCAGCTTGTTCCATGCAATCTGGATTTAATTCTGTGGGTTTGAGCTGTTCTGCAATGTCGAATGTGTCTAGCAATGGTGGAAAGTATGGCCGAAGGCGGTCCACATTGAACACTGGGTGCAGGCCAAGGAATGGGGGAATGCTGAGCTCAAATGCATTGTCTTCCATAGCCTTAGTAATGGTGTAAGGACCATATCAGAGTGGTCTCAATTTCCGATAGGCTCCAATAAGGCGTTCCTTTTGCAAATGCAACCAGACTTTGTCGCCCACCTGAAACTTGTGTGGCACCCGATGTTGATCATGTCGCTGCTTGTACTTGGCATTTGATTTCTCAAGAATGTCATGGACCTGCTGGCGAATATGTTGGATGCGCTCAATGAAGCTGGTGGCCTTATCTGTTTCGGACTGGACATGAGCTGAATTCATGTGAGTAGCTGCAAGTGGCATGGCCACATCAATGGGGCATAGTGGCTGGAATCCCAAACCCACCTGAAAAGGGCTATGGCCAGTGGAGTTGTGAAGAGCTCGGTTGTAGCTGTGCTGAACATAGGGGAGGCTCTCGTCCCATGTGCGTGGATGCTTTGAGTTATACATGCGCAGAATGTGCACAATCATCCTATTGACAACCTCTGTCTGGCCATCAGTTTGAGGATGGAAGGCTGTGGACTTCGTGAGTTTGGTGTCCAGCATTGACCAGAGACTGGACCAAAATGTGCTGAGAAACCGACTATCCCGATCTGAGATGATAGACTGTGGGATCCCAAAGTGCACCCACACTCGTTCAAAGAAGAGTTTAGCAGTGGCTTCTACTGTGATATTCTTCTTGCAGGCCACCATAATGGCCATCTTCGAGAACCTGTCGACGACCACAAAAACAAAGTCATTTCCATGCTTAGTGGAAGTAAGGCCTGACATGTAATCCATGGAGATGGATTCCCAAGGTCGACTAGGGGTAGGCAACGGGGTATAGAGGCCGTGCTTCTTAATGGCCGGTTTGGAAATGGCACAGGCAGTACATGATCGGATGTACTTCCCAACATCCTGTCGAAGATTCGGCCAATAGAAATAATTTTGCAGTACTGCCACTGTTTTCTCGACCCCGAAATGCCCAGCAGCCCGACTGTAGTGTGCTTCCCAAATCATCTTGGCACGCTCGCTTGAAGGAACACAAAGGTGACCGAGGTGGCATAATAGGGCATCCTGGAGGTGAAAATCTGCAACCTGCCGACCCTCCAGGAGTGTCTGGTATGTGTGGCCGAATTTTGGGTCGCTTTTGTAGAGAAGTGGCCAATCAGAAGTTTCGTGCCCACAAGAGTTGAGCACGGTGGTTAGCGCCATGATCGGTGGTCGACTGAGGCAATCTGCAACATTATTGGTGCTGCCCTTTTTATACTTGATATTCAAGTGGAACTGTTGCAGGTATGTAGACCACTTCTGATGGCGATCATTCTGCAATTTCCCTTGGGTCTGTATGAACTGTAGAGGTCGGTGGTCTGTGTGGATGATTGTTTCCTTCCCAAAAATGTAATGCTTCCATTGTCGGCAGGCCTGTACAATGGAATACATCTCTTTATCATAAGTGGGGTACTTCCGGACTGTGTCTGAAAGTGTTTCACTGTGATATGCCACTGGATGTCCATGTTGAGTAAGGACTGCCCCAATAGCATAGTCAGAGGCATCTATCTCGACCTCAAATGGTTGTTGTAAATCTGGTAACACAAGCACTGGTGTCGTGCAGAGGCGATCCTTCAACTCCCTGAATGCCTTCTGTTGAGATTCAGACCAAAAGAATTTTTCTTTCGCCTCGCCCTTGGTGACTTGACTCAAGGGCCAAGAAATATGAGAAAACCCCAACACAAACCTGCGGTAGAAGTTGGCAAGACCTAGAAAGCTGCGGAGCTCTGTTAGAGTGGTTGGAGAGGGCCAATCCCGAATGACTTGGATCTTGGCTGGATCGACATGCACCCCCTGTTCATCAATGATGTATCCCAGATACTGAACCTGGGTCATGCCAAAGTGCATTTCTCCAAATTGGCACATAGCTTGTGTTGCCGCAGTGTTTGGAGAACCTGTCGGATGTGGTGGAGGTGCTCTTCCCAACTCTGGCTGAAGATCAGAATGTCATCCAAATATACTACTACAAAGGAGTTGGTGAATGGCCGCAAGATGTCATCCATTAGCCTCATAAAGGTTGCAGGAGCATTCGTCAATCCGAAAGGCATGACCAACCATTCGAAGAGGCCCTCCTTGGATTTGAAGGCAGTCTTCCACACATCGGAGGGTTCGATTGGTACCTGGTGATATCCTGACTTCAGATCGATCTTGCTGAAATATTTCGCCCCCTTTAGTTGGTCTAGGAGGTCATCAATCCGCAGGATCGGGTACCTATTACGGACAGTGATCTTGTTCAGCGCCCGATAGTCAATACAGAGTCTCCACGTCCCATCCTTCTTCTGTACCAACACGATCGGGCTCCCACAGGGCGATGAACTCGGACGGATGTGACCTTTCTGCAGGAGCTCCTGAATCTGCCTCTTGATTTCATCGTTCTCCAGAACGGAGCGCCGATAAATTGGTCCATTGGGTAGCGGCGCACCTGGGGTCAGATCGATGGAGTGCTTGACTTGACAGTGCAGAGGAACCCCTGCCGGGGAGGTGAAGATGTCCTCGTACTCCTCCACAATCTTGTCCATCTGTAGTTGCCGTGCAGAGGGGCCCCGTTTGGAGGCCGCGGCCACTGTCTTCTTCTTTCCTTGAGGGCGTATCATCAGGAAAACAAATTTCCTGGTTTTGGAAATGATCTTACTGCATTGTTTTGCAGTAATCAAAGAGAGGGCGGCAGGTGGTGCTACCTCTGGTATCCTGAACAACTTATTTCCCAATGTAATAATAACAGCACGGGGCCTTGATTCATACACAACATGTCGCTTCAACAAGTATGGTTGTCCTAGTAATACATCACAAACTTCAAGGGGAGCAATGTCACACAATACCTCATCCGTGAAGGGCTTGATGTTGTATGGAAGGCGACACTGCTGGCTCACGCGAAGATCTCGTCCTTGGTGAAGCCACCCAATGGTGTATGGTTGTGGATGTGCTGTGGTCGGTAAGCCCAACCGCTTCACGACCTCTGCCGAAATGAGGTTCTTTTGACTCCCGCTATCAACAATGAACTGTATCGGGGATCCCTTTACCCACATCTGGGAGTGGAAGAGACGCTCCTCCTCCTCTGGATCTTCGGGTTCATTTTTCTGGATCTTTGCGGTAGCAACAGTGGCGCTGGGATCCGCATCAATGATCTGCTTCCCTTTTTCATACCCCTTATCGGGTTCTGACTCAGAGTCGGAACATGCATCTGATTCTGAAACCTTTAGCTCAGCCACCAGTGACTGCTTGGCCCGACACTCACTTGTGTTGTGAGTGGAGCTCTTATGGAACTCGCACCATTTTCCAGTGTCCTTTCTCGGCTTCGCGGCGCTGTTCTTTGCTTGCAGCTTCGGCTGGTTGTCTTGGGCTGTCCCGCCTTGGCTTTGTCCTTTGTTCTGTGGTTTAGGGGCACCTTTCCCCTGCTTTGGATTCGCAGATCCAAAGTCTCGCTTCTTTTGTTTAAACTTCTGCTCGACCTTGACGGCATACCGGTATGCTGCGCCGAGCGAGGGGATGTTTAGGAATTGTATTTCTTCCTGGATGTACTTGTGCAGGCAGCCACGGTATTTGAGTATCAAATGTTGCTCCGAATCCTTGATACCCAACTTTGTGCGAAGGGTATGGAAAAGATTGGTGAACTCCGGCACATCTTGGTCCCTTCTCTGCCGCAGCGTGGTCCACTTTATGTATTCATCCTCATAGCTTCCGACAGGGTAGTACTGCTCCTTGATGGCATCCCGGAACGAATCCCAGGTGGGTGCGGCTGAAAATAGTGAGCCAGTACTTTCATCCTTCTGCTCGCAGTAGGTTTCCCACCAGTCCTTGACGTGGGGGGCTGCTTTGAGGAGAGCAAAAACAATCTTTTCCCGATCGAAAATTCATGAACAGAAAAATAACCCTCTAGCAGATTTAACCATTTATCTACGGCATCTGCGTCTATCTGACCCTCGAATATGGGGATTTCAAAATTAACTTGTACCTTAAAGGGTGTGGCGTTTCCAGAGTAGCTGCTGGAAGCCGATGCGTTGCTTCTGGGTAGCCGCTGAAGGATCTGGGCAAAGCTGTCCATCATCGCGTTCCGTTGTCGCTCGAGGGCTTCTTCGAGCAAGATTTTGATGGGATCTCCTGCCCCCTCGTCTTTCTTCTCGTCCGCCATGGGAGGCCGTCGGGATTTGCGAGGCTGGTCTTGCAAAGGTTCAACCAGTTCAAGCCCTAACTCCTTATATCCCGACCTTGTTGGGGACATGCAAAGAAAAACAAAGAAAAAGCAGACCGCTCTGATACCACTGATCCGGATTTAAACAGGAACGCAACAAATTACAGAAATAACCATATACACAAAGATGCAGCGGAAATAATACTTCATTTCATTAATGGAAAATACTGAAATATGCTTACAACCAGAAATGGAAATAAACCAGCTAGGGCGATGGTAGCTTATCTCTGAGAAGTGATGTGATGGCTACATGCCTCTGAACTGTGTTACAATGAGGCTCGAAGGCCTATTTATTGTTGAGAAACAATGGAAAACCCTTAACATTCCAAAACCTAACCCTAGGAGATGAAACGCAAAACTGTGGGCCCCGTTTGGGGGTAAGTTGGTACATCAACTTCCCGGGGTCGTAACTTTGGCATGTGATCTCCGTTTGACGCGTACAATAGCTCATTAGAAAGATTCCCCAAAAAACGTCGTTTAGGGCCTCAAAACGGCTCCGGAAGTTCAGGACCCGAAAATCTGCTAAAAATAGTAAGTTGTGCTACAATTAAGGAAACTGAAAATGCTGAGAAAGACAATGGTGGGGGTCCAGGTGGACTTGGCAGGTGGCCACCAATATCCACCTGGATTAGAGGTGCTCCTTCATAGTCACGTGGTCCGCCATATCAGTCAATGTTGTAGTTTGGAAACTCAACATAATATATTCCATAAGCACAATGGCCTCTATCCCATAGACCAATCTGAATGGGGTTTTCCAATTAACTTCTTACACGTCATCCTATATGCCCATAGGACTGCTAGTATGCGCACATACAAGTCGTTTCTCTACGCATTGCAGCCTTCTTCAATGAATTCTCCAAGATTTTATTGAATGCTTCAACCATACCATTTTCTTGAGGATTATAGGTCCTACTCTTTTGATGATAGATCTGAAATTCTTCGAGCATCACGAAAATAGTTTGATTCATAAAGTGCGTACCCTTGCCACTCATCAGTATCTTAGGACACCCAAACCTTGTCAAGACATACTCAAATAAGAATTTCACAGTTGTAGCGGTGCTACAATCTTTCACCAGTTGTGCTTCTACCCACCTTGTCTAGTATTCAGTCACAGTAATAATATACCACGCATCAGTTTTTTCCCTGGGGGCTGTATCGGCCCCATAAATTCAATAGCTCATTTTTCAAACACATGTAATGATGTCTGAGGATTCAAGGGAAATTCATCCCTTCACGATGGTTTTCCTATCCTTTGACATGCATCATATGCCTTGCAATATGCCTTAGAATCCTTTTGTAGCGTTGGCCACCATAATCCTACGCGCAAAATCTTCTGCGTAGTTGCTCTACCTACATAGTGTCCTCCTATGACTCCTCCATGTGCTTCAGTGAGGATACTAGATCATTCAAACTCAGAATGTATCAGTACAGTATTTCATCAGTACCCATGTTATATAAGTGTCCTGCAATCACAAAAAAGTTAGTTTCGTAGACCACCAATTCCTTATTCTACTGAGTATAATATCCTTCCTGGGTTGTTCTAGTAGTTAGAAACTGAATTATATCAGCAAAGTGATCATCTGCGACCCATACAATAAAGAGTTGTGCATCCAACAACCCTTCTTCCAAACTAGTTGGTTATTCTCCTATCTCAATTTTGAATAGATTATCTGGTCCCGTATTCAACCATCCCAGTTTCGCAATCACCTAAAATTCATACTCTTGAAACAGTAATAACCACCTACATATCTTCCGTCCCAACATAGGCTTGTTGACCAGGTACTTGAGAGTGAAGTGATCTGTATACATTTTAAAATGTGCACCCAAAAAATATTTTTGAAACTTCTGTAGTGCGTAGACCATATCGCCAATCCTTCATGCTCTATAGTTGAATAATTCTTCTCAGCCTTTAATAATTTCTGGCTCGTGTAGGCTATAGGGTGATCTATCTCACCTTCACCTGGTTGGGTGAATACCGCACCCAACGCAATACAAGAGGCATCCACATGCACATTGAACTTTTTCTTCCAGTTGGGAAACACCAAAATAGGCACAGTTACCATCTTTTCATTTAATACATCTTGACTGCACTGACACTCTTCCTCCCAGTAGAAGGTCATGTCCTTCTTCAATAATTTCTCCATCGACGTGATTATCTGTGCATAAGCTTTGATGAACTTTCTATAGTAACTTGTGTGCCCCAATGTTGTGTGTAACTGCTTTACGTTCCTCTGAGCTTCTAAATGGACAATCACTGCTATTTTTGTAGTATCTACCATTAATCCTTACTTGCAGACCACATGACCTAGCAGTATCCCATAAGGCACACAAAAGATGTGCTTCTTCAAATTTAGAGCAATTTGGTATCTGCGATAAGTATCCAACGTGAGGCACATAATTGCAACATGGTATTTTGCCAACTCAAACACAGTCCAGTCATCAAAATATACTTCTAAGAATTTATGGATGAATTATTTGAATGTTGCAATTAAAATTCTTGAAAATATCACGGGCGCATTCTTCAGCCCGAATGGGATCACTTTGTATTGGAAACATCCCCATTTCATCGCAAAGGTCATCTTGCCACGATCCTCTGGCACTATCTTAATCTGATGGTACCTTGAGAACCCATCAGTGAACAAGTAATCTTCTTGCCCTCCAACATTCTCCAAATCTTCGTCCGTAAATGGTGTTGGAAATGGGTCATGAATGCATGCATCATTAAGCTTCCCCAGGTCTACACATATTTTGATTTCACCCTACTGCTTCTTCTCTTGAAATACCATAGGGCTTACCCAATCAGATTCTTCTACTACCTCAATAATTCTTACTTCCAGCATTTTGTTTATCTTTTTGCACACCTTTTCCTTGTACTTGGGATTCATCCAGTAAGGTCTCTATTTTCACGGGCTTCGCATCGGGCTTTAAAGTGATCTTCATCATTCCCAGATCCCCTACTATTCCCTTTAGGTTCGAGAACATGGTAGGAAACAAGTCCTGGTATTCGTGCAACAGCTCCACAACGTTATCAATTGTATGTTCATCCCAATAATCACCTATATTTGCAAACTTAGGTTGTGTGTCAGATCCAATGTTTACTTGCCTGGTCTTCAAAGGTCCTGATATATCAAGGTTCTCTACTTTAGGTCCTTCAACCTCACCCTATCCTTTAGTCTCTAGAATATTGATTTTTCAAATATCATCTTCTTCTTCTTCTACAGTCACATTTTTGCATTCCAGCGCATGGTGTAGCTGTGTACTCCAGTCTGGTTGAACCCAATCTACCGGCTCTTTAGGCATTCTAAAGATAACCACCTCAATTTCCTTGAGCACTTCCTCAATTCATTTGAATCCATCATCAAAGTTAAAAGTTAATAAGAAGCTCTCCATCAAGATGTCCCATTTGATCGTCCCATGGCATAGCTCTATTTCCAAATACCGGTTCATTGGGATAGTATCAAGGGTATGACAGAAGATATGTACCCATTCTGGTTGCAACTCTTCTCCCCAAGCTTTAGTCCACCACTCCAAGTGCTCGTACGAATCATCCCTTCCTTTATATTTCTCAGTCACCCAGGTATTAGCATATCCAAACTTCAGCTTCCTCACTCGCTTGTATTCCTTCCATCCAGCGAATATTTCCTTATGCGTACCCCACCCATGGACAGGCACAACACGCAGTGCCAATTCAAGTACTAGAAATCGATGTTCCTTAGGCACCTCCCTTTCAAAATCATATTAACATCATTTAAGCCATCATAATGTGAGAGATTTCATACCTCTGTCGATACACACTACAGAAATTTGGTCATCATATTGCAACATAGCGTAGAGACTTCATGCAACCGATTTTTCCAGTATTTGAGCTCTTCATTTGAGTCTGAGGTACAAGAATTTTCTCTATCCCACGTGATCCACCCATGCAGTGGGATTGGTCCAATCTTCATCATGTACAATTATCGTGTATATCTAATCTAGATCATTGTCCTCCTCGTAGTCACGGACCGGTTCAGTGTAGCACACTCCTTTAGCAGGGTCCAATGGCATAATAACCCTTATCACCTTCTTCTCAAATTTCATCCTTCATTTCTTCAAATTAATCATCACATCCATGTTGAAGGCCCAATCAATTCCTAGTAGCACAGGATAAGGATTGACGCCATCCACTATTTCAATTACCTTGAAGTCAGCCAATGCACTCGATCCTTCAATGTCCACTGTTACCCCATACATGCACCCCTTAGGAATGATCTTCTACTGATTGGCCATGCGAAGTTGTATAGGAGACCATTGTAGCATAGGCCTCCCCATCCTTTCCCATGTCTGCTTTGATAATACATTCACATCATAACCCAAATCCAGGATGACTTGGTCCATTTCATACTCCTCGATCTACGCAATTAACCTCATATCGTACCTGGTCCATTTCTTGTGTTTACCTAGTTTCCTTACAGCGCATTGTTCTGAAGGGATCTTAATTTTTCCCGTACAATTGTCAATAAGCTCCTAGATCCCTTCTACCACCTTATGATCCCTTAACAGCTTCATACAAGTTTTGAGAAAAGTGGCTAATAACGAAGGATCCACATCTTGAAATTCACTATTTCCAACCAGTTTTTCCTGACTCCCAGATGTAGAAGCCTCAACAAATTTCTTCTTAGCTTCCATGAAATTTTCTTTAGCCTGGTTGAGGTCAAACCCAACTTCCTTTTCAGCATTGTGGTGCACCCATCCCTCAGTTTCTGGCTGCTTTCCTTTATCTTCTCATATAGCCATACCACTGTGCATTACGATATTAATACTTTGACACTCTTCACCAGGCTCCACCCTCATCATCTGGATGTTCTGCATAGGTTGTTGTGTCTTTATCTCCTACATCTTGGCAATGAGCACTGGAAAATCTTCTATCACATGATTGAACTGTCTGCAATATTGACAAGATATATGTGTTGGGTTCTGACAATTACGTCCATAACGTCCAGCTTCGCCACAGTTATAACAAATAACTTGCCCATGACCTCTGCCAACCACTCCTAGTCTTCCTCTTCCATGAACTTGGAATGCTCTGCGTGCTGCACCCATGCCCTAATCCTAAGATTGATTTTCTATGTGCATTGGATAGGTAGGGGTTCTCTACATCATTAATTCTTAGCTTCGGCAATTTCGTTCATCATGTCCAATTGATTTATAGAAGGTACAAAAAAATTGTTGTGTGTTTGAAAAAGCTTCCGCAAGAGGTGACAATTATCAGTTGCATGCTTCCTAGCTATTTGACAATGGTACTCCCGTTCTTGGTCCAACGCTATTTTTTGGCTTTATGGGAATAGACCCTTCCCCAATAAGATAATTCTAATAAACTGGGCAATGGTCCTTAATGCGACCGTGGCCCTTGCATTTCAAGCACCAAACTTGAGCGCGCACCTCAGGTTGGGCCTCCTTTCCTATTTCCAAGCTCTACAACTCCATGTGCAGACTTGTCAGCTACGAGTGAATCTGTTGTACTCCAATGTTTGTATCTTGTATTGGCGAGGCTTCCAACCTCATCGTGATTTCCACAACTTCTTCTTGTGTTCCTATCTTCTTTTGTGATAATGGTAATCTTAGGTGAGGAAACAATGAAGTGATATACCAATCTATGTGTTGATCATCCGTGATGTTCATATTAGCCTGCAGGATCAGAAATTTTAACCCTTGATAAAAATCCCACGAGGCTTCATTTACCATTTTTTTATCTCCCTAAACTTTGTAACAGAATATGCTTGAGACTTAGGCTTCTTAAACTCAATGTTCAACGCTCGTGGAGTCTCTGCCAATGCCATGCCATGTCTGTCTTGACAGAACTTGATATAGCAAGTCAATGCCCTACCCTGCATCATTGTGACCAGCTGCGCTTCTTTAGATTATCATCAGTGCTCTACACAACATTTGCAACAAATCATAATTGCTAGGGTCTTCACTCTCGACCCCTTTAAAGATCAACATCTTCATTATGTTGGCCATGTTGAATGGTTGGTGCGAAGGTGGAGGTGGAGGCGAAGGTGTAGGTGTATGCGATGGAGGTGGAGGTGGAGGTGGAGTGGATGGATGAGGTATCCTTAGGATACCTTGACTCACTATCTGCATCACACTCTGGGTGTATTTAGAATAGTTCCTTCGTCGTCACTTGAAGAGGATCCCAATAGCGAACTATATTCAGAGACCGATTCTCCATTCCTTCTTAAGGGTTTTTCACTTCGCATAGTCCAAACATCAAGGTAATGGTATAACCCTTTTTTCAGACAACAACATCTTAATACAAGTTTCCAGATATTTTAAATACTTACCTCACAATCCCTTGAAGATCCAACACTTTTCTTCGTTATAACTAATGGACGAATCAATCGAAAGTTTAGTGACAAATCCCCTGACTATGCGATCAATTTAGTTTGGCTTAGTGGGTCTTGACCGAGGTTAGGAGTTAATTTTTCCAAACAAATCCCTACACTATTAGCCTTTTTAGCATCAATCCACGGAGCATGGACTGAAGTATCACCCAAAGTAGTAAGGGGGGATGCTAGAACCAAGTTTCCACACATAGAGATGGTTGTGATGTTGTTTTTATACCCTTTATCTGACTTCACACAAATCGATAAGCCCAAGTAAGGCTTATCAGTATAACTCCCTCTTACTAGCCTCTAGACCTTCGCAAAGGTCTACAACTGTCTTTCGCGGACCCTGAACAGGTGAATCAACTACTTACATGCTTCTGTAACCGTTCCTATCCTTGTATTTACCCAGATCGGCTTAAGTATCAGATATCTTTAACATGCATTAAAATATTCTTCACATAAATAGATATTATTACTTCTGTTCTTATAACAGTGTAAAACATGCAGAATCGTGCATCAATATAGTATTAAATCATAACCCAATTATTCATCATAACATAAACACATTCATTCATAATAGAATTAAATGGTCAAAACACAGATATTTCCAGAATAATCTCTTTATTTATACTTCAATTCTACCTACAGACTCAAGACTTCCCTGCGCACTTAGCTATAGGGGTCCGTGCACTCAGTTGTAGACTCTACTCTAGGCCTCTTCACACACAGTTGTAGAGTCTCTCTTCTACTTCTTAATGAACCATTACATTTATTGATCAACCTCAATTCACTGCCTTAGAATCTCTAAGACTCTCCTTTTTATACAATCCCATGGTCCTCAGACCATGGGTAGATCTAATAAAGTTGACACAACTTACATAAAAGAAGGGTAAAACCCTTTATGACACTTAACTATCTACATGCTCCATGACCACAACTTGCGTAGACTTTACGCTTTACATAACAAAACTTGGGCTTTTTCCACAGAATTGACCCTAGGGGACCCTGTCCAAATAAGCCCCCAACACAAATATCATGACTTGCCACGGAGTCACTCTTCTGGCACATAGATCTTACTGTGAAGACCTCCCAGCTCGACCTGTGCCACTGTTACCTTAACTGCACTTTGCGTGGTTGCCTTCTTGATCTGTGCCATGAGCTGCTCAGGCGTTGGTCCTGCATTGTCTTCCTTTACCTTCTTCTGTGTCCTCTATAGGCTCATGAGCTCCTCCTCAATGGTGGCATAGATGACATAGGCCTCATCTAGCCAAGGCCCCAATCTAACCTTGAGGACCGCCTCTTTCTATTGCGCTGCCTCCACCTATTCGAGCAAGTACTTTTCCTCATGTAGCTTAGCTAAGCACTATGATATAGAGAGAGTGCACATTGTTGCTCTTGGTTAAGACACATGGCTTGCAAGCAATTTCTCAAAGATCTCATGCAATAGACAACACAACTCACAAATTCTCAGAATGAAAAGTGTTTCTCATTGGACGACCATCTGTAATTTATAGGCAATTTCGAATTCAAATTCGACCATTCCCCCCAAAATCCATCCATAAATGTGAGATTAGCAACATATTTCCAAATATTTCACACTTGATTTCAGCCTTAAATGCAAGCCACCCGGTCTTCTTAACCATCTTCTGGCAGTCAAATCATGAATAGTGATAGTAACAGTTACTTTCTGGATGTGCTGCATGGTCTCCACCCCTATAGCACAACTCCTCTTGTGCTTCTGTTGGTACTATGACATCCTCTCATTTCGCGCAAACCCATCGTCGCACATCTCTACAACTCGGGTAGTGTAGTTTATAGTCCTGCACCTCCTTGCAGCTGCTTGGAGCGCTAAGACTATGCTACCGTCATATAGTTGTCTAGCCAGATCCCCAGTGTATGGTTTCAATTAGCTTCCATTTACCTTTCCTGGAAATGGATCTCTGTTCAATTTCATAAACTGAACCGCTCCACCATCGGTAATCTCCTTGATCACATATGTCCCCATCCAATGCATCTGAAAGTTTCCTGGAAACTTATCAAACTTGTTGTCATATAATAAAACTAAATCATTTACCTTGAAGGTGTGCAGTTTGATGTGTCGATCGTGTCATGCTTTTTCACGCTCCTTCTAAACTTGTTGAGGGAATCCAACTAAGAATATATCTTCCTCCAGCTCTTTCAGCTACGCGAGCCGTTCTTCTAAGGCTCTGCAATCACCATTCCTGTGAACGCTGCTATGCGTATACTACGAATAATGTATTCCATTGTCATCAAAGCTTCTACGCCATAGACCAATCTGAAAGGTGTCTATCCAGTCAACTTCTTACAAGTAGTTTTGTAGGCCCATAGCACCATTGGTACGCTCATGTCCCAATTGTTCCTCTGCACATTTTAAACTTTTTTCAGTGCGTTCTCCAATATCTTATTAAACGCTTCCACCATTCCATTGGCCCAAGGATGATATGGTGTGCTCTTTTGATGATAAACTTGGAATTCTTCCATCAGTGTGCTAATCATTTCATTAAGGAAGTTTATACCGTGATCAGTCATCAAAACATTCGGGCAACTAAACATGGTTAGCACATATTCAAATAGGAGCTTCGCAGTTTGTTTCCCTTGTACGCTCTTTCACAGGTTGTGCCTCTACCCACCTAGTCAGATACTCAGTCACGGTGATGATATACTGTGCACCTGTCTTCTTTCTTGGAGGCTAAATCGGTCCTACAAAATCAATCGCCCATTTCTCAAATGGCTGCAATGACACTTGTAGACTCATAGGTAGCTCATCCCTCCGCAATGGCCTACCAATTCTCTGAGATGCATCGCACGCCTTACAATACACTTTGGAAATCTTATGCAATGTCAACCACCACAAACCAGTGCACAAAATCTTCTGCATTCTTGCTTTGCTTGCATAATGGCCTCCTGCATCTCCTCCATGACCTTCAACTAGGATACTGTTATGTTCAAAATTAGACGCATATCGTTGTAATATCTCATTCGATCCCATTTTATACAAGTGACCTGCAATCATCGAAAAGTCTGTCACGTGCACCACTAATTCCTTCTTATGTTGACTAGTGTACCCCTCTAGAGTCGTTCCCGTAGTCAAGAAGTGGATGATTTCTGCAAAATGGTTGTATACCATGTGCACTGCAAAGAGTTTCGTGTCAGCTAGCCCTTCCTCCAAATTAGTAGGTTCTTCTCCTATTTAATGTGCGACAGATGATCTGGTCTGACATTTAAGCGTCCTGGCTTCACAATTACTTCGAAATCATACTCCTAAAACAAAAACAACCATCTGCATAGTTTCCCCCCTAGCACAGGTTTGTTCACCAGGTACTTTAATGCAGAATGGTACGTATACATCTTAAAGTGACCGCCTAGCAAGTAACATTTGAACTTTTGGAGCGCGTATGCCATAGCCAACCCTTCACGCTCTGTCGTTAAGTAATTCTTTTCGGGCTTAGACAACTTCCTACTTGCAAACACTATAGGGTGATCTAACTCTCTTTCACTGGCATGTGTCAGTACTGCTCCCAGCGCAATGCATGACACATCCACATGCACATGAAATTCCTTCTTCCAATTCGGGAAGACTAGGATCAATGCGGTGACCATTTTCTCTTTCAATACATCTAGACTCTGCTAACATTCCTCATTCCAATAGAATGTAGTGTCGTTCTTCAATATCTTTTCCATCGGCGTGGTAATTTGGTCATAACTCTTGATGAATTTTTGATAGTACCCTGTGTGACCCAGCGTCACACGCAACTGTTTAACACTCCTTGGTGCTCCAAATTGATTATAACTGCGATCTTAGATGGGTTCACCATTAATCCCTGTCTACACACTACATGACCCAACAATATTCCAAAAGGGAGACAAAATAAGCACTTCTTCATGTTTAGCGCAATCTGATACCTCTGACACATATCCAACATCAAGCGCAATCTAGCTACATGGCACTTTACCAGCCCAAACATTGTCCAATCATCAAGGTATACCTCCAAAAACTTGTGAATGAACTCTTTGAATGTCGCAATGATTACGCGGGAGAAGATTTCTAACGCATTCTTAAGTCCAAACGGCATTACAATATACTAAAAACATCCCCACTCGGTCGCAATTACTATTGCAATTTACTTGGATGCACATAAATATGCAATCATTATGAGTTTCACTATTAATAAACTTGAATGATGGATTTTGTGCACTATGAAATTAACTAAAAAAAATAGCAATCAAATTATAAAATGAAATAAAAGAATAACAATCAAATGTGCCATTGCACATAAATTACCCTCTAAAGAAAACTCAATAATTAATGGGAAAATTCTACATTAAAGCTCTTTTTTATTCAATTATCTTAAAGATATTATAGTAAAAACATTGAAATTCCTTTCTCCTAAAATTATTGTCGAAGGATATTATAATATTTTTGAACACAACCTATAATAAAAAATTCTCGCCAACTCTAAATGGGCTCAATACATACACTAACACATCCATGTTCACCTCGAACTTATCAAGTATATAAATAGTTTACTATTATTATGGTTGGTTATTATAATTTATATCATTGATATTATACTAGTGAGTTTTTGTAATTTCATTCTAAGAGATTTAATGGAATTTAATGTTTTTTCAAAGTTGATTTATTAATAAAACATCTACATCTATTACAAATACATCTCGTTACTTTTGACATAGTTATCAAATATTTTGAGCTACTCACCTTTATAATCCCTTCACCTTTCATTTAGATTATAAAGCATGCATTTAAAATAATTGTTTTCCTCTAATTTTTTAAATTTATCCAAATTTGGCATGAAGGAGGGCCATAGGGACATTGCAACTTGTTGGCACTTCTCTCTTGCTCATTTGACTTAGATCCATGTGACATTCATGTGAAATTGTCACGATTTCTTGATTGATAGATGGAGATAATAGCTTCCGCGCTGGGATGATCAAATAGAGACAAGTGTGGCCTCGGGGCTGCCACATTCTCACACGCAACAACCATGAGTAAACAAATGTGTGAGTCCAACTCACCAAGGGTTGGACAATGAAGAGTCAAGAGAATGATCATATTTATTATGCAAATTATGATGAGCGGAGGCGGAAATTTTAGTCGGGAAATGAACAAAGGAATTTTGGGTGATAGCTCATTCTCGGTATGCTAGGAAGGTTCTACCAGTGAGTCTAACGAGCACCATGCGGTAGGAAAATTGTTAGGCCCCTATACTACTAGTGTAACCCCTTATTGTTATTAGCACAACCCACTTATTATATTGATGTACCCATGTAGTGCCCATATTGTTACTAATGTGCCCCATAGAAACCCACTATTGTTATTATTGTGCCCTTACATTATTATTGTTATGTCGGCTCTGGTTATGTTATGACCCCTTAGACTCCTATATATATAAAGGAGGTCTTTTCATTTGTATCATCCAAGAATTGTTCATTTATGTAATGTAAAGGAGGTTGCCCCCTCGAAGAGGCTGAATTCTAAGGTGTTGATCTATCTTTTCTATCTTTTCTTGAGTTGGTTTCATAACATTTGGTATCAGAGCTTTGGATTCTAGGGTTTCACTGCTCCAAATAGGTCATCATGGCATTTTCGCTATAAGTTTTTTTCTGTGACGTTTCAGAAGTTGAAAACAAAACCCATTTGAGAAGACATCGCGCTGAACCTTGGGTCCGAATTTCAGAGCTTTTGGCACGATATTTGCGGATATATGATCTGAGGAAGTTGGTCTTTTTGCAGACTCCTGAATTACATTCAAAACAGGTGACCTAGGGAAAATAGTCATAACTTTCTCTCTGAGCATTGGATTGAAATTTCGTAAGAAGGTACAGAAATAGGACGGACTTTAGTTTCTTGTATATCGTTTTCAGAACCAAATATCGAAAATTGTACACGTGGCACTTCATACAACTTCGCTCTTCTGGAAAGGTCTATAATCCGGTCATCTTGAGAGATTGTGCATAACTCTTCCTTGGAGAATCCAATTTGGATCAGACTGGTGGCATTGGAAAGAGGACACAGAGGGCTACTACAGGTAGCAATTTCAGAACTTAAATATCCACAAGTACAGAGTTACAGTCGTTTCAAGTTCGAGGTCCTAAAATCAAGAAAAAGCAAGATGAGGAAGTTTGATGGCAAGGATCTGGTAAATTGGATACTTCAGATGGAGCAATATTTTGATCTACATGGTGTACCACTGTTACAAAAGGTATGTATTGCATCTTCATATTTAGAACCGGATCAATTTTTGTGGTATAAAGGACTTTGTTCTCGTAAAAAACTTGTTATGTGGTCAATTCTCACAGAGGAAATGATAGCACATTATGAGGATACAAAGAGCAACACCTTCTTTAGAGCAACACCACAACAATTGGAAAGAGTAAAATGGCTTTGTGACATATTTGAAAGTAAAATTATGGCAACAAGGAAGTCTACCCCTCACAACTATAAAGATGGACGTGTTGTTCCTCCTAGCCTTCCACAACCTACAAGGGTTACACCACAACAATTGGAAGAAAAAAGAGAAAAAGGGCTTTGTTACAATTGTGATAGCAAATGCACTAAAGGTCATAAGTGTGCTGAGAAGAAATTATTTTACATAGAGTATGAAGAGGAGGAAGAAAAGGATCAATAAACATCAAAAGAAGAGGATATATGCCAGGACCCAACCCCAGAGAAAGAAGAAATGAATCAGAACATATCTTGTAAACTATTGGCAAGAATGACCACTCCTCAAACTCTCAAGATAGAAGGAAATATCAAGAAGAAAAAGGTGCAAGAAGTGAAATATCACATCAAGAAAGAAGAAATGAATCCAACCATATCTTGTAATTCACTGGTCGGAATTATCACTCCTCAAACTAGCGAGACAGAAGGACATATCAAGAAGAAAAATATTCAAGAAGTGAAAGATCACATTGAGCGTCAAGAAATGAATCCGACCATATCTTGTAAAGGATTGGAAGAAATTACCACTCCTCAAAATCTAAAGATAGAAGGACATATAAAGAAGAAAAAGGTTCAAGCAATGAAAGATCACATCGAGCATCAACAACAAGTTCTCCAACTTTTAAAGGATAGTGCCACTTCGGTGCAAAATCAAATGAAACAACAGGTAGATCAACATCATAGTGAAAAATGTTTTGATGTAGGTGATTGGGTATTTTTACTGCTACATCTAAAGCAAGCTATTTATGAGAAGAAAACGTTGACAATATTACATGCACTTAAAAAATGGCGACCTTACCGAATGGGAAGACTCTTCAAGGATGAGGATGTGGAAGCATTGTTTTGTGCTATTTCTATTATCCAACCAGATTGGATAAATGAAGTAAGGGATGAATGGAAGAAGGAAAAAGAAGTATGGCCACTTATTCAAAACTTACAAAAGATCCCAATTCAAACAATATTGCCAGATATTGAAAAGGAAGGAAAAATCATATTGGAACCTGGAGCAGTCACAGAAACAAGAACCTGACAGCTACGAAATCGATCAATTTCAGAGTATCTCATCAAGTGGAAGAGCTTACCCGCTGAAGATTCCGCATGGGAGGACAAGAATTTTATACGGAAGCATCAAGAACTACTCAAGCATTGAGGACAACGCTTTTTGAAGGAGAGGGGCATGTTAGGCCCCTATACTACTAGTGTAACCCCTTATTGTTATTAGTACAACCCACTTATTATATTGATGTACCCATGTAGTGCCCATATTGTTACTAATGTGCCCCATAGAAGCCCACTATTGTTATTATTATGCCCTTACATTATTATTGTTATGTCAGCTCTGGTTATGTTATGACCCCTTAGACTCCTATATATATAAAGGAGGTCTTTTCATTTGTATCATCGAAGAATTGTTCATTTATGTAATGTAAAGGAGGTTGCCCCCTCGAAGAGGCTGAATTCTAAGGTGTTGATCTATCTTTTCTATCTTTTCTTGAGTTGGTTTCATAACACAAATGCATTCAAGAAACAACTGGAATGAGGAGAACTCAGGTGTTCATTTGGGATCTTGGGGCGTAGGGAACCAAACTCAATGCCGCCTTTAGAGCTAGGAAATGGAAAACGACTCATCTAGCCTAACCATTCATTGTTGGTCTCTGGTCATGTGTGAATTAGTCAGTAAATAGGTATCTCCACTCTCTTGGTTCCTGGTTATCGTTAGAGTCTTATTGTTCCTTGCAAGGTGGTGGAAGAACACCAACATTGTGCTCTTGATTTGTGGGTTTCAGTATAACATAATTGGTGTTGGGTTTCGCTTGTTTCTTATTGTTGTGTTTAAATTGGATGAGGAATGAGTCTCCTCTTTTTGTAAAGGGTTCGTTCCTCCGAGTTGCGAATGGGAAGGTCGCCCTCAAAGTCGCATCGAGTATGACTACTCCTTGTCCATAGTGTAGTTGGGTCTCTCTTTCGTAAGGTGGAAGAATTCCACAATTTCAATTTCATCAAGTTTTTGTTGTGGGTGCAAGCAGACCAGGACTGGGGTGTATCTTGATTCAGAATTTCTTGGACTTCGTAACAAGGTTTTTTTCTTCTATTGTTTTATTAGTGGGGCATAGTCATGTGGGAGTTGGGGTCTCCTAGGATTGTCGCAAGAGTTGGGGTTTTTTTTTGTATTATCGGGTTTTTGGGGAAGTTGTTGTTTGGGTAGGTCTCTCTTGTGCCAATTGTTAAAATAAGCTAATTACTCCTCATGTAGGAGTTGGCTAAACATAGAGAGTCAATTAACTAAGTGATTGAGTGATTGAGTAATTGAGTGTTGAGTTAAGTGATAGACGACTTTTAGTGTGTGGTTGCATGTCAAGATATTTTAGGAAAGTCACTAGTTGAAAAATGATAAATATCCTTCACTCGATTTATTGTAAGTATCATGTTAGGAAAAAAAATTAGCAACAATCCGTACGAGAAAAGAAATATAATTTTTCTAGTAAAAACCTTATAACACACCAAGGCTTAGTAAAAAAATCGCGTTAACAAGCCTTGACTTAAGCGCTTTTCAGAAAACCCAGTTCAAGCTCGTTTCCGTGGCATTAAAGGACTAACGTCGACGCTGATCATCGTGTACTACGTTAATCGCATGAGAAGTTCAGGAGAAACGCGTAAAAAAGTTAGAAGTATTTTCCGTGGTAATTTTTTGTCAAGAGCGAAAAAAAACTCACGTGGGAGTAATAAGATCTACTATTATTGTTTTTTTCAATAATTATATGAGGTTCACATGAAGGCTTAAACATAACGTTGTTTTAAAAAAAATTGTTATATATGGTTTCTATTTTTTTATATAAAAAATTTTTTTATATATATAAAAATAATTAAGTGTTTTATAAAAAGGGTTTTTGAACAAGGGTTTTTAAAGTTTTTTTATATAAAATAAAAAATTTGGGGTTTTTATTAAAAGGGTATTTTTTTTTCAGAACCTAAGGATTAAGCAGAAGCACGGGCTCTCAGTAATGCAAATAGAGAAAAATGGAAGACAAACAAGAAGAAGAATGCAGAAGTGTTGCAGCTTATTCAGCAAGGAGTGGACCGATAGGGTTCCAAAACATTATGATCACGTCTTCAACAAAATTAGCATGGGATACTTTAGCAACAAACTATACAGGTATGGCCAAAGTCAATATTGTTAAGTTGTAGAATACTAAGAGAGATTTTGAAAGTCTGCAGATGAAGGAGATAAAGGACATCGATTCTTTCATGAATCGGGTCATAACTGTCGTAAATCAATTAAAGATTTATGGTGAAGAAATTAAAGATCAAACAGTGTTTGAGAAGATCCTCAGATCTTTATCTACCAAATTTGATGTTGTGGTAGCAGCCATAAAAGAAGCCAAGGATTTGGCATCATTGACAATTGATGAGCTGATGGGATCACTTCTATCGCATGAGGCAAGGATAGATAGAAATAAGGATTCCACTTTAGAGACCGCTTTCAAAAGTCAGGTTTCTATTTCAAGAGATAGAGGTCGAGGCAGAAGTAGATCGAGAGGCAGAGGACGAAGTGGAAGATATGGTGGTCAGAGAGATGGTCGAGAAGAGCATGAACATGAAAGTGGAAGCAATTGTAGAAGCTTCAACAATAATCAAAGAGTTAACAAATCAAAGGTGAGATGTTATTATTGCAATAAATTTGGTCACTATGCTCATGATTGCAGGAAGAAGATAGCTGATCAAGGGAACCAGAGAGCTAATGTCACTACAGAGAGTACTAACTCCATGTTCCTAGCTTGTCATACCATGCATGAACCTTCTGCTAGTGTGTGGTTGTTAGACAATGGTTGCAGTAACCACATGACAGGAAACAAGGATTTGGTTGCAAATTTCGATCAATCTATGAAAATAGAGGTAAAGTTGGGGACTGACAAGACTATGGAAGTAGATGGCAAAGGAGTGGTCAACATTCTGACCAAGAAGGGGGAGCCGAAGACAATCTTAGAGGTATATTATGTTCCTAGTCTCAAACATAATTTGTTAAGTGTTGGTCAATTAACACAGAAAGGATATTGAGTTATCTTTCAAGGTCAAGAATGTGTTATATATGACAAGCCCCAAGAAAGCAGCATATAGCAAAGGTGCAGATGATGAGGAACATACCCTTTCTTCTAATTATGAATTACAGTGGTCAGGAGAGTTATTTTACAATTGCATGTTTTGATGATTATTGGTTATGGCACTTTCGATTTGGACACTTGCACTTTTCTGGTTTAAGATTGTTGCAGTAGAAAGAGATGGTCAGAGGATTACCTCCCTTCAAAGAACTTGCTAGTACTTATGAGTGTTGCATCTTGGGAAAGAAACACCATGAAAGTTTTCCAAAGGGAGTTGCATACAGAGCAAAGCAACCTCTTGAGCTAGTGCATACCGACTTGTGTGGACCTATGAGGACACAATCGATTGGTGAAAGTTGTTACTTACTCACTTTCATTGATGACTACAACATAAATACTTGTGTTTACTTCTTGAAGAAGAATTTTGAAACTTTTGCAAAGTTCAAGGAATTCAAAGCCTTAGCAGAGAGCCAAAGTGATCGAAAAATCAAGTTATTAAGATCAGATCGTGGTGGAGAATATGATTTAAATGCATTCCATGATTATTGCAAACAACATGGGATCAAAATATAGTTTATAACCAGGTACACACCACAGCAAAATGGTGTAGCAGAGAGAAAGAACAAGACAATTATGAACATGGTAAGAAGCAAGTTGAAAGGCAAAAACTTGTCTAATGAGTATTAGGCAGAAGTAGTTGCATGTGTTATTTATGTGATCAACATATCTCCTGCAAAGAGTGTGATGACCAGAGTACCAAAACAAGCATGGTGAGGCATGTCTTCCAACGTATCTGATCTTAGAGTATTTGGATGTGTAGCTTATGCACATGTGCCTAAGGAGTGAAGAGGCAAATTGGATGATAAAAGTGAAAAATGCATATTCACTGGTTATAGTGAGCAATCAAAAGCTTATAAATTGTATAACCCTGTCACAAAGAAGACCATAATTAGTAGAGATGTTTTGTTCAAAGAAAAAGAGTCATGGAATGGAACTGTAGACAAAACAATTGATGCACAAGTGTTGCTGATGGAAGAAGATGATGTAGCGGAAAAGGAGCAACAAGAATCACGGGTGAAGACACCAAACAAAGACACACCAACAAGGACTCCAAGATTTCCGGAGAAGCATGGATCTTCAAGTAGATCAACAGATCAAGATTCTCCTAGCAATCAATCAGGTGATGAATCAAGCAATGGTAAGAGAAAGATGAGAAGTTTGAAATATGTTTATGATTATTTGGATATTAGTTCAAATTTTTCATTATTGTCATTCCAACCTTCTTCGTTTGAAGAAATAATTAGAGATGAAAATTGGGTGCAAGCCATGGATGAAGAAATTGAAGCTATTGAAAAGAATGATACATGGGATTTGGTTGATTTACCAAAGGAAAAAAAAAATCTCATTGGTGTAAAGTGGGTGTACAAGACAAAGTTGAATGAGAAAGGTGAAATTGACATATTCAAAGCTAGATATGTAGCAAACGGATTATTGCAACAACTAGGAATCGAATTTGGAGAAACGTTTGCTCTGGTAGCCGATTGGATACTATAAGAGAAATTCTAGCCATAACAACTCAAGACAAGTGGAAAGTATATCAGATGGATGTGAAATCAACCTTCTTGAATGAAATTCTAGAAGAAGAAATTTATGTTCAACAACCTTGAGGATATGAAGTTGAGAGTAATGAAGAGAAAGTTTATAGGTTGAGGAAAGTGTTCTATGGACTGAAGCAAGTGCCTAGAGATTGGTATAGCAAAATTGATAGTTACATGACCAATAATGGATTTTCCAGAAGAAATATTGAACCTACCTTGTACACAAAGGTAAATGAGCATGGAAAGATTTTTAATTGTTTGCTTGTATGATGATGACATGGTTTTTATAGGTGATTTTGAGATAGATGAATTTAAAGAAATCATGATGAAATAATTTGAGATGACAGATCTTGGTCTCATGAAATATTTTCTTGGCATAGAAGTTGGGAAATCTGAAAAAGGAATTTGTATTTGTCAAAATAAATATGCCAAAGATTTGTTGAAAAGATTTAGGATGGAGAATTACAAACCTGTCCCTACACCAGTTGCAACAAGTACAAAGTTAAGCAATGATGATGAAGGATCAGATGTCAATCCAACTCTATTCAAAATATTGGTTGGAAGCCTCATGTATCTCGTAGCTACAATACCAGATATCGTGCAAGGAGTGTGTTTGATTTCCAAATTTATGGAGACTCCAAAAGACACACATTGGAGTGCAGGAAAAAGAATTATGAGATACATAACAGGAACTAGAGATTGTGGCATAATGTATGCAAACACAAAAAAAGAATGATTTGATTGGATACACAAATAGTGATTTTGCAGGTAGTTTGGATGATAGGAAGAGCACCTCTGGTTATGTGTTCCACCTTGGTTTAGGTGTGATTTCATGGGCATCTAAGGAGCAGCCTAGTGTGACACTTTCGTCAGTAGAAGAACAATATGTAGCAACAACATCAACAACATGTCAAGCAATGTGGTTAGGAAGAGTATTCGATGGACTCAAGCAGAAACAACAAGGATCAACAACAATATATTGTGACAACACCTCAACGATTGCACTATCCAAGAATAGTCTATTTCATTAGAAGAGAAAGCATATTAATACTAGATATCATTTTATTAGAGAACTTGTGAGTAATGTATAAGCTCACTTGAAGCCTTGTAAATGTAGTGATCAATTGGCTGATATATTTACTAAGTCATTAGCACAAGATGTGTTTGAGTTTCATAGAAGAAACTTGGGTGTTATAAACCTAGCTGAGACATAGACCAACATGAATGTTTGAGTTGTCATGAGTCATGTTTTAGTTTAGCGGTCGTAATTAAGGGGGAGTGTTAAAATAAGCTAATTACTCCTGCATGAGGAGTTGGCTAAACATAGAGAGTCAATTAACTGAGTGATTGAGTGATTGAGTATTTGAGTGTTGAGTCAAGTCGAGTTAAGTGATAGACGACTTTTAGTGTGTGGTTTCATGTGGTTGCATGTCAAGATATTTTAGGAAAGTCGCTAGTTGGAAAAGGATAAATACCCTTCACCGGGTTCATTGTAAGCATCATGTTTTGTGTGATCAATAGAAGAGTAGCAACTCGTGTTTTATGTGTGAATTCATGCTTTGTCTCCTCCGCCTTTCCAACACCAATGGTGAGTCTCCTTCTAGTGTGCTTTCCTTAGATAGTAAGGGTGTGTTAGTTTCACTTTCACAAGCCTTGACCATCTCTAAAACCAGAGCCTTGTATTCTAGGGGAATTGGTGCAAAAGAGTCTCGCTGGAAGAGGTGGAAGCCTTGAGGTGCAGGTTTGTTGTGCTTTGTTTCTTACATGGATGCTTCCCCAGCGAGGAAGACCTTGAAGAGGTCGGGACCATCGAGGGTAGCGAGGAGTGAGTGGGGACAAAGTGAAAGACCAAAATGATGAGGAGTATGGGGGTATGGCATTGGAAGGCGAGATTACCATGGACCCACCCTGTTCTCTAGGCCTTGTTGCTCAGCCTCCCTCTTTGGATACGATTGTTGATCAATTGTGAGGAATCCAAGCCAATCTGGATATCTTTAAGGAACATAGATATGAAGACAGGAATGAGTTGGTGGCTTATATCAACGACATACAATATAGCCAGAATGAGATAGTGGCTTATATCAACAACATACAATATAGCCAGAATGGGACCTTGGAGCAATTAGCCAATGTGCAACAAACCCAATGTTGGACCAACGACCATCTAATTGAGATCGAAGCGAGACTAGAGCATATAGATTTCCATACCCATGAAGGAAATGTTCCAATGGTTGTTTTTCATGTCCAACCTTTCCATTTGCCACCTTGATATGTGATTTACTGGTTGCTTGCTGATTTTGTATCTATTTTGGTATGTATGGCTTTTTTTCCCCAAGAAGTAGGATTCGAATGGAAAAAATTTTGCACCATGATCCAACTCTCCTAACCAACCAATCCGATCAAAGTGAGCTTGGGAGAGTTGTTGACAAATACTAGGTTATCTGCATATTTTTGATAATATAATAGAAGTTGTTTGACGAAATATATATATATAATAAAAATTTCCAAATCTATAATTATTTATTCAATTATTTATAATTATTTTTTAAAATATTTATAATAATATTGTATTTTTTTAATTATTTATAATAATATTGCATCTTTTTAAATTATTTAAAAAAATAATTAAATATGAAAATACTTTAATCACTTACAGTGTTTAAACTTCAAAATTTTAGTTTTTATGGTGTTGAATCCATTTCCACCATCAAAAACACGATTCAAACACTGCCTCTACAAGATTTTTTGAAATTTTTTTGCTTGGATTCCGACCACTTTTGACCATTTGGGCAATTCCTTGAATTCGAGCCACATTTGGCCATTCAGGGAATGCCACTTTTAACAATCCAGACAATCCTCCGCCTCCGTAAATAACTCACTTAATAACCATGGGCTTCGATTTTAATATGGTGGTCCAAGTACAAACCTCACTTACACATCAACCTAGGTTGTAAATTGCACCGATGCATATGGGATTACGATGACCGTTTTATCCGTTCAGACTTGTTTCCATGTTATAGGGTCCTGTCGACCTATTACCCATGACATTTCCGTATATACGTCACACATTTGTTGCATTTTAAAAGATCTCCATATTCTTAAAATTACATAAAAACATCAACGTACTAGTTATTTATCTTTAATATTATTAATATAATAATAGTTTATTTTCAAGATTCATTTTAAAAGTTTTGAAGAATTTTAATGCATTTTTAATGAAACATGTACAATATTGCCAACACATCACATTATTTTTAATACAATTACCAAAGCTTTTGAGCCATTAACCTTTATAATCCTTTTACCTAAATTATTATAAAACTCACGTTGCCAATTAAAACAACAATCCTTTTGCTTATTAAATTTATCTAAAATTTAAAATTATTTATACTAATATTATATTTTTAAACCATTTTTCAAAAATTATTTAAAAACTTAAATACATTAACTTTCTTTTTAAAATGATTTATAATAATATAATATTTCCAAACACTTTTCAAAATTATTTAAAAACTAATTCAACATATTAAATTTCTGAAAGTCAACTTTAATCACTTAATACCCGTGGGCTTCCTGGTAGAGACGAGGCTTCCTTATGAACTACGTTTTGGGTATGGTGGTGCACGAATCCTTATGGAATGACGATGACCGTTTGATCCATTCAAGCTTATTTCCACGTTTTGGTGCTCCTTTGGACCCACTACCCATGATATTTCCCTATACACCTTACACATTTACTTGTTTCAAAAAAAACTCCATACATATATATAATATAACATATTATATTATCCTATGTAAGTTAATTTGGTTTTTTAATTTAAAAAAATGTACTAATTATAATAATACTTTTAAATTTTTGTTTACATTGTTTTGGATAGACGGATAGATGGTGATGGGGTGCTCTGTTAAGGCACTCAAGAAAGAAATTATTTTAACGTCCATGAGGTTAAACATAGTTTATGAGATAGATTGCTTTTTCATCTGCTTGATGTATTCGGCCATTTTTCTGTGAAGCTTCAAAATAAATGCTCCCAGCTTCTCAACAGACCGCTCGCTAAATAGATTATCCCAAGAGCTAGTTGTCAACATATCTGCATAACTTTCTCTATTGTCTTTGAAAGCCTCACATTCTAAAATGAATGTTTTTCTGTTTCCACTTTTCCAGAAGAACAAAAAAATGTGTACTCTTTCCCCCCACACTTCTTTTGGCCTTTTCTAGTGCCTTGTTTCACAACGGAGTTGATGAGAATTAGTCCTTAACTGAGCAATGAGAATTTTGGCTCTCCAAGAGATATTGGCCTCTATGTATGCTTTTGGTTGATGACTATGAGTGGTATTAAACACTTCAATATAATATTTTTTCTTTCTTCCTAGCTTCTTATCCCAAGTAGCTTGTGGAACTTTTCCATAACAAAAGCTTTTATCTCTTTGTTGTTTATGGGACATGCTTTCAAGCAAATACCCCATTTACTAAACCATTTGTTATTTTGTTGCATCCAATTTTTTTTGCTCCTGTACAAAAAGACAACCTTAGGCCATCTAACATCTTCCATTTGCTCAATTTTTTTAGATAGCTTACAATCCCCGTTTCACTTAACAAGATAACGTAATCAAACGCTTCTGAATTTGTTTGTATCAAACTCTTCTGAATTTTCTCAATTTGTCTCCCTTGCATGCTCAATTTATCTCCACTATATGTCAGATTTACTGTTGGCCCATAGTTCACAACCATAGAGAATTGATATATTGGACATGTTGAAGATATAGTCAAGCGGAAGCTACAAAAAAATAGTTTTAAATTTTAGATTTTGGACTATTAATATAGTTTTTTTATTATGTTATAGTAAACACATTCTCAAGTTGATCAAACTAATTTGAAATCAAACTAAAAAAATTACTTATTTAGTTTTATTTCTTTATCGAGTGACCATGAGAGAAATTGTTCTATAACATAACATTTAAAAATAATAACATAACATTTATATTAACAAATTTTTAAAAAACAGTAGTAATAAAAAAATTAACGTTGATAATAAATAAGATACTTCAACATTTTATAGAGATAAAGTAAAGTAGTTAAAAGTAAAAAAATATTAATTTATTTTTTGGATGAGAAAAATATGTAATTTCTTCAATGTTTAATATCAAATTAAAAGACATATAAAAAGAATATTATTGATATTATATGACCTGTAATTCAATCTATATTCAAACTTACATCACCTTTATATAGAAAAAAAAATATCAATATTAATCATATAATTATTTTATTTTTAGATATGTTTTTCACTTTTAGAATATATGCAACTTATTTCATTTTTAATATGGAGTTGATATATAACATTTAAAAAATATCAAAAATAATAATATTTAATGTAAATTATAAATCAAATATTTTAATATGCATGATGACTATAAGAATTATATATATTTGTGTGTGAGAAACATAATCTAGAGACATGTAATATTTTAGAAAATATTAATATTAATAAATAAATAAATAAATAAATAAATAAAAATTAATGTGTATATCTATATTTTACTCTGAGAGAGAAATAGATATATTTTCTTTTATGTACATATGTTCTTTATTTTTGGAGATAAGAGAGCATGTATTCACATTTTAATATGGAGAATGTGAATAAGAAATAAAATATTTCAGTCTATATATAAAATAAGTGAAAATAAAAAAATTCTTTATTATTATGTTGTTGAAAATTAGGCTAGATTTTAGGATTTACCAAAAACTTAGAGAAATCAAATCTCTTTAGATGCAAACCCTTCTTCATATTTTACATTTAAAAAAAGATTTACATCTTGATATATTTGATCCATAACTCTCAACACTTCATAAATAAAAAAATTAAAATAAATTTATAGTGATTTCTATTCAAATTCTAAAACATCTATACACAAACAACCATTGTAATCAACAATTCATTAAAAATAAATAAATAAATAAATAAATAAATAATTAAAAGAAATTTATAGTGATTTGTATTCAAATTCAAAAACATCTCTGCGCAACAATTGCAATCGGTAGCAAGATGGAAGGAAAAAAATCAACAACATTGAATCTTTGTTAAATTAGGCGTGGTTGGGAGCTTCCACGGACAGAGCCAACTTCACCTAATTATCAATCTTGAAGTTAAAAGGCGGCATTATTCTATCTCAAATAAATAAATATAAAAGATACCAAACAAGTCACTTAAAATTAAAGACATAAAAATGATAATAATAACCTTATCCAAAGATGAAACATGGCTCTATGTTTCGTACCTTCTCATTTGAAGACAATTTCAAAATTAAAAGGTGGCATTATTCTATCTCAAATATAAAAATACCAAATAAGTAAGTGAAAATTAAAGGCATAGCAATGATAATAATAACCTTATCCAACGCTGAAACATTGCTCTATGTTTCGTAGCTTTTCATTTTAATTTGGAGATGTCTTTAGGTTAGACTGTGCTGATTTATATTTAAAATTATATGTATAGTTGACAATAAAACAAAATTAGCAATTTTAATAGGAAAATATATATTAATAACTGTTTTTTAAAGGTAGATGCAGCTTCAATATTCTTGAATATAAAATTAATCTGCCCACTAACAATCCTGGCCATGATTGAACCAGTAACCTAATGATAATTAAACCAAACACAACCATATTCAACTGATTTACACTTATGTTACTCTCAACCATAAAGTCGATCATGATGATAACGATTAAACTACCATTTCTTCAATGTCAACGCTCGCATGAGGGTGAACGTTTTCTTGCACATCATCAACTCCATCATTAATTGCATGGCCAGCTTCAACTTGACCACACCCTGCACCGTTGCCGTCCCCGTCCACTTGGACAGCCACTCCTCCACTTATGGCATTGACTTCGCCTGCCCCAACTTCAGTTTCATCGCATACTGCATGGTTACCTTCCATCATCTGCAAAATAAACAAAATCACAGGTTAAATAGTGTGGAGGGTTTGTTTCGAGAACCATTGCAGTGTTTTTAGTTATTTTTATTGATGTTTCGAACTATCAAATATGCGTCATGTGGATTGATGATGAGCCACATGTGCTCCATGAGCGCATGTGATGATTCGAATCGTGCATAAAATACTGCAAACAATGTGATGGATCTGCAAAGAAACTCTTCAGATAATCCAGAGTACTAATCACATAGTACAAATAGCAGAAGTCTCATATATGATAAGTTAAATATTTTATCATGTCCAAGTTATCCCAACACTACCTATAGATATTTAAGTATGCAGGAATTCTTATAAATTTAAATATTTATGCTAGAACACTAAAAAAATTGTACCTGCTGCCGAACTCCTTTGGCTTTCCCAACTATATAAGTTGCACTGAATATTTCTTTTTCATTTCTGTTCTCTGCCCATTTAAGACAATTTTCTATCAATGCTCTGTCCAGTTCCCTTTCTATGCAATGAACAAAAATGTTTGCCAACAAGCATCTAAGATCATGGATTGCATTAACAGAACTAGAATGATGCTTCATGGCTTTCCACGTTCTATATAAGCTACTGTTTACAGCTACCGCCATCCAGTCGGAGTCATGTTCCCACGGAGCTTCCTCGCCTTCTTTTTCTTCTCGCTCAAACTGTTCCATATGCTGTTGCAGTGGCCTCTTGATCTTCTCTTCCAGTAGTTTGATGCTCTCTTCCGGGAGTTCATCAGAATTTTTAATAGTTTTGAGATGCTTCTTGCAAATATTTTTAATTGTACCAAATGCTCTGTATGCTACCAGATCTATTAATTGGACTTCAAAATCTAAATTATCAACAATATCCATGAAACACCGTGCTTCAGAGTAAGCTTGGATAGCATCTTTAACTACGCTTAAATGAATGCCATCATAAAAATAGATCATAAGATGTATCAAAGAGATAGCTCTCATCTTCCAAGACTTCTTTACAAAATTTTTGAAATGCTTTTTATCTTCTAAAAGTGTGTTAACTTCCTCGTCCACCATCCCTGATGTGTGTCCCATTAAATTGATCAATTCTACACAATTATTCTTACCACATCCAAAACCTTTTGACATGTTTTTCTCTGCTTTCCTAAAGGCCGATAGATTTGCTATCCCCAGGCTACTGGTGATTTCTCCTGGCATTCAAATGATCTCGAAAGCTTCTTTGTATCTATGAAATTGATCAGTCTCCAATGCTGAGCCATTCAAGCCACATAAGAAAGCATTTTCTTTTGGGCTCATTAAGAAATGCCTAATCCTTGGGAGTGCAAGGTCAGATAAAAGCCAACAAGCTTTGCTAAGTAAAAACCATGAGCCTTTACAGCCAAAGCCCCTTGATCAACGATATAGAAGGTAGCTTAAATACTGTGCTTAAAACAATAGCCTTTATTGAAATTCTCGTAACAATTCTTTCCTCACTAAATAATATGGCTGCCAAATGCGCATCCAAATTCATTTTCATATCAACAAGACTCCTTGTCCAGAAATCTTCGAAGTTAAACAAGCATCCCACATCCCTTGGAAAATACATAACAGCTGTGAACCATCTTAACAGGACCACTATCCATAGTATAAAGACAAATGCAAACTCAATAAAATAAATCAATATGCCCTCCAACAGTAAGAAATTAAAAGATCTCCGAAACCATATGGTTTTAACTACTAATAACACGAAGCAAACTGTGTTTAGTAGTCTCGCAAAGGAAGTGAGAACTGATCTAGCCATTATATAGTCAGGTTGGGATGCACGAGTCACAGTCAAACATTTGAAAATGTGGTCCTCAATGTTCTTACATTCGTTTTTTTCCCTATAAATGCAACTGTAAATGCAACAACACGAGATTGCCAATGGAACCTTTTGAGAAAAGATTTTACAAATGCTCTTCCCTGCTATGACCGCGGGGGTCAAGAGCACAACCAACAACAGAAGGGCTGTGAAGAAGGTGATGTAGGAAACTTTGAACCATATTCTATAACTCTTACCCTCTTCCCAGATTTCAGAAGACATATCCCAAAAAGACGAAGGGGCTGGAGATAGCATCTCTGATTGTTGTTCCTCCTTTACGTTCACAAGGAAGTAAAATTCATTACTCATATGCCATAGTACACTTAATGCAAACGCTCCAGTATTGCTCCAGACAGCTCGCAAACCCAAACGGACCATCCCAGGAAGCAAATAACCATCAAAAGACATATCACAACTCTCCTAACATCATGTATCAGCGAAAATCTAATCAAAAGATATATTTGCATGTTTTTACGATCTTTGTCATCCGAATTTACATTTAGATTCCAATCGTCAATAAATCCGAATTTATTTTTAGATTCCAATCGTAAATAAATGTGAGCAACTGGATAATGAGAGCGCTGAGAACCAGAGCTTCAACTGAGATCCAATGAGCTCTCCTCTTGACAGCCTTGTACAAATCCAAAGAAAGCAACACAATAAATATAAATGTAGAAAAAAAGGATGCAAAGAGATTTACCACGTAATACTGGACGTAATCTGTATGTTCGTCCGCCATTCTCGGATAGCCAATATTCCAAACTTATTCTGCTATACTAGCTCCCGCATAGAATTGGCTTTATTTATATATATATTAAAAAAAAGTCTTTTAAACTGTATTGGATTAAAAATGGCGAGTGGTGACGTGCTAGGCGCAAACGTAAGCTGCTGAGCTAAGAGTTGTGAATGATAAGGGCGAGACTTATAGGGTTGGAAAGTTTAGCCTGGTTAGGGATGTAGACTTTATAACAGTATTTGATATTATTTATTGTAGATTTTATAAGAGTATTTGATATTATTCAGTGTATGAAATATATATATAAAGAATTTTGGGGTACATAGCTACGACTTAGGTGAGTTTATAATTTCAAATAGCTATTCCATTGGAAAGATGCAATATTGATACATGTTGAAGAAGCCCAGAATAAAACTCTCTTGTAGAGGGCGTTTGGCCAGGCTAACCTTAATCAGCGAAACAAAAAAAATAAACAGCAAAACAAAAAAAATATTGTTATTTATGTTTTTTTTTTTTAATAGTCTTGTGCATCATAATGTACATGTTCAATGATTATTGGGTCATAAGACCTCAATTAGGGAGACAAAAGAATATGGTTGTTTTTGTTTTTTTTAAATGGTGTTATGCAATATAATGTTCAATGATTATTGGGTCTATAATTTGGGTGGAAAAAGTTTTTTCTTTTAAGTTATATTTTATTTTGGAAACAATTTTTTTGGAAATTATGTTTTTTTTTTTACGGAAATTTTGTTATTTGAATTTTTAAATAGTTTTTTAGAATACATGATATTCATAAAATAGTATTTTCTTTTTTTTTTAATTATATCAGTGTTTTTGATAATTGGATATTTATGTTGTAAGAATGAAAAATAATTTCATTGTATTTGAAGAATAATATCTATGAGATAAAAAATAAATGGTCCATTCAATTTCTTTTTTATGATTCATATATAGATTATAAAGAAATGGTCTAATTGAATTTTCTTAACATGATTCATATATAAAATACAAGAAGTGATCCAATTAAATTTAGTACATATGATATCTATATAAATTATAATAATGGAGAATTAGTCCCATCTATGTGTACTAATTCAAATATACTTAAAATTTAAAAATAAATTTTAAATTTTTTTGGTCTATAAATAAGATCCCCTCAAAATCTACATAGCTTGACAAAGGGAAAAAAAATGTAATATATGAAACATATATAAAATTTAAAAATATTTTTTATAATTTGAAAATAACAACTTATTTTCACTTATCAATATTGAAAAATTCATAACAACTTATTTTCACTTATCAATATTGAAAAATCAAATTGAAATTAACTGTAGACCTTTCATTCAAACCTTCCATTCAAATTTGATTTCCGTTACGAAATATAAGTTTAATTGCAAATTAAACCATAAATCTGACATTCAAACCTTCCATTCAAATTTCATTCTGGTTGGGAAACCTCACATTCAAATTTGACAAAGACAAATTGGTATGGTCTATTTCGAAATCAACTCAGCCGGTAAGGGTAAAGGACATTTACACTGCAATGATAGATGGCCTTCCTGATGACACAGGTTCAAAGTTTCCGATGCCTCTGTGGAAAGTGACTTGCCCGCTCAAATGTATTCTTTTTTAATGGCTGGTTTTCTCCAACAGGAACCTCTCCTGGGAGGTTCTTCAAAAGAAGGGATGGAACGGGCCGGGTGGATGTTCCATGTGTCTCTCGGATCATGAGACCAATGTTCACATGTTTTTTCAATGTGCTCAGACATTGCAAATCTGGTATGAATTGTCTATATCCTTTTGTTTCCCTTACCGCGTTTTTGCTTCTGTACAGGAGGGCTACAGGTGGTGGAGTGAGCAATGCATATCTCTTCGTTCCATGTTTGTTTCGGTCATCTGGCTCATATGGAAGTGGAGAAATAAATGTATTTTTCAAGATCTCAGAATTCCACTTGCTTCTATCTTGCTGCGAATAACAGATTCATCTATCCCTCCTGATGTGTAGGGATCTCTTCTTCTTCTGTTTCTTGGATGTGGTCATTTGGTGCCGCTCAGCCTTAAATGGATCTTTATGCTTATGGTGCTCTCGCTCTATCTAGAGCTTATGGTTTCAGATGGTCTTATTTTGGTTTTATTTTGCCTCTTTCTGGCTCGAGACTAATCTCTCCATCTATCTGTACATCTATAAATTCTGTACATTTCTCTCTTTCATGGTTTATTCTGTTCTGCCGTGGGTCTCCAGGCACTACGGAATTTTTGGTTTGCTGTATACAATGTCCATTATATTTCCTTAATATAATCTATATGGTTTTTTTCTTCGGAAAAAAAGACCACTTGAAATTGCGCGGTATCAAGTGCGGTAATGATTACATGTGAAATAATTGAAAGAATACATACAATGGAGAATCAAGCACAGATAAAATCGGAATTGTTGTATAAGTGCGGCCCATGATAAATGATGAAAGCGTGAGGTAGTTCTTCAAAACACGCCAAGCCTCCTTAAAATCCATGAAAAGTCAATGTCAGATTATTGAAACACTATATAGAATGGAAAATCAGGCACAGATATGAAGTGAGTGGTTTGAACTGGGGGCATAAATGAAGAGAACGCGGGGTAATTCTAAAATATATACCAAGCCTGCGTAAAATTCATGAGAAGTCAATGGGAAAAAAATGAAACGGTATGTAGAAAGGAAAATCAGGTACATATATGAACAAGGTTGGATAAATTCTTGCAGTATAACTTAATGAAAGAGACTGTATTTGTATTTGGAGTTGTCTATAATGCAATTTTTTGGAGATTCCGGTGACGGAATCGGGCGGAAGAAATTGAGGTTAAATCTTGATTTGTTGCAGTTAAAATGGTTTTTTAACTGCATATTTGGATTCAGCACCTTCGAAAACCCCTGGGACGCTTTCATTGTGCAGAAACTAGCTATCAAACTTGCGATTCCAATAAATTCCTGCCGGATTTCGACCGGAAAAACCCGCCGAAAAGGCTTTCAAAAAGTAGGGTTATAGACTATTTCTTTGTATTTGATGCGCAATTTGGGAGTCAAATTATTGACGTATGAAGATACATAACTGACGAGAGATATACCACAATGAATAATAATATACATTATGAATAAATTTTACAAGGTAATATATAGTATGCAGGATGAATAATATGTTGGGTGTTAATTTGAGGAGGTGATCAATTTTTTTTGTCTTTAGAAAATATTTCATAATTTCCAGTTTTTCTTAGAATAATTGGTCAAATAATTTATAGTATAAGATTATTTTATTTTAAAAATCACTAAAAATTTATTGAAATTTGTATAATCTCTTGTGTTTGGAATATCAATTCTTTGGGCTTCTTGTTCTTTTAAGTTTTTAATATTTATCTATTGGGTTCATTAATTCCTTGGGTATATAATATTAAAGATTTGGGTTTATTAGTTCTTTGGGTTTATGATATTAGTCCTTTTTGTTTAATATTATTCCCCTTGATTCATAATCCCTTAAGATTTTAGTATTAATCCCTTGAGTAATAATAAACAAAAGAGACCAATATTATAAACCCAATATACAAACCCTAAAATAAATATTAAAAATACTAAAATATATATGGTTGAATTAATAAAACCTAATAATAATAATAATAATAATAATAATAATTATTATTATTAGTTTATATTATTATAATAATATTAATATAATAATCATAAATTTATAAATATATAAGAATATTGTTATCATAAATAGGTGGTCTTTAAAAAATTACACATAGTAATTTACTTATCACAATTTTAATTATTATTAGATCATGGTTGTTATTATGAGCAATTATTGGCAAGAGCTAACGGGCATACCATAGGGCATTAAATGCCCGCTTACATGCGCCCTGGATAGCCCGATAATGGCGGTGTGTTATCGGGCTATCGAAGGCGCATGTAAGCAGGCATTTAATGCTCTATGGTATGCCCGTTAGCTCTTGCCAATATTATTATTGTAATAATAATTCAATATAATTGTAATTATTATTATTATTATTATTATTTTATATTATTGTTGTAATAATATAATAATGATCATAATATATTATTATAATAATAATAAAATAATATAATAGTAATTATTATTATTATTGTTAATATACTACCTATTATATTATTATTATTATAATAATATTAATTATATTATTATAATAATAATATAATGATAATATAATATTATTATAATATTATAATTAGATATTATTATTATTATTATTATTGTTATTATTATTTTTATAATTGTTATTATTATAATAATAATATAATAATTATATTATTATATAATTATAATCTAATATTATTATGAGTTATTTTTATTATTAATTAATATTACTAAAATTGTTAGTACTTTATATTATTATTATAATATTAATATAATATTCATATAATAATATATATAAATAGTCTAGTGGTTAATATTTATATAGTTATTAATAATCCTAAATAGTTGGTGTTTAAAAATATATCCATAATAATTATTAATGTGGTTGATATAAGCTTATCGTCGTATGCGTATATTAACAGCATTGGAAAATGTGGTTGTATATATGTTTCATATACCTCTATCGGAGTTTATCAACCACATTGATAAATGTGGTTGTTAGTAATATACATTATGAATAATTTTCACAATATAATATATAGTATGCAAGATAAATAATATGTGAAGGGTTAACTTTAGCAGGTGGATCATTTTTTTTTATGTCTTTAGAAAATATCTGATAATTTCTAATTTTTCTAAAAATAATTAGTCAAATAATTTTATAATATAAAATTATTTTATTTTAAAATGACTAAAAATTTATTGAAACGAGTATAAAATAATTAAAAAAAAAAATATTACTAAACATTTTAATATTAATATACAAAAGGCTTGGCCAAAGTTTAAATCTCCATATTTTTAATGTGAAAACTATGCGAAGAAAAACCAAAAAATAATTTACAAGAGGTTTAATGTGATTGATAATTTTTACTCATTCTACCATGTCGAAAAATCACGAAATATACTTATGAAGAGAGGAACCAAAGGCAAAATATCATTTACGAGAAACTTAACGAAATCAAAGGTAATTTATAAGGAGAAGTCAATTGGGACTGGGCACCATTATCCATCGCCGTCTTTTTTCCAGAGGAAAAAACAACTGATTTTAATTTTCGAAAGTTGTTACATATTTCAGTGGTGTACAGCCACCAATTAGTGCTAATAGAAATGCCAATGAGGTCAGCAAAATGATCCCATCAGATAGTACAGATTTGGCTCCCAAGTAGCAGGAGAACTGTAGACAAATGCCCCTTCTTCATACAGAATGGAGGGCAATAAGGGAACGAGCCCCTGCTCAATCTACGTATGAAACAGAGCATGCAGAGAATAGAAAACACAGCTCTATACAGAATGGAGAGCAATAAGGACTCCCCAAAACGAGCCACTGCTGAATATACATATGAAACAGAGCATGCAGAGAATAGAAAACAAAAGCTGGTATTGTTATTAATGGCTCTGAAAGCATATTAATGTAGATTTATTTTAAATATAGATTTATCATGAGTGGAGAGGGATCTAATTTTTTGAGTTAATATTTTAAATTTTGGTGATGGATTGATAGCCTTACATATTATACTGGGTTGTAGCTCAACAAAATGCCCTCATATAAAAAATAAAGAAAGCCAACAATGAAGCCATGATCCCTGCATTCAGAGCGGAACTGCCCAGGCAAAACTAATAATCCAGGTTTGGAGGGTTGAACTGTCAAAGTGTTATGTTCTGTTCTCTGAAAATATGGCAGAAAGATACAAAGAGGAATAAAGCCTTCTTTGAAGAGATTTACTCCAAAGTAGTACCACAATGATGGAACTTATAGTGAAAGGGTCTCCATAGCCTAGTCAATGGTCACTTTCGAATCAACTGAGTTTACAATCTCATCCACAACTACCCGCACTGCACAACTAAGGATACCCCAAAGGGCCAACACCTCAGCCCACATGTTATTACCCAATCTTCCATACTAATAGAAGTGGTAATGGTGGGAATGAGAAAGGGAAGTGGGAATGCTGGGAAGGAGAAAGGGATATGAGTACTCTGCATCCACTCGCAGAAGCACCATCAAAATATCCAATAAGATAGATATAGTTGAGGGTTTATAAGATTAGCAGCCCTGTAGCATTTAGAAATTAGTGGACCTATCTCTGAAAAGTATCTCACAATAATTGAGAGAGATAGCTCTCAGATCTGGGACAACATTCTCAAATATGCAGACATTCCGGTAGTGCCAAAGCCCCCAAATTATGCACAGCGGAATAGATCTGTGCGCCAGATAAGCAACCCAGCTATGAAGACCACTCTGTTCAGCTAACCATTGATCCTGAGAAAAGTTGTAACTTCGGTTCCCACCTGTCAATCTTTATCGCCTATAATTACAAAAAGTGTATGCATGTTTTCACATTATTTTGACGAAATTTTTGAAATTAAAATTACAGCTGTAATTTTTTTTTATTTTTGAGTAAAAGTAGATAAAATGACAAAGGACTAAATGGTAAGTTGGTTTCATTGACATGATATAACATTGAAATTTGAATGATCATGATCGAATTATCATGATTCACGGGAGAAGCGCGCGGGTATGTTATCTAAAAACAATGCATCTCTTCTGAAAGGTCCGGATTTGGTGCACTTATTAGTCCCTGCTTCCGGCATAGCAGGACTATAGCGATAGATCAGCGATATATTTCATATTAATTCAAGGGTACTGTTACATTTAACCAATGTTTTAAAAAAAACATATTGTGGTTTTTTTGTTTTGTCTAAAGTTTTGTTTTGGAGGTCTTATTGCTGGGATATCGATTGATTTCATATTAATACGCCGTACTGATCCATTTTATCCAAAGTTCTGTGATTTTATATATAGCTGGGGCAATGTTGCATAAACCTTTGTTCAAAAGGTTTGAAGTGGTGATTACACCTGTTACTGCTGGCTACCACGATTATTTACCCCTGTCGCCCATGGCCACTGCCTACTACCACCGACTCTCTACTTAAAGCAATTGAAGCAGACATCAGCCTCATTGCAAAGCCATTGAAGCAAACAATAACCGCATTGCAAAAAGTTGCAGTAGAAGAAGAAGTGCATCCAATCTAGAAGGAATCAGACCAAAAAATAATTGATTGGTAAGCATAAACTCGCCATGAACTATTATACCCTTTGATTGCAAGAAAAATGGTTTCCCCTGTATATTTATTTCTGTGTCTATTTATTGCAGATGATATTATTGGATTTCTACAAACTCACCTGTAGAAAAAGCGTTGAAGCGGCAAAGTTCACATCTAAAGCCTGCTATTGCAAGCACTAGACAAAGTTCAGGTCTAAAGCCTGGTATTCCAAGCACCAGACAAAGTTCAGGTCTAAAGTATGTTATTCTGATTCTTCCAACTGCATCAAAAAGGAGAAAAACATACATTTTTTTAGTAAATTTTTTAATGTTTCTCCATAAATTTCTGAATGTTTTTATGCATTTTCTAGCATTTCCTCCCTTAAGTTCTGCATAAACTGAAACAAAAGATTTATTCGACAGGGCTCAGTCAAGCTTACCAAGCAATAAATTTCAAAACCCCAAAAACAGAGAAGCTCTAAATCTCTGTAAAATTTCCAGTTTTATCATGGTGTATGGAGCTGAACCCTCTAGTTTATGTTTTGTAAATGTTATCTACCTTCATGAATATATAAACAATAGCATTTTTTTGCACCATGTTCTGTAAATTCATTTCTCATTTTTACCACACAAACACTATGTTTTAACTTGATAGTAAAACACTGTAAAAATTTCAGAAATCATAGCTACGGAGCGAGGACAAGTTTTTCACTGATACTTTTTCTTGCAACCGATCAGGATAAAATACTGAAGACTCAAATGAACGGGACATAGATGAAATCATGTAATGCCTTCCATGCGCACAATTATTCAAAAATAGCAAAGGGAGCATACCTCGGTACGAACAACCCTATGTCGTATGAACAACCCTATGGGTTTCCTTGACAGGGATCTCTTTGCAATTAACTGCGTTGGAAACTGCGGGTGATGTCTTCAAAGCCTTACAGTCCTGCTGCACTCCATTATCCAAATAATTCAACGAAGAGCCATAGAGGCTCAGCGTACCATCTTTTCGAAACGAAATGCCGGAATACCCGAACGGACCGCTCGACAGAGTGCCCGACAGACTATCTTTTCGAAATGAACTGCTGGAATACCCGAAGGGGGGGCCGCTCGATAGCCTATCTTGCGAGAAATCATTGCCATAAAAATGGCAATCAGCCTTCAGCTCCTTCTTCGGCTTTCTCAAAAATGCGAAGCAGCTACAGCAGTCCACTGCGTCGGCATCCAGCTCGGACAACGTCAGGCTGGATGTTTGCATTTCTTTTGCAAACATTACTAGAACCTGCAATCATGGATATTTGTTGTAAATGTCTCAGAACTACAGCGGATCAAGATTGGAACCTAGGGACTGGTTTTTTTACCGTTGGCCATGGTTAGATAGATTGTCTAATAATGGATTGCTAGACAATTGAAATATTTTGGACCATTCGATCTCACCGTTTGTCAACCGCCTGAACTGTAAACATATTCTTTTATTTGCACTGCCGCTTCCTTCCACTCCCCCTGAACTGTAAACATATTCCTTTATTTGCAATGCCGCTTCCTTCCACTCCGCCTGAACTGTAAACATATTCCTTTATTTGCACTGCCACTTCCTTCCACCATGCCGAAACGCTGGTTGTGGGAGCTTCCTGTTCTCAGTGAAGGAGGTTTTATGATTTTTGAATTGAATGCGAGGCCACTGTCAAGAATCGCGCTGGGGGTCTGACATTGATGGGCCAGAACCCTTGGGGGCACGTGGGCTTCATGCAAGCCCCCGCATGCTTACCAACAAGTTTTCCGTTGATTGACGCCACATGTTTATGTAGTGTTGCAGGTTCAGGTGGATTGCCAATGTATTTGTCTTTGGTAGCTGTGATGATAGGCTAAGTGCTATTAGTGAGACTCAGTAACCCGAGCTCCATCTATGCGGTGCTCCTTCTAAATGTGCTTACTTTTGAATTTGTCTAGTCAAATTATCAGACTAACTCAACACCCACCGATAATATGGTTGAAATATTATAGAATTTAACCATCGACAATTTAGCAAATATTTTGAAATCAAATCAAATCAAATGAATAACAATCAAATAAAATTTTGCAAGTGCCCATGCACTAACAATTTTTTAGTGGTCCCTGCACCACTAACGCTTCTACACAATTTATGAAATGCGACTTTCGATCGACGCCTTCCTCTGCACGTTTGCTTCAAATATAGAGTGGGACTATTACAAAAAAGGAACAAACGAGTTCTTATGTAATCTGTATTGCACACAAACATACAGATAGAACAACCAGATAATACAGATTTTCTTCAACCCTTCTAATGGAAAAGCTCTAAACCATCTAACAGGTAGACTATGGCAAAAACACAGCCTTACTTTAAAATTGTAGTAACCAAATTGCTATTAAAAAAAATCCAAACCTGACATGTTAATGAGACTCCGTCGTTAGTTAATATCCCTTAAAGTCAATCTGAGATAGTATATTTATGGTCTTACATTTTAGATTGTTTAAATCATTTCTCCTAAAACACCTGGACTTTGACATGTTCTTGAATGTTTCCCGAAAAGTATTTGACAGTTATGTAAATAAAGGTATTTGATAGGTGAATACAAATTTATACGTCTACATTTATTTGCATTAAAAATATGAAATTCACTATGAGCATTATAGTAAATTCATAGATACTGATGATCAAAATTTTCATAAGCAGCATGGGAGGTCCGCCAAAGCCATGGTAGCCACTTTCAAAATGAAAACAAAAGGTTATATTCTACTACAGAGGTCAGCCAAACTAGACAATTAAAAAAAAAATTGGGTCTTCGTGGAGGAAAAAAAGTAGATAAAGAAACTTATAAATTCCAAGTTCGAGACATGAGCCTTAAAGGAAAAATAGAACATAGCTCGATATTCTTTTCACCAGGAGAAGTAATTGACAGTGCTTGAGACTTTGCTTTATCAGTTAGTTGGATTCCCATTTTCCCTATGCCTATACTTTGGTCAAAATTTGAGGACTCTTCACCAGAGGCATTGCATTTTTGCTCAATTTCAGGTTGTCACACCCTAGCAAAACTAAAGAAGTTGTGCTGAGAATTCTCACTTACCAACTTTACATCTTGCAGATGGATTCCTCTGTTGACAGTGTCTAGTCAATGGCAAGAGAACATCGAAGCTGAAAGAGGAGTTTGGATATTTTAGTTAATGAGTTTTTCATATTTGCATTATGCCATTATATACATCATTTATTACTACATGATATAAAGACATGGAACAATTTAACATGCTTACTCATCAAAGGTGGCAACATAGGAAGCTTAGACAACATCTCTTGTATAAGAACCATAAATAGAGGAGAAAGCACTAGTGACATGGGCAAAGGCAGTATCTACCATAGGCATAGGCAATATCACAGGCAATTTTAATAATCATTTGAAGTTACCATTGATGGTCCAACAGTTTCCACACCAATGCGTGTATGTATAAATACTTAGAATTGTTGTGTATCCGAGGGAACTAGCAGTACAAGCACTGCAGTTCGGTATGTCTGTGAGAATTTCGTCATAATTACACGCAACAACGGGCATCTTAAAATAATAGGAATGCATCAAATACCAGTCATTGTCACCCTCAACTCCCTGTCCTGCACTGGAATTTTTGCAACACATGTTTTTTTGGCATATGGATAAAGATAGGCAGGGACTGCCGCTCCGCAGTTGCCCTTGTTAGGTCTAGTATCTGAGTTGTATGGAACCATCAATAATGCTTTACATTTATTAGTCCATAATACTTCACATTTATTAGTCAGTCAGGACAATATTAGTTCGGGACAATATTAGTTTGCTTAATTATCTTTAATAATAAAAATCATTATTTTATTGGCATATTCTAATGGTTTTTTTCTTTTAATAATTATAATTTCAAAGGTAAATTATTTCATATTTCTAAATATATATTTAATATAATTTTATAATTACTATATAAATTATTAAATAATATTGTAAAAATATAAATGAAAAATATTTACACATATTTACATTTAAAATTATTACATAAAGCTTTGCACCCATATTCAGTTTATGACAAACAAATATCACATGTGTTGTCTATGAATGATCTTAGTGTCTAGGATATAATATTATGTCGCTGACACTACCAAACCAAGAATCACAACAAAGCTATTTTGCAATGGGGATATAAACAACAATTAAATCTATTAATGCACAAAATATGCACAACTCTTTACACAATTTTGTACAATAACCCAATCTTCATTATATTAATCCAATTGAATAATACAAAAATTTAGGGCTCTCGTACTAGAGATATGGCCCTCAAATATGCAATGGTGCAAGGATACAAATACAAGATAATCTAACGATCTAGTTGATGTAGTCGATGATCACAACTTCTTTGACATATCTTGTACACCCATTGGTCCTTCGCTCACAATCTACAATACCTACCTCTATCAATGCTCCAAGTCCATCTAGCCACTAAATCTCGACTATCTAATCTGTTGTCATCTTGATCGTTTGTCCATCAATGCATCAACACATCAAGACTCATGTTGAGTTGTTCACAACTTTGTTTGTGAACAACTCACAACTGCCTACTGTTGCTCCTCATCTACTCAAGCTCTTCTTCCCACTAAAATCTTCCTGTGCTGCTCCAATGAAGAAGAACATAGGGTCGGAGGGATGTCAACTATCACCACGAAATGTGAATTCTTCAATGATGAACACAAACTCCAACAATTTTCTCCTCTAGCTGGCCAAAGCTCAGCTCCCAAACTGCCACTCCTAGCAACAACTTTTTTCCATCAAAGTGTTGCACATAGGGCTCCAACTTAGGCACTTTCAGGTTGCCCTACAACAGTCCTCAAGATGCCCAATATTTGTCCAACCATGGACTACCATCCAACTAGCATCTAAAACTTACACAAATACATCATATCTACACATACCTCATGATCAAAAGTGTTGGAGTATACTGATGTTGCTTGCTTCTCCTGGTTAGTGGATGTGGCACACTATTACAACCCTCACAAACTTACCCAAACATCTTGTTCACAGTGTTGGAATTTTGTCAGCGAAGGGGATCTCCCCAATATGAAGTCCCAAATAGGCCTCACACTATTTGGTGTAGGAATCCCATCTGGTATAAAGGTCTGATTGCCAAATCCTCAAAGATCTGCCTTGGCTCTAGCTATCAGCACAAGTGATTGATGCTTTGGTGTCTTCGAACAACAAGGTGAGTGTGCTCGATGAGTGTGTAATGAAACTGTGTCTAGTTTCTCTTACTGCAAAAAGCGGGAGAAAAGTGAGCCTCTAAGTGAGAGTTAATAGTACCACCCAGGAAGAGACACGCATGAACTAGAAGGACCTGTCTAACATTCAATAGAATAGTTCACAATAGATGTGATAGTCGATACAACCAATGAACAAGGGAAGATCCATCTAACATCTAGCAAAATAGTCTACAACGGATGTGACGGTTGTTATAACCGATGAGTAAAGAAAGGTATGTCTAGTATCCCTCGAAATAGTCCACAAGGATGGGACAATAGTGACAACCATTACAACACATTCCTAACAAGATAATCACTAAAATAACTGAAATAGTTCAACTATCTTAGTAAATGTGAAAGAAAACATGAAATACAAATGTTCATAGAATAGCCTTACAAACATTCATAAGTCATGCATGAAGAATGTCCTAGACTTAAAAGGATTATGTAATTAAGCAAAAGTTCCAAGAAACATGTTTACATTGTACATCACTAGCCTCAATAGTGGGACATTGGAGTCACTCCTTGCTCCTCAAAGAACTAGTTGGTCTCTCTAAGGCTTTGCAGGAGGAGCCAAGGGTATTTATAACCAAGGGTGATGCTTCCCCCTTGTGACTCTTTGACTACCCTCATGATTGTTCAACTTCCTATGAATTTTCAACTTACATGACTCTTCATATTCTTGTGTGTCCATTGGACTTTCACTTTACAATACATTTGATTTACAATATACATGGCCCACAATAGTGATGTGGCATATGACAACTCATGACATGACTTGACACGACACTGCTGACATGGACTGACTTGATGGTGTGGCAATGTCAAGTCACTATTGTTGCTGAGTGATAGATGTGTTCTTGGATATGCTTTCTCTTCTCCTCTGCATAGCTTGATGATGCAGGGCCTTCAATGATTTTCAGTCTTGGGAGGTGGTTGAAAAATTGTGTCCCTTTGCTTTCTCTTGATAGGTTCACTCATCCATTCAGCTATAAGTGAGTCTCTAGGCATTCTTCCCTCCTCCTTCTTCATCATCTCACCATGGCTTGATAGTGTACATGTTCCTGAAATTCACTCATGTTGGGATGAAATCAATCCGAAAACTCCATAGTCTAAGGTGATGCGTTACTATCCCTGAACTGAGCTTAGGACAAGTGACAAGTTATGGGAGAGGGCCCAATAACTGCAAATTGCGTATTTCTAGGTGACAGGGAGAGGGATTGATGACCGAGACTACGCATAGTGAAACTAAAGCTTGACTGAGGAACTTTTTAGCACAGTTCCCACTAGGGAGAAAAATTGTGCAATGGCCACTAGGAGTCAGGATTGTGCAGTTCAGGCAGACAATTGCTGATGCATGATGAGACCCTAGGAGAAAAATCTACGCAGTTTCAAGAGGCAAGGAGGATTTGTTTGCAAAGAGGCCTGGAGGACCAATTTGCTTAGTTTTTTAGGATAATGAGCTTCGGTTGAGGGAGGGTCACTAGGGGAAACATTTGTGCAGTTCCAGAGGCCAAGGGAGGTTGGGCTCTCTATGAACTGTGGGGTGCCATCAGGCAAGGGGAAAATCTTGAGGACTAAAAGTGTGAAGTGCACAGTTCAAGTCAGACTGGGAGGAGCTGGTGCACAATTATCGGGTGAAGGAAGACTACTGGGCTTTGGAATTGTGTAGTACAACAACCCTAGAGGAAAGTGACTATGCACTGCATAATTCCAAGCAACAAGGTCACATCAATGAGGGCTGAGATTACATAGTGCGTAGCTCAGTCAGGGCTCGGTGAAGATGAATTTCCCAGTTGGGAATATTTTCTAAAAATGGCTAAGTACGAGAAGAAGATTGACCCATGATATGATCACACACTTAGCATACTTCGACAACATGATAACATAGACAATTGGGACAAAAAATAAAGAATTACCTTCTATGTGATTGTCTAGGGCCAAGAAGCGACAAGTGCGACACTTGAGATAGATTTTAGGGCGACTGACACGACACTTGTGCGACAATGATCAAGAATTTTTGTATGAGTGTGACAAGTGTTTAAATGGTTAGGAAAACTCATATACACAGAGGTCGAACTTCAAAACCACCGAAGAAGGCTTGAAAACATGTCATAACAGTCAAACATGCCAAGCAATGACAGTTGATCCAACAAGTGAAAGGGAGAAAAACACTTTGAGAAAACACATGGAATGACTTTCAGTGTTTGCAACCATACATGTCATTGAAGGCATAATGATATGACAATGATAAGGTGTCATTCATACTATGCTAAGAGGTGTATTTCAACTATAAAAAGGGTTCTTTGTTTTTCATACCTACCCTTCAAAGGGTCATGAATTAGATGGATTCATCATGTGATCTTGATTCTCTATCATACTCTAGGTTCCTTTGTATTCTTATTTAATAATCATATTTTATCCTCAGCTCCTTAAGTATCATCTAGCATGCCCTCCTTCTTCGTCTCCTTAATAATATTTCCATAGCTTGGTAGATATCATGTATGTGTAATCCACTCATGACAAGACGACATCAGTCTCATAAACCCTTAGTCTAAGATGTTGTATGATAATCCACTAACTGAGTAGGAATTGGTATAAGATCAGGGGGTAGAAGGTTTAGTGACTAGGCTAGACTGAGGGATAAGATTGCACAGTGCCCACTAAGGGAAAGATTTGCATAATACCCACTGAGGGACATAATTGTGCAGTTTAAGAAGGCAGTGGCTGCTATGGGATGAGGCCCTAGAGAAAAAAATCTACACAGTTTTTAGAGGCTAGGGGAGTTGGACAACAGAGAGTCCTGGAGGACAAATATGCATAGTTCTTGAGGGCAGTGAGCTCCAACTGAGGGAAGGTCACTGGAGGTAGCCTCTACGCAGTTTTTTATGCCAACAGATGTTGGTCTTTCTACGCATTGTACAATTCCAACATGTAAGGAAAAGGCTTGAGGGTCGCTGATGTGAAGTGTGCAGTTTAGGAAGGTTGCATGAGGCTAGGTTTCCAGAAATCCTTTGTAATTTGGCTAAGTGTTGGATCAGTGGAACCGATGTGAACTGTGATAGAACATGACTATGACCACACACTTGGACACTTAGTGGTACAATATAGATCATCCAAAACATATGAAAACATACCTCGCTTAATGCAACAACCTTTGTGGTAGCTTACGACAAGTGCGGCTTTGACGATAGACTTTGTAAGGATAATGATGACACTTGTGTAATAGTTTGTGAAAATTTGGAAATGAGTGCGAAGCATGTCTATTTCACAAATAATTCACCTTGAAGAAAAACAAAACTTCCCTTTGCATGAAAGGCGATAACTCTCGTGCCCGAAGATGACACTTTCTATATAAAGATAAAAGTGTGAACGAATCTTGAGATTGAAGAAGGAAGCTTGAAATCATTAGCGTACCAATAAGCGACAAAGGAACAACCAATCATAGGATCCACAATAGGCTCCAAAATTTGAGTGTAGGCTAAAATTTTGGAGGGTGTTGTAGTCACTACAACACTTGGCGACATAGTGGTAGAATCCAACTTCTCTATTTTGGTTAACTCCTTCCATGCAGGGTTGTTGGCTTATGGTGGCCTGACCCAGGTTCAAAGTTATTTAGCCAAACAAATCCCTACACTACTGGCCCTTTCGGCATCAGCTCGCAGAGCGTTGACCGAAGTCTTACTTGAATCAGTATGGGGGGATGCTAGAACCAAATTTTTGCATCCTTGAGATGTCTGTGATGTCGGTTTAGTCCAACTATGCTTGTCTTCGTGCAGGCCACTTTGCGCATTGTTCCAACCTTCAGTACCTTCGCGATCTGTTACAATCATCTTTCGCGTAGCCCTAACCAAGGGCTGAGATGCTTTCGCGTTGCTGTGGTAGCGAACTACACTATTTCCCCAAACTACACCTCGTATCTTACTTAACAGGTCTTAGCTAACTTCACATAAACTGATATTTTATCTTGCATTCACTTAATCAATACAATTATACACATTCACGCACCATATAAGTATTAGAAGTGAATTTCATACCCAAGATAACAGATGCATAAAACAATAAATAAATACACAGAAATGATAGGAAAATTATCTTTATTAATACTTCCAACTGTTGCAGACTTGACTCGCCTTGCACACTCAGCTGTAGGGGTCTGCACACTCAGTTGCAGACTACTAGGCCTTCAACTGCAGAGCCTTCTCCTACTCTACAACCCAAAACTAGACTTTATACTTCAAATCTATCTTGCACACATCATATGTTATTCATTTTCATTATGCTATCAAACTACTTAGAGCCTCACTCTATTTAGACAATCCCATGGTCCGTGGACCATGGGTAGATATCTACAACTGACATTACAATAACAAAATTAAGGGTGGACAACCTTATGACTCTTTAACAACTACGCGCTATGTGCTCCGCGCCCACAAAAAGCGGAGTCTTTACATTCGAATTACAATTTTTGACCAAAATTTGGGCTTTAAGCCCCAAAACTTCTCTTGGGGGATCCCGTGCCCAACAGGCCCCCAACACAAACATTGTGACTCGGCCTCGAGTCACTCTATCGGTATGAAGATCTTTGTGTGAAGACCTCCCAACTCTTATTGGATCACTTCAAGTTCGGCAACGCACTGAGCGACTACCTGCTATATTTCCTCTACGCATTGTTCAGTGACCACTATGGTTGAACTGCTGCCCTGAATCCTCTCTTGTGTTGTTTGTAGCTGCGTGAGCTTTTCCTCAATAGAGGCTGTAATGGTATACATCTCATCAATCCACAGTTATGGGTGTGCCTTCAAAACTACTTCCTTATGCCGAGTAACATCCACCTGTTCCTTGAGCGCTTTAGCCTGCTGCATCCTCGCGAGCCTCTATGTAAGGGAAACCGTCTCCACGGTCCCTTTTACTTTGTCGTATCTTTGTTGTAGTTCACATGCCTCTGTCTGAAGGTGCTCTATGTTCAAGTCCTCCTGCATGGTGGCGAGGACCTCAAATGACTGCTCGAATAGTTTTGTGGAGTCTATCACTGCACTGTTAACTGCTGCCATTGTTGTTGTGATCGCGGTGGTGCGCTATTCCTTAACCTCCGGTGGAGTTGAAGGTTGCGCCTTCAACTGCAGTTCTACTATTTGAAGGTTTAGCTCCAGCTAAACCCTGGCCATTTCCTCTCTTGTGTTGCACACCCCTGCTTTTAACTTACATACACGCACCTCCACCAATTCCTCTATTGGGATGGCCAACTTCGGGACCATCTAGCAGGCTTTCTCCACCACCTGCACTATTTGTCTATTTTGCACCACTACCTCATTGCGCTGCAAGCTCAACTACTCAATGTTGATGCGCTGCTCGCTCATTACTTGTATCGTGCACTCTCCGTGGCCCAAAGCTCTACAGTGACTCCATCCTGTAAAGTATAGAGTGTCTCCCGAGGGAGCGCAACCATGTTTAACCTGATCCCTTTCAACCCACTGAACATAGGCCTATGGGTCCCATTTTTTGTAACGAGTGCTCCATATGGCAACACTATTGTATTGGTCATTCAGGCGTGCAGCATTTACTTGGCCATGGATGTGCCTATTGTGAGGCTGGTTGACACAGCGCCAACTTGTGGAGTGCGCACCTGCAACTCTAGTATCTGTGTTCGGAGAGCCCCCAACACCATTTGGTGTTTCTCCTCAAACTGCTGGAGGGCCTCCGTGGTGATGTCCCTCACCATCTCACCAATATCATGTAGATCCCCCTCAGTGAGGGTGATCAGGTCGAGCGAAGTCTTTAACACCTTCGTCTTCTTTCGCGGCCCTACGTGCTCTCTTGGGCGTGGACGTTTTAGTTGGGTGGACGTTGTCTGTGGGTCCACACCACCTTGTTCTGTATCGATCTTTGATTCAGGAAAAGGTGACTTTTATCCTTTGCGCTATTCTTCTGATGCCTTCTATTGCTCCTCTGCCAACTTCGCAGTGTCGCGTGCCAGCTGGGCCTTAGCCGCCGCTTCCTCCTTCCTATGTTTTTATGCCTACTGTGCCATTCACAGTTTCGCCTCTTCCTTCTTCCGCTACTTGGCAGACTTCTCTACTTCCACTGCAGAGCCAACTAGAGCGCGCTACTCCGGTAGCCAAGACTCAAGGACCGAGAAAATTACATCATCAGTCACCAAATAGGGTAGCTCATGCCATGTCTTCGTAGGGTCCTTGCATGCCCTAATGAAGACATGGTGGAAGTCTGCTTTGAACTCCGTGAAGCTCTGTAGACTGTTGTAGACCATGGGTGATAACCGTGCCTTGTGATTAATCCCCATTCTAATATTCACCTCCATGAACACCCAGAATATTTTGCTTTCCCTTATCCCTTTTGCATCCTTGGTTACCCACAACAAAGCGTACTTTGCTACCTCTGGAAGGTCCTACGCGATCGTCAGGAACTGGCTATCTTCAGGCAATTCCCATGCCACCAGTACTATTAACAACAGAAGCCATACATAGTGAAAGGTTTTTCCCTACTCCTGTGCCTCATGGCAGTTCTCAAGGAACTCACCGCATAGATAGTTTTTCTAGTTAAACTAGACCCCTTCTACGCATTGCACTACTAGTGCAACCACCGATGTGGGCACCTCATCCGTGCGACATTTCCGGATCACCTTCCCTGCCAATATCTGTGTCACAACCTTGATAGCAGGGTTGTTGATGCTGGAAATGGAGTACCCTTACTTCTTCTTCTCCAATTTAAATTTCTTTTTCATGGCCTCTGCGATGGCCAAATCATCACCCTTCCCTTTTGAAATGTTCGCTGGTTCCTCCCCTGCACAAGGGAGTCATGTAATCCTATGAATTAGATGGTCCATGATGGGGATGGGCTCCTCCAGCCACAAGCACCCATCATGCACCAAGCAGAGCAGCTGCCTAATGACAAAAATGGTCACTGTGGCGCGATGGTAATGCGGCACCCAAAGCAAGTTTAGTAACCCTGCTTTCTCTACACCTCTTAGCCATTTGTGCAGCTCCAACTCTATTATCCCAGCCAGTGCGTATTTATTCTGGCACATTAGCTACGTTGTCGCAAGATGTGGAAACTTCTCGTGATCTGTGAGGTCCCAATCCTCAAATTTTAGGATGGGAACTCGTCCCAAGTGTGCTCCTTCAAAAATAATGTCGTTTGGGAGCAGTAGAGTTTGCAGAGAACTCTTGCTCTCATCTATATCTTTGGGAACCTTTGCTTTACCCTTTTGCGGAGGAACATATGCAGGAATTTTGGTGAGAGGGTCCACACCCTGGGTTTCGACCTCCATCTCTACATCTTCCTCCTCAACCAGGATTTCTTCAAACTCTTCTTCCTCATCGGCCTCCAGATTTATGGCCTTCCCCTTTTCTTCCATGGTGAGCTTGGTCCTCAGCAGATTTCTAGGTGATACACGCACTCATACCATGGCCTTCTTGTCTTTCTTGGGTCTTAGCATGCGCGATGATTTAGGGATCTCAGCAACTATCCTGGCGCTCTCTGGGGCTTCCACTTCCATAATTGCCTGCGCGGCTTCCTCAACGGTCATTGCTCTGGTATCCATGGCTTCTTCGAGTGCTTCCATAATGTGATTCCATAATTCTCTCAACGTCTCGGGTAATTGTTCAAGCAACAATTTCGCCTTCAGAAGATCGAACAAGTCTCAGTTCATGAAAATCTATGTGTGCTACAACTCATTCCTCAAATTTCCAAGTGTTGTTTGCTGGACAACCCTTTGTAATTTATAGCACCTTTTGAATTTGAATTCGACTGTTCCCCCCACATTTGGTCCATTAATGCTTGATTGGTGGCAGATTTTCAAGAATCTAGCCCATAAAGTTCACCTTAAATGCCTACTTCGTGCTCCATTTGGTCTCAAACCAAGCATCACATCGTGAATGGTGACTACAACGGTCACTTTCCAGCCGACCCACGCGGCAGCGCAGCTACCCTCATGCTGTCGCGGACCCTGTGACACTTCGCTACTATGCGCAGTCCTGACATTGCGCAGTCCTTGAGCAAAGTAGTTTATAGTCTCGTGCCTCCTTTCAGCTGCCTAGAGAACAAAGACTATGCTTCCATCAACTAGTCAGGTGGTTGGGCCACCTGTGTATGGCTTTAAATGATTGCCATTCACTTTTCTTGGGAAGGGCTCTCCATTTAACTTGACCAACTATACCGCACATCCATCTATAATCTCCTTAATAACATATGGCCATAATCAATGCATTCTAAATTTCCCTAGGAATTGATCAAAATTACTATGATACAACAACACCAGATTGTTTACCTTGAATGTGCACAACTTAATATGTCGATCGTGCGGAGCCTTTTCGCGCTGCTTTTGAACCTGTTGGTGGAATCCAGCCAAAAATCGTTCTTCTTCGAGCTCCTCCAACTGCACAAGCCTCTCCTCCAGGGCTCCGTGATCCATCATACCTGTGAGCGCTGCTATGCGTAGACTAAGCACGATGTATTCCATCAGCATTACAACTTCCACTCCATAAACAAGCCTAAAAGGTGTTTGCCTCGTCAACTTCTTGCATGTCGTCTGATAAGCCCATAACACTACTAGTATGTGTAGGTCCTAATCACTTCGTTGCGCATTGCATACCTTGTTCAACACTTCTATGCATAGATTCTTCTACGCGATTACTCTTCCTGCATAATGTCTTTCCAACATTAAGATCCATTTGCGAGCTCACCCTCCCAACACATGCTTATTTATCAGATCTTTCAGCACAGAGTACATGTGCATCCACGTAAGTTTGTGCCCTTTTCCATAGGTCTGCGTCCACTTGGTCAGACAGGTGCGTGGATCACCCTGTCCATTGTATTTGTCTATCAGTCACACCCTAGGCTTCCCAAATCATGTGCGCATCATCCTCCTACATTCGTGCCAATCATCAATGCTTCCTTTGTGCGTACCCCACCATCTTGCGGGCGTAGTGCATAGTACCCAGTCCAAGGATTGGAAGCATTGCTTTTTTGGCACCTCCCTTTCAACTGCATCTAAGAAGGTATCTACCTCATTTAGACCATCATAATTAGGCAGATCTCTTACTTCTGTCGACACACAACACAACAACCTTGTCATCGTATTTCGGTTCAACGTAGTTACTTTGTGTAACTGATTCTTCCATCGTTCTACTTCTTCATCAGAATTAAAAGTGCAGGAAATCTCGCGCTCCCATGTAATCCGCCCATCCATGGTGGGATTCAACCTGTCTTGGTCTCGTACTATTATCTTACAGATGTAGTCCAGATCATCATCACTTTCATAGTCGTGGACCAACTACATATAGCGCAATCCTTCAGCAGGGTCCAGGGGTATAATTACGCATAGTGACTTCTTTTCAAAGATCAATTTTCGCTTTTTCAGATTAATTAGCCCATTCATGTCAGTGGCCCAGTCAATTCCTAGGAGTGCGAGGTAGAGATTTCTGTCATCAACAATCTCTATCACTTCGAAATCAGCCAGCGCGCTTGCTCCCTCAATATCCACAGTTATTCCTTGCAATCGACCCATGGGTATTATTTTCTGCTGGTTCGCCATCCTTAGTTGAATTGGAGACCACTGCAATGCAGGTCTTCCCATTCACTCCCATGTCTGTTTCGATAGAACATTCGCATCTGATCCCAAATCCAGGATGACTTGATCCATCTCATATTCTTCGATCTGCGCGGTTAGTCTCATTTCTCATCCCATCCTTGTCTTATGCTTTCTAATCTTCCAGACTACGCATGGTTCTCCTGGCGCAGTCCCAACACATCTGTTGATGAGTTCCTGTAACCCTTTCATAGCCTTACTGTCATGCAGTAACTTCATACAGGTTTCCAGGAACATGGTGAGCATAGATGGGTCCATTTCCAGCTTCGGTTTACCTTTGCTTCCTGAAGTGGAGGCATTAGTGAAGTTCTTCTTAGCTTCCATGAAGGTTTCCCAAGTGCGCTCCAAATCAATATCTGCTTCTTTCGCCGGAGCTTTGCGAACCCAAGTACTATCTTCTAGTTGTTTGCCTTTGTCATCTCCCGTCGTGATTCCACTTCGGAGCACAATGTTCACATTTGGATCTTCCTCAAGCAGCTCAAACCTCATCATCTGCAAGTTCTGAGTTGGGGGAGGCGGTAGTGATCCTTTGTCGCGTATCCTAGCTATCATCGTAGGACAATCTTCCATCTCATGAACAAACAACATGCAATACAAACATGACGGTCACATTGGATTCATGTAATCTTAGGCATAATGTCCTGGCCCTCCACAATTATAGCAAATCAACTGTCCACAACCTCTTCTAGGTCCTCATCCACCTCGGCCTCATCCACGCCCCTAAAATCCTATTCGTGCCATTCCTCTATTCTGGTCAAGGGGCCACATTTCATCCTAAACTCAGTAGGTGGGAGTTCTACCCATCATCAACTCATAGCTTCTGCAAGTGCACTCATCATGTCCCACCGACCTACAAAAGTTGCAGAATAATTGTTGTGAATTTTGTATATACTTCTTTAACAAGTGAAAATTGTCCATGGCATGTTTTCCAGCTATTTGACAGATCGTGCACAACAAAGCAGGATCTATGTTAAGTACTGCTTGAGCTTCCAGCCTTAAAGGCATTGGTCCTCCTCCTGTGAGGTAATTTTTAAAAACTAGGCAATGGTATTTGTCATGACCCTAACCATACTTCTTCGCACACTTCTGGTCGAACCGTCCTATCCTGTTTCAGAATCTGCATCTCAAGGCACATATTCTTCAATTGTGTGTGGATCTTTTGAACTCCTAGGTTAGGATCCTGCATCGGGGTCTTATGTAACCTCATAGAAAACTATAAGGCCTCTTCCTGAGTCGTTATCTTCTATTGCAATAGCGCACTCCTTAAATGTGGTAGTAGTGAAGCTACAAACCATTCACGATGTTGTCCATTGGTCAGATTCATATTGGCTTCGTGAATCATACATTTTAGCCTCTAATCCACCTCCCAAGGAGTCTCGCTTGTTAGGATTGTAATCTCTTTAAATCAAATGATCAACTATGCTTTAGATTTAGGCTTGCTAAATTCTCTATTTAGCACTGCTTGGATATCCCTGAATCTCACATTTGGGTTATAGTTGGAGTACTTAATATACTAGGTCAGCACGCGATCCTGTAGAGTGCTAACCTGCATCGCCTTCTTTATATGGTCATCTGTAACACCTTGTGCTTCCCATACAACCCTTACAACGAACCAGAATTGGTCTGGATCCTCATTTCCCAAACCTTTGAACATAGGCAACTTCACTTTACTTTCCATATTGAATCATGGTGGTGGTGGAGTTGGTAGGGGTGAAGCTGGAGGTGATGGCGGTGAAGCCAGTGGTGGTGTGGGTGGAGGTGGTATTCACGAAATTCTTTGCCTTATCAAATGAATGGCACTTCGCGAAGAGACCTTCAGGTGCTCTTCCTCATTTCCTCGCAGAGGTGAAATCAAGGAGCTATTTTCTGAACCCTTATTTCCTTCGTTCCTGTAAAACTTTCCACTTCGCATAGCCTCAAACATCAAGACAATTGCATAACCCTCTTTTCGAACAATAGAATTTTAATCCAAGTATTCAAAGACTTTACATACTTACCTTGTGGTCCTTTGAGAAAGTGTCGCTCTGTCTCGCTGTAGCTGACTGAGGTGTCAACCGTGAACTCAATAATGAATCCTCCTATAATCTAATCGCACCAATGATCAATGGCGAGCGCGATCTTATCCTCTGATTCTTCCAATCTTCACACTAGGTCTGGGGTCCACACAATAGGACCATCAAGTTTCCGCCTTCCTTGGATATCTGCTAGCTTCGCGATCCACTCATATAGCTCAGTAGGGAAGGACGTGAAAAAGATTTCATGGATCCCTATATATAGGTAGCTATCTAGGACCTCTTCTTTTGACAGTCGTGGGTTTATGTTCTCCTGCGCTACGAATTTGTGAATTCTTCTATCCAACCAGCCTTCAATTTCTTTCTTAGTTGAATTCCAATGATATGACATCAGAAATCTCTATGCAGATTATGGTCCTGGAAATTAAACCATTTTTTGGCTTATGGGGGCCTGACCCAAGTTCAGATTTATTTGGCTGAACAAATCCCTACACTACTGGCCCTTTCAGCATGAGCCCGTAGAGTTTGGACTGAAGTCTTACCCGAAGCAGTGTGGGGGGATGTTGGAACCAAGTTTTCGCACCCTTGAGATGTCTGTGATGTCGGTTTAGTCCAAATATGCCCGTCTTCACACAGTTCACTTAGCACATTGTTCCAAACTTCAGTACCTTCGCGATATGTTACAATCGTCTTTCACGCAGCCCTAACCAAGGGCTGAGATGCTTTCGCGCTGTTCTGGCAGTGAACTGCACTATTTCCCCAAACTACACTGCGTATCTTACTTATCTTCTTAACAGATCTTAGTTAACTTTGCGTAAACATATATTCTATATTTCATTCACTTAATCAATACACTTATACACGTTTGTGCATCATATAAGTATTAGAAGTGAATTTCATACCCAAGATAACATATGCATAAAATAGGAAATAAATACACAGAAATGATAGGAAACTTCTCTTTATTATTACTTCCGACTGGTACAGACTCGACTCACCCTGCACACTCAGTTGCAAGGGTTTACACACTTAGAAGTAGACTACTAGGCCTCTGCGCACTCATCTGTAGAGCCTTCTCCTACTCTACAACCCAAAAATAGACTTTATACTTCAAATCTATCTCGCACACATCATATGTTCTTCATTTTCATTATTCTATCAAACTACTTAGAGCCTTTCTCTATTTAAACAATCCCATGGCCTGTGGACCATGGGTAGATCTCTACAGGTGACATTACAAAAACAAAATTAAGGGTGGACAACCCTATGACTCTTTAACAACTACGTGCTCTGCACCCACAAAATGTGAAGTCTTTACATTGGAATTACAATTTTTGACCAAAATCTGGGCTCTAAGTCCCAAAACTTCCCTTGGGGGATCCTGTGCCCAACAAGGGCCTTGGTTCTTCAGGGAGTATTGATTCATCATGTATGTAACCTTAGCCTCCCCAGTTACCCCACGGACAACCATGGTTCCCTATATACCTTCTCAGTCGATCACAACATAATATTCAACCTAATCACAATGTTTTGAGTAGGGAAGGGTAGTGTGGCTTGGGAGCTTAAGATTTTCAGAGTATAAGTTTTCATCTCTGGTGTTTCTGCACTGCCAGCAGGCTTGGATAGTACCCTGATAGAGTCACGCAGGAACACAAACATTGCTCTAGTACCAGCGAGCCTGGACAGTACCACGACAGAGTTTCTTGCTTCACCTCTCTGTGTAGGAAGCCTTTCTCTTCTTTCGCCTTTATTTATTTATTTAAAGAGAATTTTGAATCGACATTTATTTATTTTGGGGTGGAAGATGGATCTCGACTCATTGAGAGTAGAATAGGTTGTTCCTAAAGAGAAGCATAGAGAGACTTCTGATGTAGGTTTTCTTGTTTAGATTTTTCCCCTTCTTCGATTCTACTAGTCAGAAAAGCTCGAGAACACCAAAGCAGAAAAACTAAGTATAGGCATGAGGTTTCTAGACTAGATGTGGGTTCATGGTTGGACCAAAACTCTCCTCATGAACAGATCATATTTTCCATCAGAACTTCATTGGCCAAATGATTTAACCAACACAAGGAAGGCGGATAGATGGCTAGCCAAATGCTGAAGTGTCACAAGACACTTTATAGTTCGACCACACAAATACTAAGAAGCCAAATAGGTCTAGGCACAACACTTATTAGCATAATGAAAAAAAGGAAAACTCAACAAGAAAGAAAACAAGACAAAAAGAAAGAAAACATAGAACCAGAAAACAAAACCAGAAGACAAGAGAACAAAATGGCTAAAGAAAACATGGTGTAGAACCAGAATAATAAAATGAGGACAGACTACAAGGAACGAGTGCAGAATGGGTGCAACTAATCCTACTCCTAACTTAATAGCTAAAATTTCGGGTCACGTGTAATGAAATTTCCATTGAAGCCAACATAATTGTTCCTGACCTGCATCCACAGAGATACAAACAATTAAAATGGATATAAATCATTGTGCAATGGAAAAGATAAAAACTTGAATAACTTGCACAAGAAAAGGAAGGTCTTTCCCATGGGCAAAAAGGTGTGTCACACCCACTACTTTTATCGAATCCACGTGCTTACCTTTTCGATGAATACCATTTTTCAAGAAACCTCAGAAACTTCTTGCGGACGTGTCTTCATCTATACCAAGCTCCTTAGAAATCATGAGAAAATATTGAAACTTGATGTTTGCTGCAGAGCTTGCCAAGTAAGATTGTTCCATCCATTCAATGATTGGATCGCAAAATTCATGATGGCCCTCTTAAAAACCCCAAAATCTTGAAAAAGGTGAATTTTCGATTAGAGAAATGGGATCGTGATGGGAATCTTGTGAGGGAAAATATATATAATCATACTCAGTAGTCATGCCAAGAGAGTGAGCACTTGCCATAACCATCAGCGAAGGATGAAGTGACTTGTTTGCCTGACAAAAATATCAAGAGAAAAATGTTGAACAATGAAGATCAAGGGGTGTGAAAAAAATGTCATTGGATGTGCTGATGGGAAAATGATAAGCCAAATGATAGTCACCAAAGACAAAGAAATGATCAAATGAGCTAATTGAAGCATTAGATTCTCGGTTTGCAATAAATGAAGAAAAATCAATTTGAGCAGTCTTGTGAATGCTTTGAACAATTGAACCAAGTTCCTTGTGAGCCAAATATGATAGACCATTTTTCTACAACTGGTGATAAATTGTACAGGTATTGTAGTCATCAAAAGAGTTTAAAAAGGATGCCAACACCATAAATGCATGAGACCATTTGGGACATGGATCCGGGGCTTCACTGACGAACCAATATTATATCACGTGCATTCATATTGGGGCATTAAAAATGGAAAAATTACAAAATGATATAATGGGGTTATAATAGGGGCCTAAAGGGTTTTAATATATAATACAATAATATATTTATTCTAAGGTATTGTTTATAGGTTTTTTTGGCCAAACGAACAAAAAAAACATGATTTCATTGGAAGGACGTCGGGAGTGGTCGGGAATAGCAGCAACCTTCACCATCGATGAACCCTAACCCTTCACGGTTGGGAGTGTTCGGGAACAGCAGCAGCCTTCACCGTTGATGAACCCTAACCCTTCATGGTCGGGAGTGGTTGGGAAGAGAAGTAGCATTTCTTGTCAATGAACCCTAATCATTCATGGTCGAGAACAGCAGTAGCCTTCACAGTTGATGCACAACAGTGGGAATTGAACTTACATCTGCATATTTACTTTGTGTGAAGCTGGTCAAACACTCGTGAATGGTGCTTAGTACAGGCCTCTGCCTCAATTTTCATCTGGAATCAGGTCTGAAGTAAGTATATGGCGGCCAATATCGACCTTGCTACGCAACATTTATCTTACGAAGTATACACTCTGTCATACTCTCTATTACAGGTTCTGTCATATCTTGATCATACTAAGTACAAATTCCATCATTTAACCTTTTTTATTTATTAATTGTTTCAGACTCAACTTGTGGGAAATTGTAAGGGTTTCAATCATTGGCATTGCAATGGATACATAGTCAATCCAGGTAGATCTAATTTGTTTCTTATATTTTTTTAGCAGTTCTTGCCCATTGGTTTTGTGCTTATTTGAAATGAACTGACATCTCCATAATTACTTTGTGTGAAGTTGGCGTACGCTTGTGAATTACTTCGTGTGAAGTTCGTGTGCAATCGTGAATGGTGCTTCGTACAGGCCTCTGCTTCAATTTTCGTTTGGAATCAGGTCTGACTCTCTGAGTTAAGTATACACTCTGTCATACTTTCTGTATTGTAGATTCAGTTATATCTCTATCATACTCCCTATAAGTACAAATTTCATCATTCTTGGTTTCTCAAAAAGAGAAAAAACCTTCCCTAATCTGGAAGCCTATTTTATGTGCTAGTTTTTCTTTTACTCGAATCCATATACTCACAGATATAGGAATAAATATTATATCAAATTTAAACTAGGATATACATTGTCAAACCTTAACGCCTATGTGAATATTGTTTATTATCATTTCCCGGTCAAGCAATTTGGCCTGAAAACTCTTTTACCTATACCTGATGCCTGCGTAGTTTATTAATTATAATCATATTTTTATAAAGATACTTTGAAACAGAGATATGTATACTAGACATCGAGTTTCAAATAAAATGACAAACATCCATTCAAGTGTATGCTCCATCTTTGACTGTCCACTGGAGTTGGCAAGGCTCCACTTTGTAGAAGATAGGAAGAATGGTAGCTTTGGACTTGAACATAAGAACCATCTCATCCAGGCACCATTTGGATTTTGCATAGGTTGGAGAGAAGATAACGATATGAAGAGAGGCGACTTCAATAGTGGCACATATTTGAGGAGTAATGGGGTGGCCTTCCAACAATTCGGGTTTGTCTAAAAAGACTTGCAATCCATGGTCCAAAAGTTGATGGTAGAGATGGGCGGCGAATGTGTTCTTTACATCAGGTCCCCTGTGATTAATAAACATGTCATAATAGGGATAATGAGTGGAGTTAGAACAAGAGGGTGAAGAGGAGGAAGAAGAAACAGAAGCTTGGTTTTCCATTGGAATTGAAATCTAAATAAAAATTGATTGATCCACGGAAATAAAAACATGATATTGCGGCTCAGACACAATAGATTTTAGATTAGGGGAAACTGCAAGCAAGAATCTGCATCAGAAAATGAGATTATATTAATGTGACCGTCCCTGGTTGGGAAGTTTCCAAAACTACTCAAAAACTTGATCCAAAACTTATGACTTAACTGGTATGATTTATGAGAAATGCATAATCCTCGCCCAATATCAGATACTAATGGCCAAAAAATGCTAAGATGGTGTGAATTTGATACCATGATGAATGATTTGACATGATATTCACAATGAAGACTACTCATTTTGCACTTTTCCATGGATGTGATGTGGCCGTTGGTGGACGCAAATGAATTAGTGCATTTAACAGTGATACAAAACCATATTTTCCTTGTGTGGGCACCCACACACAGATGGATTAGTGTGTTTAATAGTGATAGGGCACCATATTTTCTTTGTGTGGGGCACCCATCACAAAGGTTAAGGTACAGGCGTGATAGTGCCAGATTACGGTGGGAAAGGGTGGGAATAAAAAATGACTTAATAAATTAGATTTTCAAAAAAGTTGGATATGAACATAGTTTGCACAGTTTCATATTTAAAATTATTTTCATGCACATAACATATGTTAGTATTTAGAAGTGAACCTTAGCCTATCCAAGGACACCTTGTCAGACTCATACCATGGAGATCATGTTCACACACCTAACAAGTTTTGTAGCAAGAGAGAGAAGATAATATCCACTTCCAGGCAACTTTAAGGCACAAAGACACCCTTATATGGGTCTACAATGGCTAATACTATGCGATTATTGTGATATGAATGGCTCAAAACATAGTTGTTAGTAGTTGCAACCTTGAGTATATTGGTATCAATCTCCAAGAACATGAGAAAAAACCCTTAATAGGCCCAATGGAACATAAAGTGTTATGCCAAGAATCTCTTCGTGAGAAAATGGTATGGTTTTTCTGGGCCCCACTAGACACTTAAGGATAATCTATCCACTTTTTTCAAACAACTTAGTAGTGGGTAGAACCACCATTATACCATTTGAGTGCATTCAATGTTGCATCTTTATATCATGATATAAAGACACATTTGGGTTTCTACTTATTTGGCCCTTGTTTTCCAACCTTTGCTTATCCCTATTTTTCCAATGGTGATTGTTACCCACCAAAAGTACTTTTTTGACTTGAACTAGCTATATTGGTCGTGGTTTAGACTTATTGTTTGGGACATTTCTAATTTGGTTGATTCTAAGGAGAACTTGAAGCAACATGTGATCAAGAGAAGGCAACAGATTGCATTATGCTGCTAAGTGATGAACAACATGCAAGGAAAATGATAATGTAGCAAATTAGGAAATGGTGGGGGCCATGAGTGACTGGAAAATGGAGTTGTAACATAAATATGAAAAGTAAATAAATAAAATTTAGTAGGAGAAAAGTTAGCATTAAAAGTTAGTAGGAGTAAAGTTAGGGTTAATCAGGATTCGAAGAAATAAAATAAACATGACATGAGTAAGTATACATTTAAAATTGGAACAAAATCCCACCATATGGACCATTCCACATTAGTCATCACAAAAATAAAAAACACCAAGCCTGAGAGGGCCCAGAAGGCATAATACCAGTAATGTCAGTCCTAGATTGAGAAAGTTAGTAGGAGAAAAGTTAGCATTAAAAGTTAGTAGGAGTAAAGTTAGCGTTAATCAGGATTAGAGGAAATAAAATAAACATGACAGGAGTAAGTATACATTTAAAATTGGAACAAAATCCCACCATATGGACTATTCCACTTTAGTCATCAAAAAAATAAAAAACACCAAGCCTGAGAGGGCCTAGAAGGCATGATACCAGTAATGTCAGTCCCAGATTGAGAAAATATGCTTTCACATTAAACCTAGAGACTTGCGCTTTAGATACTACCCAAATACTTTCTCTCTCTCTCTCTCTCAATATCAATCTCTTTTTTTTTGCTTTAGCAAGAGTAGTTACTTCTATTTCACTATATCGTGAAAATTTTTACAGAATATACAAAACCTTGTACTCTAGGAGGTGACAGGGTCACCAAGGGCATGATGCCAAAGTACAACCTCACCCCGAAACAACCGACAGCTAGATCAATCCTCCTCTACTATCGGATGACACAAAGCAAACAAAAGCCTAAACTGAGGCTTAAAAACACCCCCATCACTTAGGCGAAAAGCCCGACAAGACCCATGGCCCCACCGAAAAGGCACCAATAGATCTGATGGTAGAGACATCACCAAGAGATCAGATGGCCTCCCTAAAAATTGCACCACCTAACATGCGCATAACTTAACTCGCGATGGAGGGTGGTATCCCAACCCCGCCCTGGCCACGTGGCGGAAGTCTAATGGAATCACTTCCAAAAAAACTAAACCACTTACCATCCCAAATCTGTGCGATCACCCGTAAACCGCTATAACCTGGTTTTCCGAATGGGAAGAGGAATGAAGGGGAAACCACTTCGCCGGGAAACAAGAGCCACCAAAACTCGGACACTCCCATGACAGAACCAGCAACGGCGACCACCATGGACCATGGGAAGAACCTGATGAGCAATCTGAAGAGGAAGGGCTTGGCCATTTTCCACCAGGAAAAAACCAGACAACTTAGAACTTGTCCGTTTTCCCCTCGTCTCCTCGAGAACTGTGACCTAACTTTATTGGAAGTAATCATACAGCTTCTTTCCTTCGGGCCCAATGTTTGAAGATGAATCCTTGGACCCCACCAAACCCTCGGGCCCCACCAAATTGCTCGATGAATCCAGAGCATTGATTTACCTTGCACCACCAGACAACTGAGCAGAAAATCACGCGCCTGAAGTCATCGACCTTTAGGGCGCGGGGAGAGTGGTTTTTGGACTGGGCCCTCCACCACGTGTCATGTTTTCTATGGCATCGCTGCCAAAAATCTAAAACCACTTTTAACATGAAAGCGGTGCGATCTCTACGAAACCGCCCAGAGGCGGTTTTGACTTCTGTCACTGAAAAATTAGGATGATGCGGAAGTTTCTGTTGCTGCTTTCTTCGGTCCGGGAAGCTCTGACGCCCGTCACTGAGAATAGTCCTGATCGTGGTCCACTTAACCTCTAACCTTGGCTTACCTTTCATTGTGCACCTTTTTGTCCCGCTTGGTGTAGCCCTCTGACCGCTGACCATTACTAATTGGGTTCTGTCATTTTTCTTCTGTACTCTTCTTTGTCCTCCTCTGCCTGGTTATGGTAGAGTTTTTTCAGGTTACTCTGCGCCATTGTATTCCACCTCCTTAAGATTGCGTTGTCCTTGCAGCTGACACCTTGGTTGGCTAGAATGTTAGCCAATTTGTTGGCCTTTCTCCTCACATGAATAAATCTGAGAGTACGAAGTTCCTGTAGATGCACTTGAATTCTCTGAAGAACTCTAGTTAACCTCCAATGTTTTGTGACCTTTTCCGGCCCTGTTCCATTACTGATTCTCTTGGCAGCTGTTAGAGTCGGTCTGGTCAGTCATCTGTCAGAGATCAAAACTCTTTATGCATTTCATTTTTAGGTGTCCTGCTCCATTCACTTAGCTGCATTCCGCTAGGGGCATGCCATAAATGATGGAGAAGGTCATGCTAGTCATTTCCCCTCATGTCTGGTTCCTGCTGGCTTAGGTCTTTGTGTCAAATAATCAAAAAGTCCATAACAGTCAAGGTCTAGTCCTTTAACAGACAAAAGTCATTTTTGGTCATGAGGTCTAGGGAGTGATCAATTTGGTCTTTAAATATGTCCAGTAAAGCCATGCAGGCCAGAGTGATGCTCTTGCAAAGTAATGATCCACAGAGTTTCATCATCATATTGATAAACTTCGACTGTTCTGCAAAACTCTGTTTTGAAGAAAAGTAAAAAAGTGTCATTTGTGATAAAATCTTCAAAAAAGTCGCCAGTTGATTTCTTCAAGTTCAGTCATGGTTTCTATGGCCAAATGTCCTATCAAGCAATCCCTGCAAAGAGTGCCAAAAGTTTCATCATTTGAGCTAAAATTTCAAAGGGAAAGGAAAATCAATGTGTTTTAAAGTTAGTGAAAAAGTGCCAAAATATAACATTAGAAAATGGGTTTTTGAAGAGGCAAAAATTTAACCCATCACTTCCAAAGCTATATATACAAGTTTTCATCAAAATCAAAGGCATTGTGCTAATCCAAGCCTTGGAGAAACGTTGCAAAAGGTGTGAGTGTGCATTGTGAGTGTTTGAGGGAGTTGGAGGCAGTTTGAAGGTGCGTGGCGCACATAGACAGGGGCGCGGCGCACACACCGGGCGTGTCGCACATAGAGCCTGCCCGTAGTTCAAATTTTCCACAGGTGCGGTGCATACCCAGCGCGCGGCACACTGGGCTTTGCGCGCGGTGCACAGGGACAAAACGCCCAGAACTTCACCAAATCGCCTCAAATCTTTGTGGAGCTCATCTATTTGAAAGGTAGGCACGAAACATAACTTGTGCATCAAATTTTTATGGTGATATAAGGGTTTTTATGCCTGTAATTAAATGCAAAATTTTTTCATAAAGCAAACACAAGAAGACATCAAAGAAAAACTATTCTGCTAGGGTTTGTGCCACAGTGTTGTTGCTGCCAAGGTTATTTTTCCTACCCTACCCCTGTTCCTTATTCCCCTATTGCATTATTCCTACTATCACTACCCTAAACACTACAAAACTCCTTATTCCCTTACCCCTCCTCCTATTGCTCAATACAAACCCTACCCTATCAAAATACGCCAAAGCCCCCTACATATCCCTAAACAAAATTCTCCTACAACCCCTATTCCCATTATATTATCCCCCTCATAATTCTCCCTTGTTTCATTGTCCTCTTGGTGGCAGATTATCAAAACAACCTAGCTTTCATCATCATCAAAGGGGCAGCCTAAATTCAGTTTATAAAACAACAGTCATGGCATCTGAGGTTTCATCAGAGTATGAGGAGGAAACCCACAGTGAAACAGCTTCAGGAGAACAGGCCCCCAGGAGACATCACTGGAGTGGAAAACATGTTAGAGATGAGCCAAACACCCTCACCGAGTTGCAGGCATGCCCTCTTGCTATGTCATGTTTCCAGCACTTAGCATGTCTTGAATTTTGTCAAAGGGTGGCAAATGTGAGAGTTCATCATGAGTTGGCCCGTCTTTTTGCACTTCACCTACATGGAGGTCAGTCTATCTTGGCTGAGGTCACTTTCACATTGACTCCTGAAACCATATCAGTGGCAACAGGCATACCAAATGTCGGAGAACAGTGGCATAAGAAGAAGAAGGTGGAGAGGCATCATTATGAACGTTACATTAAGGCTAGTTGTTTGAGTCAGCTCACGAGAGTTTTCCCGTTCAGATTTTTGAGAGATCAGTATGCTCCGCTCATGAAACTGATCATGAAATACTTCAGTTGTGAGGGGAGGTTTTCTCGCCCTTATGCCTATCACATCAGGTTGCTCATGCACTTTACTAGGGTGCGAATGATGAACCTCCCATTTTTCATTTGCGGGAACATAGAGAGGATGAAAATTTCATGCAGCACAAGACCCCTCGACAGCAGCTTAATAGTGTTTATCACTTTGCTCTTATCCGGATTTTGGTGGACCATCAGTTGGGATTGCAGGGTATTGCTTGGGAGGACTTTATCTCCTGTGAATTCTTCAGTGCTCCATAGGTAGTATCAGAGGCAGAGCATGAGATAGGTGGTCCATATCATCGGTATGAGTGCCATGAGACTGCCACTATGCCAGTATACATCACCTATCAGAAAGGCAGTAGACCTTTGTTTGCAGCAACAAAGCGAGTGTTACCTCCACCTGGGGTGGAAGGGGCCTCGCTTCCGACATCAGCATCATAGGAGCAGGGCAGAGGTAAGGAGCCAGTGCAGGAGGAAGGGCCATCAGGTGAATGAGAGACATAATTCGTTCTCCTTCATGATGATGAGACAGATACAGAACCGACAAATGCAGAGCTTATAGAGATCATCCAGGAGCAACAATAAGAGATTGAAGACTTGTACATTGATTTAGAAAGAGCCAAATGGAACATGAAATATCTGGAGCAGAGGAACAAATAGCTTGAGGATCAGCGAACGATCATGGAGCTACAAAGCATTCGTGAGCATCGCCAAGCTGCACAAAGGAGAAGCGTTGAGCCCACATCATTGGAGCAAGAAATCAATGAGGATCGGGAGGCCAATCTCATGAGAGTCAACATGCACTTGGAGAGGCTGATTAGGACCTTGCCTTGCTGAGACACATGGCTTATCATTACAGGACACGAAATATGAGTGTAAGGGCCCGGATAAGGAGTTTGAAGGCGAAATTGAGGAAAGCAACAAGAAAAGCAAAAGAGGAAAAAGAGAAAGATCGGCTTCGAATCTTGGCTGAGGCTTCCTTGGCCCATCATAACACACCATAGATAACCTCTAGCCCAAATTTCAAGGAATTTGGGGAATTTTTGGTCACATGACAAATTTTTGTGCAAAACACAGGTTTTTTCTCCCAGTGGCGTGGCGCTAAAAATCTAGAGCTCCAAATGAGGAATGGTTTGCATTTTTGGATTCAGCATGGAAAATCACGACTACTGGTGTCCGGACAAGAAATTTTGGCAAGATATGAGTCTCCAAAAGGTTAAAAAACACCCAAAAATGGCCTCTGTGCCCATTTTTTGACACACAGGAAGCAGTCTTGGGAGAATGGAGATTTGGAGGCGAAAATGAGTACCAAATTCAAAAATTCCAGTGGGGTTAGAAAGTAGACAGGAGAGGCTTTCCAAAAATCCCACTTGGGCACATTTTGGACACCTGCAAGTGCCCCAAAATAGGCCACAAAGTAGCGCGGCGCACAGAGGACAAATTGCCAAATTTGCTTTCGTTTCGCGAAATTTCGGTTCATGACTTCTCCAAGTGGGCCCGCTCATCTACACTTCAGTTTTTTGGCACCAAAGGCAGAATTTAAAGTATTTTATCTCCAGATTTGCTTCTATCCAAGTGGCGAAGGAAGGCAAACGGTCACCCAAGCCAAATGTCATGTTTGTAGCGCTGCACCTGTAGCTGATGGTTGGCTCTTCATCTCCATTTTGTAATGATTCGAGTAACTCCACAACCCTTGGGCGTTCTATCTCTTCCTTACACATTCTATATATTGTATGCAAGTTATTTGCAAAGGGCTGGTTGGCCTGTAACTTCTGGGAGACTGTGGGAGAGAAACTCTGTTTCTTCACTGTGTATTTTTGACAGAGAATTAATGAAAGGAAGCGGCTCTGTTTCATGAGATTCTTGTGGTTGCGAGTGTAGCAAATGTGTCTCTTATGTTTTCATATGTATTTCATTATGTCTCGTAATTCATTTCATGTTCATTTCCAGTGAAATTTTCTGAGAGAGATTAGGTAGAATTCAATTTTATTGCTCTGCCTGTGGGAAAATTTCATGTTTCAGTGTTTTTCTTCTGTTGAAAAGGATTCATGTAACTATGCCCTTTTCATTCTCTTCAGCAATCTACTCATTCGGCGTTACTTCAAACTAAATTGCTACAGTTTCCGCCTGCCTTGCCTCATGGAATAATCTGTGCCTTTGTAATAAATTCTCTATTCTTTGCTGACCGCTGGTCCCATACCATCCCAGAAGCTCGGTCATTCACGAAAATTGTTTCTTGTATCCATTTTCATTTACTAGCCACGATAAATATTTCACTGTAAGTCATCTGAGATTTTTCTTGCTTATCTATTCACTGAGTGTGACTCGGAGAGAGCCCTCTCCTATTCTGGTAGGGCTAGCTACCAGACTGAGCATGGTTTGTGGTTACCCTGAATTTTGCGTTGCTTCAGCCTAGGATAGATTTAGGTGCTAACATAGTGGCGACTCCACTGGGGAACAAACTAAAATCAAATCCCCTTGTTTCATAATAATTCTAAGCTTCCAGATGATGAGCTTAGGATTGGATAGGCTGAGTAAGTTGGTTGTGTCCTGTGATTTTTCTCAATAGCACGCTGGCTTCGAGACGATATACCAGAGCCAATCCAGACCCGGATCCTCCTCATATCTACGAAAATCCCAATCTGATTCCAAGACTCCTTCGTCAAGAAAAAACCATAACTCCCGTGTTCAAATCCCATTCATGTCCTGATATTTTTGAGTATCTTGAAGAGCTTGAGTTTGACGAACATTTTAAAATATCATTGTTTGAGTCTAAATCTGAAAGGGTTGTTGACTATACTGTCCCCAATCCTCAATTTCTTGTGGACCTAGAAATAGAAAGAGATAATCACTTAATTGATAATTATATTGCGGCACAGCCCCAAACTCCAATTGCTAGCCCCTTACAAACTGTACACACTCCTCCAACACCCCCAAGGCCAAATCCACCGAGAGTGATGACTGCCCGTTTTGCACCCCTTGTTCTACCACAAGTTCTAGATGATATGCCAACGGATTATCAAAGTAAAATCCCATTTTTTGATGTCACTCCTAATAGCATTACTGCTCAGCAACATGTGGACAAAATGGCAGACTTCTATGAACTCCATGAGATCGATGCGGAGAACGTGGCAATGAGACTCTTTGTACAGACATTTGCAGGTGATGTGAGGAAATGGTTTAGAGGTTTGCTGGTAGCAAGTATCACTACCTTGGTTGAAGTACAAAGACAATTTTTAAATTGATGGGAAGTGAAAAAGAATCCCCTTCAAATTCTGGCTGAATATGAGCAAATCAAACGAAACGCGGGTGAGTCGGTCCAAGATTATTGTGTTAGATTCAATACAGTTTATAAAGAGATTCTAGATCATCTAAAGCCACCTGTGGGACTGGATATGATGAAATTTTTGGATGGTTTTGACGCTGATATGGCCTACCAATTAAGAGAGAGAGAACCGGTCACAATGGAAGACATACAGAAAATTACGGTCAACATTGATGCAAATCTGTTGTCCAAAAGAGCTAGAGCGAAAGCAGAAAAGAAAATCACTGTGAAAGAAGAGTCTTCTTCAATGGATCAACTACTCAAAAAGGTAGAGCAGATGCTTGAAAGGGTGAATCTAGAAAAGCCTGAGCCACAAGTTAGAAATCCTAACTTTCGTGGCCAACAACAGCCACAATATAGAATAAGATAGAGAGATCAGCGAACCCAAGAGCAGACAGCACAACAGCCGGTACAAACACCTTTGCAGCAGAATTTTGTGCATGGATCGGAGTTAGATGAGGACGGGAATGTAATAGGTGAAGAAAACCACCTCTTTACTCCAGATGAGCTGCCTACTTACCTTACCGAAGAAGAAGAGTGTGCGGTGAGTTCAGCTGCACACAAAGACACAGATTTCATTCTAGCTAGTGACACTATTTTACAAGAAGAATCAGAGGAGTACCAAAGGGGGTATATGAATTCTCTGCCCGCATAGCAGTAGCGATATTCACTTAGAAACAAAGATGCGCCGGCCAAACCAATTCAAAAAAATAAGGAGGTTGAAGCAGTAAAGAATGATTCATCAGCCCCACAAAGAAAAGGAAAAGAGGCAGTTGGTCCGGAGAGCAGCAAATCAAAATCAGGAGAACAATCAAAGTAGCAAGCTACATCAAAAGAAAAAGAAAAGAAAGAGTTCCTAGTCAAAGAGGTAGAAAAGACTCCCGCCTTTAGCTTATAGAATGAGATTTCTAAGTTAAAAATATCCATCCCCTTGACTAAAATAATGAAGAACAACAGCTATAGATGACAAATATCTAGGATGTTGAATTTGGACCCAATGTCCGACATGGTAAATGTAGAAGATGATCAGACTGAAATGATTTTTGGACCAGCATCGAATGGTGAGTCTCCTGATAGCGATGTGCCACCCTTTTACATCAGTTTAAGATTGCATGATTTTGTGTTATATAATGCCATGTTCGATTCCAGAGCATCTCACAATCTCATGCCCAAGGCTATCATGGATAAGCTCAGTCTGGACATCACCCGACATTACCATGATCTCTATTCATTTGATTCCAGCAGAGTGAGGTGTATAGGACTCATCAAAGACTTGGTTGTGAGTTTGGATCAGCTTCCAATGAAAAATGTTTTGATGGATGTGGTGGTAGCAGATATTCCTCCAAGGTTTGGCATGCTTCTTTCCAGGTCTTGGGTAGCGAAATTGAAAGGGACACTACAGCTGGATTTCTCCTATGCAATGATTCCGATGTTTGGACAAATGAGGAAATTATATCGGGAACAGAAAATGAAATATATGATCACCAGCAAGGAGAAACCAATAAATCATCCAATTAACTATGTACATACAGATTTAGAGTCTTTTGTTTTGTTTTCAGATAGTTTAAATGATATAGATAGTCAGATAGTAGAAGCAGATGATATTCTGGAAATAATAGAAAATTTCAGAGAAATTTTGAAGAAAAAAGGACAAGAAAAGCAGAAAAATGTTGGGCAATCAGCTGAAAGCAATGGACAGCAAGCAGGCAAGGCATGGCAAATAGATTTCCAACACTTACGAGAGGAGGAAGAAGGCTTGTGGACCATGGATTTTGATGGAGCAGTAGGAAATGATGGCACTGGAATTGGAATTTGGGTACACAGTCCTTTCTCTGCCCCAAACAAAGTGCCTAGCAGCATGAGGGTTTGCTCTTACAAGCTGGCCTTCGAGTGTTCAAACAATGAAGCTGATTATGAAGCTCTGATTGCTAGCCTAAAGATTCTTAGAAAGCTGAAGGCTAAAAGGATTTCGGTATATGGAGACTCCGAATTGGTAATAAAACAGGTCAGAGGTGAGTATCAAGCAAAGCATCCTAGGATGCGGGCCTATCGTAATGCAGTTTTAGACATCTTAATTTTTTTTTCAGAATACACCTTGACATGTGTGCCTCGTATACAAAATAGTATTGCTGATGCTCTTTCCAAGGCAGTAAGTAGTTTGAAGATCCCAATGAATTCCAACAATAAATTTGAAATCCATGTCAAGCATCGTCCAACCATTCCAGACAATCAAAGATATTGGCAAGTGTTTCAAGATGATGAGGAGATTAAGGATTTTCTGCAAAACAAAGACGAGTTCAAAGAAACCTCAATAGATGTAGAAAATGACGATGGTAAAGGGAATGGTGCAGATGAAATGCAGATCAATGAAATGGACGTGTTGTAGCTGAAGAATAACATTATTCCTAAAGGCTTGATAACTCTAGAAGAACTTTTTGATCAGGATGATGTAGCCCGCAAGCCAACATTGCAGCCAATAGAGAAGGGTGTAGAAGAGGTCAATATTGGAACAGTTGCCAATCCTAAGTTGGTAAAATTGTCTAAAGCATTTCTGCCAAAGATCAAGGACAAATACATCAGTTTGATGGCTTCATTTGCAGATGTGTTTGCTTGGGACTATTCTGATTTAAAGACCTATGACACCAATATAATTCAACACACTATACCCATCAAGCCTAATAAAAAACCATTTAGACAAAAGCTGAGAAGGATAAATCCAAAGTTGCTGCCATCTATCGAAAAGGAGGTAAACAGGTTTTACAAGTCAGGTATCATTGTGCCCATCAGATTTTCAGATTGGATATCTAACTTGGTGCCCGTACGAAAGAAGACAGGAGAGATCCGCTTGTGTATTGATTTCAAAAATCTAAATAAAGTCTCATTGAAGGAAAATTATCCACTGCCCAAAATGGACCATATACTTCAGCGAATAGTGGGGGCATCTCGTATGTCACTACTTGATGGTTATTCCGGATATAACCAAATTTCTGTCCATGAGGATGACCGAGACAAGACAACATTCACCACTCCATGGGGAACCTTTCATTATGCCAAAATGCCTTTCGGTTTAAAGAATGCAAGTACCACATTTCAGCGTGCAATGGACTTGGCTTTTACAAATGAGAAGGATGTGTTTTTGGTGGTGTACCTAGATGGTTTGACGGTGTTTTCCAAATCTGATGAAGAAAACATGCATCATCTAAAAATGGTCTTTAAAAAGTGCAAAAAATATGGTTTATCGCTGAATCCTAAGAAGAGCTTGTTCGCCATGGAGGAAGGCAAATTACTTGGGCGCATTATTTCAAAGAATGGCATTCGTATTGACCCAGCACGTGTGCAAGAAATTTAGCAAATCGATCTGCCTCGGAATAAAAGAGATACAATCATTCAATGGTAAGATGAATTTTCTGCGTCGCTTTGTGCCTAATCTTGTTGAACACTTAAGAGAGATGACCAACATGCTCAAGAAGGACAGCCTAGTGAAATGGATAGAGGAGGCTGTAAAATCTTTCAACTTGGTCAAATTGGCCCTTTCTTCAGCTCCAATTTTAGTCAGCCCGGACTACACTCAGGATTTCATATTGTTTTCATTTTCTTCGGGGCACACTATGGCAGCAGTATTATTGCAGAAAAGAGATGATCACGAAAGAACCATAGCATTCTTCAGCAGGGCCATAAGAGATGCAGCTTTAAAGTACAACATCATTGAGAAGCAAGCTCTGGCATTGGTGAAGGCATTGAAGGATTTCCGGGTATATATTCTACATTCTCACATTCTGGCCTATGTTCCTAACGCAGCTGTAAAGGATGTTTTAGTGCAGATCGATCTGGAAGGTTTAAGAGGCAAATGGATTGTAGCCTTGCTGGAATATGATGTGGAAATAAAGCCCACAAAGCTGGTCAAAGGACAGGGGTTGGCAAAGTTAATGGCTGAATCAAACTTGCATGCCTTGGACATAAATCTGATCGCTGCTATGTATGATGAAAACGAGGAAATATCATCCATTCAGGTATCTGAAATGTTCGCTCTGTCCCCATGGTATTTAGATATAATATATATGCTAAAAAATCTATCACCACCGCCCAACATGACTAGAAATAAAGCGAGAACACTCAAGCTGAAGGCTGCCAAGTTTTGCATTCTAAATTTTGCACTGTATTGGAAAGATCCCGGTGGCATTTTGTTGAATTATTTGGTGGAAGAGGAGGCAAAGAAAGTCATGGAGGATTTCCACGGAGGAGAGTGCGGTGGCCACCTTTTTTGGAAGTCAACAGCAAATGAAATTTTGAGAGCAGGGTACTATTGGCCTACACTGTTTGCTGATGTGTACTAGATGGTCAAGTGCTGTCATAAATGTCAGATTTCGAAGGAAAACAAAAAATACAGCCTTTGCCACTTAAGCCTATTGAGGTGAGCGCTCCTTTCCAGCAGTGGGGGTTGGATTTCATTGGTGAAATTCATCCCGCTTCTTCTGGTCAGCATATATGGATCCTCACAGCGACAGACTATTTCACAAAATGGATTGAGGCAACTCCCACCAGACAAGCTACAGATACAATAATCATTTCATTTCTTGAAAACAACATCTTGTCTCGCTTTGGTTGTCCGAATAATTTAATCACCGATAATGCAACAGCTTTCAAATCAAAGAGGATGGTAGAATTTTGTCATAAATATCACATCATTTTGGGTCACTCAACTGCCTATCATCCGCAAGGCAATGGATTGGCGAAATCTTCAAATAAATCATTGGTCAACATCATCAAGAAGCTTCTGGAAATAAATAAAAAGAGCTGGAATAAGAGTTTGGTCCATGCGATTTGGGCAGATCAGATCAGTCAGAGAAAATTCATTGGTATGTCACCGTTTGAGCTTGTTTATGGAGTTGACACAGTATTTCCCACCTCTCTTGCCGCCCCGGTAGTCAGACTTCTTCAGGAGGCAGGAAGTGAAGAAGATCCCATGCAGAGAAGGTTGAATCAAATGATCCACTTGCAGCAGACAAGAGAAGAGGTTTTTAAGAACACATCCAAATTGCAGGAGAAAATAAAGAAAATATATGACAGAAAAGAAAAGGCTGATAGATTTCAGTTGGATGATGTGGTGCTGAAGTGGGATGCAAGGAATGAAGAGAAAGGTAAGCATGGAAAGTTCGAGAATCTTTGGAAAGGTCCTTTCAAGATTGCAGCATATAGGGGTCAGAATGCCTTTCTTCTGAAGGAAATGAACGGGGAAGATTGTCCTGGAGGGCCGATCAATGGTCGACTGCTCAAGCGGTACCACTGCTGATTTATTAACGCTGCTTCCACTGTCATTGTAAATACCATTTTTATTTCAGTTTGGTTTCAGTCTGTCAAGTTAGTTTTTGAGTCATTTCAATGTCAAGAAGTTTGAGTCAATTTCTTGGTCATTTTAGTTTCATAAATAAGTCAGAGTCCTGTGTTGTAGTCGAAATGATGACTCCATAGCCCAATGGACAAAAGGCACTGTCTAGCTCCTCTAGAGATCTGCTGTTCTTGGCACCTCCAAGGAGCTACCATCCCCCATTGGAGCCAATGTTAGAGTCGGTCTGGTCAGTCCTCTGTCAGAGATCAAAACTCTTTATGCATTTCATTTTTAGGTGTCCCGCTCCATTCAATCAGCTGCATTCCACTAGGGGCATGTCATAATCTGACGGAGAAGGTCATGCTAGTCATTTCCCCTCATGCCTGGTTCCTGCTGGCTTAGGTCTTTGTGTCAAATAATCAAAAAGTCCATAACAGTCAAGGTCTGGTCCTTTAACAGACAAAAGTCATTTTTGGTCATTAGGTCTAGGGAGTGATCAATTTGGTCTTTAAATATGTCCAGTAAAGCCATGCAGGCCAGAGTGATGCTCTTGCAAAGTAATGATCCGCAGAGTTTAATCATCACATTGTTAAACTTCGACTGTTCTTCAAAACTCTGTTTTGAAGAAAAGTCAAAAAGTGTTATTTGTGATAAAATCTTCAAAAAAGTCGTCAGTTGATTTCTTCAAGTGCAGTCATGGTTTCTGTGGCCAAATGTCCTGTCAAGCAATCCCTGCAATGAGTGTCGAAAGTTTCATCATTTGAGCTAAAATTTCAAAGGGAAAGGAAAATCAGTGTGTTTTAAAGTCAGTGAAAAAGTGCCAAAACATAACATTAGAAAATGGGTTTTTGAAGAGGAAAAAAATTAACCCATCACTTCCAAAGCTATATATACAAGTTTTCATCAAAATCAAAGGCATTGTGCTAATCCAAGCCTTGGAGAAACGTTGCAAAAGGTGTGAGTGTGCATCGTGAGTGTTTGAGGGAGTTGGAGGTAGTTTGAAGGTGCGCGACGCACACAGACAGGGGCGTGGTGCACACAGAGCCTACCCATAGTTCAAATTTTCCACAGGCGCGACGCATACCCAACGTGCGGCGCACAGGGACAAATCGCCCAGAACTTCACCAAATCGCCTCAAATATTTGTGGAGCTCATCTATTTGAAAGGTAGGCACGAAACATAACTTGTGCATCAAATTTTTATGGTGATATAAGGGTTTTTATGCCTGTAATTAAATGCAAAAAAATTTCATAAAGCAAACACAAGAAGACATCAAAGAAAAACTATTCTGCTAGGGTTTGTGCCACAGTGTTGTTACTGCCAAGGTTATTTTTCCTACCCTACCCCTGTTCCTTATTCCCCTATTGCATTCTTCCTACTATCACTACCCTAAACACTACCAAACTCCTTATTCCCTTACCCCTCCTCCTATCGCTCAATACAAACCCTACCCTATCAAAATACGCCAAAGCCCCCTACATATCCCTAAACAAAATTCTCCTACAACCGCTATTCCCATTATATTATCCCCCTCCTAATGCTCCCTTGTTTCATTGTCCCCTTGGTGGCAGATTATCAAAACAACCTAGATTTCATCATCATCAAAGGGGCACCCTAAATTCAATTTATAAAACAACAGTCATGGCATCCAAGGTTTCATCAGAGTATGAGGAGGAAACCCACAGTGATACAGCTTCAGGAGAACATGCCCCCAGGAGACATCACCGGAGTGGAAAACATGTTAGATATGAGCCAAACACCCTCACCGAGTTGCAGGCATGCCCTCTTGCTATGTCATGTTTCCAGCACTTAGCATGTCTTGAATTTTGTCAAAGGGTGGCAAATGTCAGAGTTCATCATGAGTTGGCCCATCTTTTTGCACTTCACCTACATGGAGGTCAGTCTATCTTGGCTGGGGTCACTTTCACATTGACTCCCGAAACCATATCAGTGGCAACAGGCATACCAAATGTTGGAGAATAGTGGCATAAGAAGAAGAAGGTGGAGAGGCATCATTATGAACCTTACATTAAGGCCAGTTGTTTGAGTCAGCTCACGAGAGTTTTCCCGTTCAGATTTTTGAGAGATGAGTATGCTTCGCTCATGACACTGATCATGAAATACTTCAGTTGTGAGGGGAGGTTTTCTCGCCTTTATGCTTATCACATCAGGTTTCTCATGCACTTTACCAGGGTGCAAATGATGAACCTCCCATTTTTCATTTGCGGGAACATATAGAGGATGAAAATTTCATGCAGCATAAGACCCCTTGACAGTAGCTTAATAGTGTTTATCACTTTGCTCTTATCCGGATTTTGGTGGACCATCAGTTGGGATTGTAGGGTATTGCTTGGGAGGACTTTATCTCCTGTGAATTATTCAGCGCTCCACAAGTAGTATCAGAGGCAGAGCATGAGATAGGTGGTCCATCTCATCAGTATGAGTGCCATGAGACTGCCACTATGCCAGTATACATCACCTATCAGAAAGGCAGTAGACCTTTGTTTGTAGTAGCAGAGCGAGTGTTATCTACACTCGGGGTGGAAGGGGCCTCGCTTCCGACATCAGCATCACAGGAGCAGGGCAGAGGTAAGGAGCCAGTGCAGGAGGAAGGGCCATCAGGTGAACGAGAGACAAAATTCGTTCTCCTTCATGATGTTGAGATAGATACAAAACCGACAAATGCAGAGCTTATAGAGATCATCCAGGAGCAACAATCAGAGATTGAAGACTTGTACATTGATTTATAAAGAGCCAAATTGAACATGAAATATTTGGAGCAGAGGAACAAACAGCTTGAGGATCAGCAAACGATCATGGAGCTACAAAACATTCGTGAGCATCGCCAAGCTGCACAAAGGAGAAGAGTTGAGCCCACATCATTGGAGCAAGAAATCAATGAGGATCAGGAGGCCAATATCATGAGAGTCAACATGCACTTGGAGAGGCTGTTGGAAAAGGCCGATCAGGACCTTGCCTTGCTGAGACACATGGCTTATCATTACAGGACACGAAATATGAGTGCAAGGGCCCAGATAAGGAGTTTGAAGGTGAAATTGAGGAAAGCAACAAGAAAAGCAAAAGAGGAAAAAGAGAAATATCGGCTTCAAATCTTGGCTGAGGATTCCTTGGCCCATCATAAAACCCCATAGAGAACCTCCAACCCAAATTTCAAGGAATTTGGGGAATTTTTGGTCACATGACAAATTTTTGGGCAAAACACAGGTTTTTTCTCCCTGTGTCGCGACGCTAAAAATCTAGAGCTCCAAATGAGGAATGGTTTGCAGTTTTGGATTCATCATGGAAAATCACAACTATTGGTGTCCGGACAAGAAATTTTGGCAATATATGAGTCTCCAAAAGGTCAAAAAACACCCAAAAATGGCCTCTTTGCCCCTTTTTTGACACACAGGAAGCAGTCTTGGGAGAATGGAGATTTGGAGGGGCAAATGAGCACAAAATTCAAAAATTCAGAAAGTAGACAGAACATGCTTTCCAACAAGCCCACTTGGGCACATTTTGGACACTTGCAAGTGCCCCAAAATAGGCCCCAAAGTAGCATGCCACACAGAGAAAATGGCACGGTGCACAGAGGAAAAATTAGCAAATTTGCTTCTGTTTTGCGAAATTTCGGTTCGCGACTTCTCCAAGTGGGCCCACTCATCTACACTTCAGTTTTTTGGCACCAAAGGTGGCATTTAAAGTATTTTTTCTCCAGATTGGCTTCTACCCAAGTGGCGAAGGAAGGCAAACGGTCACCCAAGCCAAATGTCATGTTTGTAGCGTTGCACCTGTAGCTGATGGTTGGCTCTTCATCTCCATTTTGTAATGATTCGAGTAACTCCCCAACCCTTGGGCGTTCTATCTCTTCCTTACACATTCTATATACTGTATGCAAGTTATTTGCAAAGGGTTGGTTGGCCTGTAACTTCTGGGAGACTGTGGGAAAGAAACTCTGTTTCTTCACTGTGTATTTTTGACAGAGAATTAATGAAAGGCAGCGGATCTGTTTCATGAGATTCTTGTGGTTGCGAGTGTAGCAAATGTGTCTCTTATGTTTTCATATGTATTTCGTTATGTCTCATAATTAATTTCATGTTCATTTCCAGTGAAATTTTTTGAGTGAGATTAGGTAGAATTCAATTTTATTGCTCTGCCTGTGGGAAAACTTCATGTTTTAGTGTTTTTCTTCTGTTGAAAAGGATTCATGTAACTATGCCCTTTTCACTCTCTTCAGAAATCTACTCATTCCACGTTACTTCAAACTAAATTGCTATATTTTCCGCCTGCCTTGCCTCATGGAATAATCTGTGCCTTTGTATTAGATTCTCTATTCTTTGCTGACCGTTGGTCCCATACCATCCCAGAAGCTTAGTCATTCATGAAAATTGTTTCTTGTATCCATTTTCACTTACTAGCCTAAGATAAATATTTCACTGTAAGTCATCTGAGATTGTTCTTGCTTATCTATTCACTGAGTGTGACTCGGAGAGAGCCCTCTCCTATTCTGGTAGGGCTAGCTACCAGAATGAGTGTGGTTTGTGGTTACCCTGAATTTTGCCTTCCTTCAGCCTAGGGCAGATTTAGGTGCTAACAGTAGTGTTTATGACTAACTCTGAATCTGCTTCTATTATGACATTTTGGAAATTGCTCTGTATCAAAAATTCTAAGCATTGTTCCAAAGCCATTAGTTCTGCAATGTTATTAGTGGCTTTTCCTAAGTGACCATGGAAGAGGGAGACTATGCTACCCGTAGCACCCCTTAGAACTCGCCCAAAACCAGCATCCCCTGGGTTTCCTTTAGAAGCTCCATTAATGTTGTACTTTAAAAAAACTTCAGTGGGAGGATGTTAGAATTCCTCCACCTTATCTCTCATGCTTTCTTTCATGTCTAGACCTTGAGGAATAAGCCCCTACATGTCTAACAGCTGGAGGATTCTTAACTCTTCTACTGAGGGAGGATTATTGGGGAGATTCCTAACCGTGGTGCACACTGTCTCCTTTAGTTGTTTTACGATTAGCTCCATCATGCTAAGCAAGGAAAAGTTTACCTCTTTGAATATTCTTTTGTTCCTTTCCTTCCACACATTCCAAATAATGAAACATGGCAGGAGATCCCAGACAGAGTTGAGAATTTCATTATCTGAAAACTTATTCCTCCAGTTGTTTAGAGTGTTGGCAATACTTTCTTTGTCTCTATTAGACTGTTTGAAGATGTTGGTAAAAAATTCTCACATCCTGTCGGTGAAAATACAGCTGTTGAGAAGATGCTCTATAGTCTCCTCTTGGGTCTCACAGAGTTGACATCTGGAGGGTCCCAACATGCCCCTTTTTTTAAGGTTGTCCCAGGTTAAAATTTTCTTGTGGTGAACTAACCACATGAAAAGCTTGATTTTCATCCAGCCTTTGTGCTTCGAAAGCTTCTGCCAAGTTTTATTAGGAGCTTGGGGTTCCAGATCAAGGAGAAAACCTTTAGCTTCCTTGATATTAAAGTTGCCCTCTTTGTTGTTACCCCATCTCAGTTGGTCCTACCCTTCTGTTACTAAAATTATTCTCTGATCCAGCAGTCTCTTAAGGGACTCTGCTTTACTGTTGAGGGTTCTATCCTCTCTGCCCTCAATTTTTTTCTAGATTCTCCACTTTCCTGCATTATGTGAGTTCTCCCAAAAGTATTTCACTTTTACTAATCCTTGATTGTCAGTCTCTTGCTTGAGGCCTAAAAATTCTTCCTTCAGTAGATTTGGTTCCTGTTGCCATTTTTCCTCCCAGAAAAGTGCCAGATCTCCCTCTTTGATTTCCCAGAAACTATGTTTTTGAACCACTCCTCTGCCCTCCCAGGCCTTGTTCCATATGGGGGAGCCTTTCACTATTCCTGTCATACGTATGATATCAGAATCTGGCCAGGCATTGGCATATTTTTCCTTCCAGATGCTTGCCCATTGAGCTTTAGGATCCTTAACCCGCCTCCACCCAAGCCTCCTTGGTTCTTTGGTTTGTAGATCTTTTCCCAAGAGACTAAAGCCCATTTTTTCCTTGTTTCCTCTTTGCCCCACAGAAAATCTCGTTGAATATTCCGAAATTGCTGCAAGACTCCTATTGGAGCTGGGAGGGCTGATAGCATGAAGATTGGGATAGCTTGGAGAACTGCTTTAGTAAGAACCAGTCTACCAGCTAAATTTAAAGATCTGTTTGTCCATTTCCTGACCTTGTCTTGCATTTTAGTTATTAATGGATCCCATATACTCTTGTGTCAGGGTTTAGCTGTAAGTGGAACTCCCAAATACTTAGAGGGAAGAGATTCTCTTTGAAAGCCTAAAATTCTGGAGACATTTCTCTGGATGGCAATATGAGTGTTAAAGAAAAAGAATTTTGATTTGGTAAGGTTAACTTCCATACCTGTGGCCTTCGCAAAGTCATCCAAAATCTCTTTGTAAGCAAGTGCTTCTTTGATTGTAGGAATTCCCTATAACGTGGTATCATCTACAAACTGTTGATGAGTCAGAACTTTCCCACTCTCTGTAAGTTGGAGTCCTTGAATTATTCCCGTTAGTCTTGCATGCTTGATGGACCGCCCCATCCCTTCCATCATGAGGATGAAGAGAAAAGGAGAGAGCAGATCTCCCCGTCTTAGACCCCCGGAAGGGAGAAAAAGCTCAAAGGGAGAGCCATTCACTAAAATTGAAAAGCTAGATGAAGTTACAAGGGCCATGACCCATCTGACCCAATTATGATCAAAACCAAACGCTGTGAGCACTTTTTTGATGTATATCCAATTCACTTTGTCATATGCTTTGGCTATATCCAGTTGCATGATCATTCCCGCTCTCTTGTTGCAAGTTAACGAGTGAACCACCTCGTGAGCTTGAATTATGTTGTCCAGAATTTGTCTTCCTTCTACATACCCTGTTTGTTCCCCGGAGATAAGCGTGGGCAACAGGGGTTTGAGTCTATTGGCCACCACCTTGGAGATTATTTTGTAGACAACATTGCATAAGGCGATGGGCCTATATCTCTCTGGTGTTTGAGCATTATCCTATTTTGGAATAAGGGCAATAAAGGAAGTATTGAGAGCTTTCAAAATGGTCTTGTTCCGCCTGGAGTCTTCTACTATCTCTACAATATCCCTTTTAACAATATTCCAGCAGGCTTTGAAGAAATCCACATTAAATCCATTCGGACCTGGTGCCTTGCCATTTTGCATTTCCTTGAGGACCTCACTGATCTCCTTTTCAGTTACAGGTCTGTTGAGATTACAATTATCCTCTCTGGATACCAATTTAGGTATGTGTTTAATTAAATTCTTAATGAAAGGTTCTCTTCCTGAAAAGTTTTCCTTGGCAATGTCCCGAAAATGCTTTACTAACACTGCTTCTATCTCCTCATGGGCTTGATGAATTTGGCCATTCTCGTCCTTGATTGAAGAGATTCTGTTGTGAGTTCTGTTCGCAATGGTAGATCTATGGAAAAATTTAGTATTGCGTTCTCCTTCTTTTAGCCATAGAACTCTAGATTTTTGTTTCCAAAAATTTCTTCTTGTTTTCACAACCTTTCCCATTCTTGGTGATATTTCTCTGCTTGATCATTTTTGTCTTTGTCAAAGCCATTCTTGATCAAAGCTTGATTGAGCTCTAGGATTTTGATTTCCACGATTTTTTTACTTGTGAAAATATTGCCAAATTCCTTCTGGTTCCATTCCTTTAGCTTCTGCTTGATGTGTTTTAATCTTTTATGTAGCAGGAACATAGATGATCCCTGAATCTGCAGGTCTTTAGCCCACCATTTTCCAATGTTGCTGATGAAATCCAGGTGTGAAAGCCACATATTTTCAAACCTGAACGGTTTGTTTCTTGGGGTGCCAATGCCCTTGATCTCCATTTGAATCGGCCAGTGATCTGAGCCTCCAAAAGGAAGAATATCTGCTATTATTTCCTTGTCTAGAAGCAGGAGCTCTTCAGAGATCATGAATCTGTCTAGCTTGGAAGCTACCTGGGAATCCCCTCCTCTTTTGTTGTTCCATGTGAAAAGACCATTGTTTGTCTCAATGTCCACCAGCTTCACGTTTTCTGAAAAACATTGGAAAGCTGAGGAATCTTTGTTTAGTGCTCTTGTACCCCATTTTTCTCCGAGAGAGATCTGATCATGTTGAAATATCCTCCTATAACCCATGGTAACCCTACAAATCTGCTCTGAAGGTCCACTAAGGAATCAATAAACTTGATTTTGTCATCTAACCTTTGAGGGCAATAAACATTCGTTACAAGATATGTGTCCCTGTCTCCTACAGGCTATATAACAATTGATAAATAATTCCTTGATGCCTCCACATCAATAATACCTATTTTTTTGGGATTCCAGAGGATGAGGATACCCCCTGCTATATTTTCTGCTTTGACTTCTATAAACTCATATCTACTGAGCCACCTACTATGGATTTGTATTATATTTTGAACAGAGAATTTCGTTTCTTAGACAAAAATTATATCCGGAGCTACCTGTTTCATTCTATTATTCATCATTCTATGTTTTCTTTTTGCTTCCTAGACCTCTTACGTTCCAAGTTGTAAACTTCATAATTACATATTGGTAAAGGAGTAACTGGTTAGATCTTTCATCTTACCTGAGTCTATCATGAGCTTTCCACATTCCATTAAAAGCTCGTTTTTCTTTTTTCTGCCCCTTTTTTTCCCTGGGTTTCTTGGAGCTAATCCTGGAGTTGATTTTACTACTTTCATTCCATGATTTCCTGGTCTTTCAATGCTGTTATCTTCTATCAAGCTCTTTTCTGTGTTTTTCATAAGAATAACTGCTTTATTTGATTGCATTCTTCTTGTGGTAGAGATTCTACCCCACCCATTGTTCCCTTACTCAAGAACCCTTCTAGATCTAGGTTTTCTCTGTCAAGAATCTCTTGTAACTCATTGTCTTCCATTTCCATCTTGCTCTGGGTCATTTCCTGATCCATATCCATCTCTGATTCACTCATCATGATCCCTTTCTGTTTTTCCTTTACCTGTTCCTGATCCTGTTCTTCTTCCTTTTCCTGCTTATCATATCCCTCCTTCATTACTTGATTTTCAACTGCTGTATCTTCCTCCTCTTCAAGAACATGGAACTGATTCAGCCTCCCTTTTTGGTCTTCTCTTGGGTGTTGATTTGGCCCTTTTTTTCCATTTTTTCCTTTGTGAGCTACCTTGTGAAATCCATATGTTTCTTTCATTGTGTTAGGTTTTCTTTTGTTCTCTACCTTACTAAGAGGGCAGTCTCTAAGAAGGTGTCCGTGTTCATGACATTTTCGGCATCTAAATGGAATATGCTCGTAGTCGACAGTCTGCACCCATTCCTCATCATGAACCTCCAGTATGACCTCGTCCGGAAGTGCTCTAGATAGGTCCATCTCTACACAAATCCTGGCAAAGGAGGTATATTTACCCCTTCTTGTGGCTTCAGAAGTTTTGACATACCTCCCTAATTTATTGCTTATGGCTGTTAGTGATTCTATTTGCCAATAATCCAGAGGTAGCGAATAGAGTCTTACTCGAACCGAGACTGAGGTAAAGGTTTCCCGCTTCGGCATGAAGTTCATCATCCACGGCCGCATGTAGAGCCCTGATGTTGCATAGAAGTATGGCCCGCCTTCAAACACTCTGTCTTTGTCCTCAATGTTTGCAAACACCATAGTGAAAAAACCCTTGGATCCTAGATGAAGATTGATGCTTCCTTTAGGCTACCAGTGGTATCTGATCCATGCTTGTAAAGCCTTTTCGGTGGGCCATAGTCCCATGAATTTGCATATGATTGCATAAGTCTGCATGTTCTCCCTATGGGCCTGTAGCTCTGGATTATTTAAGATTACTCTGGGAGTGATTTTAGCTTTGGGTTTGCATGGCCTCTTTTGTTTCCTATCTTTTGTTCCCTGTTTTTTGACATTTTCCTCCTTGTCTTTTGTGCCATCATTCTCCTTCTTCTTGCTACTTTATGTTTCCTCTTCCCTATTTTTTCCTCCTTCCATATTGTTACCTCTGCCTGGTTCTGGGGGAGTCTTGCCCTTGTTAACCACTACCACTCTGAAGGAGGGAGTGGAGCTCCCTCCTCGGCCACCATCCATGGAGAAAATTGTGCGCAGAAACCCTCAACCCTAGTCTTCCTTTCTTCCGCTCTTCCCGTTCCCGCCCTTAGATGATTACTTTTTCCTCCTTCACTGTTTTTCTCTCTCTCAATATCAATATCAATCTCAACCTCAATACTCAATAAAAAGTTATAAATCCATGCCAAGAACCAAACTATCATAGAATCTTAAATAACTATGCAATAAGATAAAGAAGGCGTTCCTAAGAAGGTATTCATGACAATGGAGGGTAATTCCAAGATCTGTATGGAGGTTGCACTTGGCTAGATATGCAGTCTCTCATCACTCTCTCGTAGACTACCCACACACAAAATTCACCAAATATATCCCACTCCTGATGCATAAGAGCCTATTTATAGGAAATGATCCCACCTTGTCTCTCGTCTATTGCATGTTGATTAACTGAATTTTTATTTAATGTTTACTCTAGCTTTCATGTTTTGTATGTGGAATAACTGATGTAACATAACAATATATTAACTAACACAATAGAACCTTTCGTTTTATCCTCATTTTGTCCTTTTATTCCTATTGAGACCTTCTTAGTCCATAAGGCCTCCTCTCACAGGAATCAAAATTGAAGAATGAATTTAATTCTCATTGGGTCTTTGTTTGATGGTTAAGTAAGGGTGTTTCACACCATACAATGTTGAAACCCTCCATAGATGGGTTTTCCCTATGAAAGTAGGTTGTTTTGCATAGTTTCAGGGTGATTTTGAAGAAACAGATGTGTCCACCTGCAACATATCAATTGAAGGAATTATTTTAGGATTTTTTTGAGTGTTGTAAGCTGGTTACATTCCATTTTAATGCTCCTAGAATGGGAAACTTAGAAACATCACTTTAAAAGAAATGATTTGATTGGGGATCTGATCAAGGATATTGGGCTTATGCTTGGTACTAGGCATGTGTAAATAAATATTCAAAGAGATTAAGCCTGGTGGTGTTTGGATTTGTGTATATGCTGGTCTGCTGGGGTTTGGATTTGTATAGGTGTTGGTCTGGTGGGGATTAGATTTCTGTTGTTGTTGGTTTGATGGGGGTTGGATTTGTGTAGTCGTTGGTTTGTTGGGGTCCATTTTTTGCATGCATTGATTTTGTGTCTTTATGATTGTTATTTTATATTAGTGTCTTATGTTAGATTCTAGTATAGTAAAATTAGACTTTGGTGGATGGAGTTGTTTGGAATTTGTAGTAGGTAAATCTATTGGGAATTGGGATTGAATTCCTTGGTGTTTGACATTGAATTTCATAGTTCTGGTTAGTGTCAAACTATACCATGTGAGAGTTTATGTTAGTGTCGAATTGTACCATGTGAGAGTTTAGGTCAATGTAAAACTGTACCATGTCATGTATTAATGAGAATTAGTATATCTAGGAGATTATTATAGCATATGAATTTCTTATTTGGTTTATTCAATTCCCCTTTGGTTAGTTATGGTTACTCAGGTTATAACATTTGTTAACCCCAAGATCAAATTTTTTTTATTCATTATGAAGTTGTTCATACCATGCAATTCACTTCTTGCATTGACATGTCTCACAATATGTATGTCTCAGTATATGCAGTGGATTTTTTCCTTCTTATATATGTTCTTCAAAGTGTTTCAAGGAACATGCCTTTAATAGATTTACTGCAAAGAGTGGACCTCCTTTAGCTTAGGTGAAATGGTAACCTAGTTGAATCAAAATCCTGCATTGATCAGCATCTTTTTGTTTTCTACGTTTATTGGGTAGAAATAAATGTTTCTTAAATTAGTCATTCATTTTTTCTTTTGCCTACTTAGGAAGTTTCAAAGGCTTACGCGTCTTTTAATTTTCATTTTTCTGGTACTCTAATAATTTTTTTAGCTTATCGTTACTTTAGCATAGTATGCAATATAAAAATATGTATATCATCATCACATTATAATTGGCTTGGATCTTATGTCTTCAATTTCCCATGGTTGAATGACTTAAACATAGTTTTATTCTTATAATTTTAGTATCAGATATTGAGTTTGAGGTTTGACTCAATAATGAACCAAACCAAGGTTATTTTACCTTTTGGCACTTGTATTGAGTGTAGTTAAGGTGCATATATAGTATAGGTAAACGTTTCATGTCTAAAATATTACTAAACTAAGTCATTAAACTAATAAATTAAAAAATCAGATTATAATATTAACAATATATAATCATAAAATGAACCAACCCTATTCTAAGATAGTCATAAAAGAATGAGCTTTCTTGTCACTTGGATGCGTCATTTTGAAATGAATCCTACACCTTCCAATAAAGGGCTTCAAGGTCTTTCCAAGCACAACTCACATGCCTCGAAACTCCTTGTCACTTGAGAGATATGAATTTTATAAATTTGAACTATCAAACTACTCATACAAACCAACTGATTTATGTAGGCTAACAACCTTTACAAACAAACATGTCTCTTCTATTTTACAAAACCATTATATATAGCCAACTGAATTAATCAATTTGAGCATGATTTTCAAATTCGTAAGAAGTAAGCGACGGTCTTGTTATTCTCCATAGTGTCCCAAGGTTGAGAAAGGAGATCGAAGGAGGTAACCTCAAACCAATCTTTTGATTTGGCAGCCAGCCCTACCAAACCAAAGAGGTCTCTCTCTATGATCACAGCCAATGAAATGACCAGAGGAAGAATGGATTTTAGGCTGGATATTTAAGCTCAAAGATGGATTTGTAGATTGAGTTTTTAATGGTGGTGGGTGCAGAGAAGTGCCTCCATTATGAGATGGAGTCAACATATGAAAACCAACAAAATCTACAAGATACTTGTTACATGATCTTTGAATAACAAAGGCAAGGTAGGTGGCATTTTCTTAGACATTAAATTGTCGTTGTAGGTCGTATGAAAGGAAAACCCACTACAATTAGGCGTACTTGATGAATCCAAGAGCATTTTAAGGGAAAAATGACAAGCAGATGTGAGCACCTGTGAAAAGAGTGCCATAAACAACAAATTTGAATTCCTTTCACCTAATCTCTGCTCAAATCATTGAATAAAATACATTAAAGAGATGAAGAAACTAAGAAATATACAATCATGTAAAGAAAAATAGATTGGAAAAATCCATCACATGAATCTTTGTGTCAATGATCAAGAACTTCTAATCTTGAGAGTTTCTATTAATCTCACTGTTACAGAAAAAGGCCCTCAGGAGTCCTCAGCTCCGAACCCCTTCAAATTACAAGACTCTGGCTTAAATAACAAAAATAATCTTACAACTCCTTCCTACTTTTCTATCAAATGAAATTTAATACAATCATAAAGATGATATAAAAATAAACAAGTTGCAAAGTGTCTTGAGCTTTAGGTATTGCTGGAGTTGTTAGAATCATCTTCAAAATCTCTTGGATGCCAAGTTTTTATTAGATCACAAACTATGGTCCTTTGGATGTTAAAAGAGTCAAAATATCTCAACCTCTGAATGTTTATTTGGTCCCTGTTGATTGGATGCTTGGGGATACTTATTGTTATTCGAATGCTAACATTAAAATTGTTTGCTATTTTGTGACTACAATATGGATATATGTTTCCCAAATTCATAATACTTTGCCACAAAAAACTAGAAGGAACTCCTTCGTTTGTTGCGAAGGGTTCCTTTAATGAGGAAAATTCTGCCACCTATTTAACTAGTTGTCTTTTTGAATGATATATTTATGCCCTTCAAATCTGGAGCTATGAATTTAATGCCTCCAAACTCTGCTCCCTTAGAATTTTGGAATCTATTTCCTTATGACTTATTATACTATTTCAAACTGGTACAAATTTTTGACAGAGTCGCTCTTTCTTCGATTGACAAATCTATAGAATTTGATGAAAACTTTGTTTCCCCCTGCCTCCAAATGCTCTGTCACGTTTATTCATAGTTCTTCAATTCATGCATTTGGATATTTCTATCCTTCCTTGCAAAGTCATTCATAAGGTTTCCATCCTCATCCTAAATCTTAATGACTTCACATCCATGTACATACTGGAGCCCAAAAATTTCTGGGACACTTAATTTTGATGCTTCTTAACCACTAAGTGGCTCTAAAAAAAGGACGTATAGATAACAAAAAGAGAACTTCATGTTCCTTGAGCCCATTCTATTCAGACCTTATCTGTGATGTGTATCTTGAAACAATGTATGTAATCTCTACAGTAACAACATACGATTTCACTTCTCCAATGTTTGGTTGCTTTACTTCGATGATTTTGAACTCCTTGAATGGAATAGCCATCCCAGACCATCCTCGAAAGAGAATTTCTCCCTCATTATTAATATATGCTTCCAGTCGAGGCAACAAATCTTAGATATCTTCTCGAATTTCATATGTTGATTCCAAGTGAAAAATATTGAAATTCCTTAGGAGGTAGTCGTGGAGGGTTAGAAATTGTATTAAGTTTTGTAAGACCCAAGCATCATTCATTTGGATAAAGAGGGAGAGAATTTATCACTTCCTTTCAAGATTGTCATTTCTCAAAAGTAGAAACCATTACCTCGGTAAGGAAATCCATTCTTTCAACACATGGATCAATGTTCTTAAGCAATTTAAGCTTATTACAGACAACATCCTTAAGTTCTTCTACAGACAAAACATAAAGACTCTTATAAAGATTGTTACATTTTTCAATGGAGCCAACATTGGCCAATGTTAGATCTCGGATCTTAGGAATTTCCTTAAAAGACAAAAGTTGAAAAGGTTGCAGCCGAGAGAAATGAGAGAAAAACATCATCATCATTAAGTTGAGTGCCAACATGGTCATATGTCTATGTCTGTTTTGCAACTGTTGCAACTTTCGAAACAAGTGTGAGTTGCTTTCCTCTTACAAATTGTCGAGAGCCATCATCCTTAATGTGAAAACAAAAGGAATCATGACCCCTTCTCTTTATTTTGGCTGGTACGCATAGAGGAAGGCTTGGAGGTGCATCTTCTGCAATACTCTGTAAAAGAGTACCAATGGAAACTTTCACAGCAACAACTTTAATAAGCTTTATAGAATCATTATTGCCTCTTACAGTTGCTTTATCATTATGTGTATCACCTCCAATTTTATCTTCACCAGTAGTTTCATCATCCTTATCATTATTGACATCTTGGATTAACCGCTCAAAAACACCTGAGATTATATCTGTGTTTGCATATTTTGGAGTCATAACTTTCAACACCTTGAATCTTAGTCTAGGCATCCCAGCTTTAAGAAATTTAAGAACTCATCTCAATCCCTCATCTCCCACATCTTCATTTGAATTTTTCTATGTGTCAGTATCTGAGTCTTCAGTGGCTTTAGGTGATACTGAAAAGGAAGCATTTGCAGATTGTCCATTCCACTGCAAGTAGATCACCTGCTCCTTGTATTTATGATCATTGTCTTTTATTATGAAAATTTCAAACAAAGGAATTCCCAGAGCTCCTACAATGAACTGCCTTGCATTGTAACTTTTCACAACAAATCTCTCATGTTGAGAATCAATATGAATAGTTCTGCCATATGGAACATTTGCACCCTCCGACAAACTAGCCCACCATCCAACCTCATGTTTAAGCATTCCTTGTAAACCTAGAGTACAATGATCATGTGATGGCACTATTATAGGATATGAAGTGCATGAATAGTTCTGTGAAACAAAATTAGCCCAATTTGAAGAAGTAGAATGTTGCTAAATAATGTGTACTACCTATATTTAACCTCCTATTTCCTCTAAATCTAGATGCAATCTTCCTTTCACCATATAATTTTTTCGCAACACCTCGAATCTGGTTCAGAAGCCCAAAATTGTAAACAATAGAGCCCACCCAATGCAAGAGTTTGATTGGGTTTCAGTTAACAGGACAAACTAAACCATGAGAGGTGGAAAGAATCAGTGGTCTCCTTGATGATTTGTGTTGTGATTTGGAGTGTGGTCGAGAAATAGTAGACTTGGGAGATAATTGGAGATTTTCAAACCATCATAATAATAACCTTGTATAAAATCCTGAGAGAAACTGCAACCTTAAACACCAAAAAAAAAGAAATCCCATATAAATAACTTTTAACAAAAATCTATATGTGATAACAGGTTTGAGGTAAGGTTTCGGTGCTACAGGTGCAACATTGCATGGAGGACTATTTGAGGGCTGAGAGGCCTATTGTAGGGCCTTCTCTTCAAGTTGTAGGTGCATGGAGACTAGCGTAGGTGGAGAAAAGGGTGTTAACCCTTGAACAAAGTTTGGATCTCTTGTTGTAGCAAACTGTGGGCTATAGGGTGCCTTGTGTGGGTTTCCAAAGACTAAAACGATTAGTGGGAAGGCCTAGAAGGGACAAAAAAAGAGAGCTAGTTGTGTGGAGAAGGGTAACACATATTTGGAGCAAAGGGAGAAATTGAATTTTGTGAAGCTCTGTTGTGAACACAGTGGAAGGCACAAATTTTCAGAGTGAATAGAAGGTCTTTGAGAGGAGACTAAGCATGTGATCGTTGTAAACATAAAACTCAAATTTTAGTCATCAACAAATTTTGGAGTTTTGCAGTACAACAAACCTGCAGGTTTTTAGTCTTGAAAAATATATTTTCGAGAATTGAAATGCATTGAAATTTAGTAGGGAGTAGTACTTGTTAACCTGTGCCCACCATCCATCTGTTCTCTATTAGCATGAATTATATATTCTCGGAAGATTTTGTCACATGTGCCCCTTGGCCTGTGTCATAAATTTAATAAATTGCACAGAAGGTGCAACCAAAGGCCTGATTTTTATCACTCTTTCCAAAGCTTGGGTCCCAAGTGCAAGTTTGTAAGCAACCACAAAGACAGCAAGTAGATCAACTTTTGAGAATAGTGAGACTCTAGGCTATACGGCTATAGTACAGACTACAGTTTGTCTCTTAAGGATTTTTTCCAAAGATCTTACTCTCTGAAGCTCCAACAGAGAGAGTTAGTTCACCTAATACTATGATTTCAAATAAAAGAATATATGCATATTGAGTGAAAGCTTTGAAACCATGTGAATCTTACTCTACATATATCTTATGTCAATACAGATAATGACTAAGGTAAGTTTCATAGGGCTTACACTACAAACTAAGATTAGAGATCTTAAGGAAGTAATTTCATAGGACTTGAACTCTACAACTACTTAAGACAATCTTCACTCCAACGAATACTTTCTCAAAGCTAGTTTTTGGACTAAGGCAAGTAAGATGGAATATTGATTTAGATGAGCTGGTCTCTTTAGGATTTCCACTCTCTTTCTTGTTCAAAGAATGGATACTATGTATTATGGCTAGTCACCTATGGCTTAAGACTACAACAAGAGGTCCATGTTTATTCTCCCATGCTCTAGGGGTCTATTTTATAGTTACAACCAAATTAAATTAGAGTTGTTAGAATCTATTAGCTCATAATTATGTTTTCAACTTCTGCTTGAATTAGAGGCAACTAAGTTGGACTAAATCCTGCATTTTATAGGAAACTAATTTAGACTAGAGCTGATCAAAACCTTTTTAGCATGGAATTTTGTTTCCAACTTCTGTTTTTATTAGATACAACAAAGTTTGATCAAATGCTGCATATTTTTTTTTGTCTCAGAGTAAGTTCATAGGTACTGAAAGAAAATTGTATGCCTTCTCTTCGACTGATTCTACCATATCTTTATTGCAATTTATTGTGACATATTGGTAAAATGACCATTATTATGATAAAGAAGTTGTGTTTTTAGATTCTCTAGTTACTGCGAAATTATCTTTGGACATGTCAGTAGTTTAACAGTTTCATGTAGAAAAATCAAGGACAACTAGTTTAGCTTTGAAGATTCTATAATATATGTCATGGAAGTTGATGTGAGTCCTACTGGTCCTGCCCAACTTGAGCTTCCAAGGTAATAAGCAGATTCATGCACTTGTGCTTTTAGAAGTGCTCAAACCTTATTGGCCTTTTATAACCTCTGGTCTGTGGGTTTTCCATAGAAGCTTTGGGATATTTGTAATCATGGTTGTATATAATGAAAATGGTTGTTCTCTATTCTAATCTTGACACTAAGAAGACAATATTAATTGAAGTTTTATACAACAATATTAACTGAAGTGTTTATATAAACAATCGTCTTAATCCCTTGGGAAAGAAAAATGAAAGTATTATTTAAAATTTATGGCAAAGCTTTTCTCCTACCATTTCCTCCTTGGACATTTAAGCTCGTCTTGCGAGAACGTACTTTCTAATAATAGTTATATAAAATCTTGAAAGTATAATCCCATGCTTCTCAATTGGCTTTCGAATTTGAAAATCCCATATCATGCTTTTCAACTAATTTTGGCATTATAGATGTTTTCTCTAGCAGAATTGTGTACATGGATGTTCTCTGACATGTCTTTTTTGTAAATTTGATCTTGCATAGGTTGTTTCATTATAGGGCAATATGGATCTTGGTTCTTGGTGTTCAACATTACTTTAATATTGTTTAGCTTAAATTTTCAAGCGCTTCTTTGATTATAGAAATGCCAGGGTCATTCCTATTTCAAGGAAGTGATATTAGTTCTTAATATTGTTTCCAAGGTCGTTTCTATTTCCTATATGATGTTAGTTCCAATGTAATAGCTCATTATGTAAAAGAGACCTTAAGGATAAATCCACTATATCTAACTTGAGTGGGCCTAATGCTTAGGAGAATGTGCTTCCTCCTAAGAGGTCACAAGTTCAAAACTAGAGGGGTTAGAGTATGTATGCCTTCATTGACTTATCGGTTAAATCATTGTGTGGAGGTGGGTCCCTTGTCCCACAAGTAAGGGGGTCTCATACACCAATGTGGTTTCTAGCTTGATTGTTACATTAAAATTGGATAATCAAAATATCCTCTAGAAATTTTAGAATTGTATTTCAAAGGTATGAGAGAGCAAGGAAGTCTTGTCTTTAGTGAGGTGCATGATAAGGTAATTCTTGCCTTCAACATGTAGAAAATCTTGTATACATTTGGAGGTTTATTTTGGAATACACCATTTTTTTGAGCTAGCTTAATGGAGAATATCACCTCTACAACCAAAATTTTGTCTTATGTTCTAGTTGTAGTCCATTCATTTAATGCCTTAGTGTTATCTCCAATCCATTTTTGCATTTTATATAGTCTATGAGTGATAGCCCATATCTCATTGGTGAGATGAAAGTGAATCAAAAGGTGATTTCATGCTTTCACTTTATTCCATTAAGAGTGCATGTGTTGGGACTTGTCCATCCTCTTCTTCTAAGCATGTCTAGGTTGGGATTACACCCCTGATTTGAGATTTGGGGCCACAACCTTGGTTTTAGATAGTTTTCTTCCATCTAGAGGGTCTAGACTTGTGCTTGAACACCTTATTTGGTGCAAAACTATTGATAAAGATTCATCAATTGATTTTTCATCCTCATATAGATCAATTTATATGTTATTTTATATACATGCACATAGTCAATCTTCCTAAAACATAGTTGATATTTTTGTGCCTTATGTTATAGACATATTTGGGCACTGCAACCCCAATCACATATGTCAATAAACCAAGGGCTCTCAAACCCCTAAAAGTGTTGTTTCACACCCTAAAAGATCAAGGTCAACTAATTACATCATTTCCCAGAATTTCTCCCTCAAAAACTATTCAGAACTAGTCAAAACTGGAGCATACAGACTGCTCCATGCCGAGGGTGCGATGCATCTCACCTGTTACACACAAAGGGTGTGATGCATACTAAAAAGCCCTTCTGTAGGGTGCAATGAGCGAGATCAGACAAATGGCAGAGGCAGTTTGCTAGGTGGAAACTTAGAGAATCTTCTAGAAACTGCTCATATTGCACTTGCCTCTCTGAATTCGCCCAGGGATGAGTAAGAGATCATGAAATCTCCAAGTGGAACCAAGAACTGTCAATGAAATGACACTAATCAAAAAACCAGAAGCTGACTCAACCCTCTGCAAATATCTATAAATGGATCCCTCAACCCAGAGATCCAGAGGCTGGAATTTTGTAATTTGTAAGGAAGTGTTGTTTGTTTCTCTTTGAGAGATTGTATTGTTGGGTGATCTTGCTTTTCATGAGGTGAAGAGGGCTTTCATGTTGGGAGGATGATGATGGATTAGACAACTGGGTTGTAATCCTCTCTTCTACTTCTACTATCAATAAAGTTATTTGAGTTTTCCTCCATATACTTGTGCACTTGTAAATCTTGTATTTGTGAATGCAATTGTATGGTTAATGTACATCTGATTCTACATTGTTTATGGTATTATAGATCTCTATGCTTTGATGGTATTTTGTTGCTTTGCCTCTACAGGTGTTCTTTGAAGCGGGACAAGTGAGAAAGGAGTAGCGAAGCTCTATCAAAGGAGAGAGGAAACAAGCAAGGAGCCAAGAAAAAGACTGAGGTTTGTGCTCTCTGCTTCTCTCTTATCTATCATCCATAAAGGAAATGCAAGTTTCTTTGAATTGTTCGTTTCTAAGATAGCTACCTGTCTTAGTGGGACTAGCAGATCAAATAGTGACACTAGTTTTCCCAGAAACAAAATGGTGACTCCACTAGGGAGCGAATAGTTTGTTTTTTTATTTATTGTTGTTTGCTTTATAAACTACAGACAGAGCCCGAAGTTAAGTCAGCTAGGCTTCGATCTTCACTTGCTATGCAAGTGCAAAGTAGATCAATGCTGCTTCAGTCAATCCCCAGGTTATTTTATGAACTGAACATCTGACTTGCAAAAATCCTAAGTGCCCTAGTGGTAGCTCAATAACCTCATAAGATCATACCCCTATACTTTGTGTTTACTGTCTATCATAGCTTGATTGAAATAACTGAACTTAGCTGCAAATTTTGAGCAAAAACCAAGCTCAGTTTCGTTCTCTAGACCATCGCACTATCTCTCATTGGTAGTCTGGATGCATCGCACCTCCCGTGTGATGCATGTGAGATGCATCCCTGTTTCCCTTAAGGACAGGAGTGATGATTGAATGAGACTGTTTCTCTCTCCAGAATTTGGTTTTTTCTTCATTGTTTTCAGCTCTATTCAATAGTTTTGCAGGCTATGACCAGTACATCACTGAGAAAGCCTTCTTCCTTCACATTATTCAGCCTCCATTTATAAGGAATTGTGAATGTATTTTTATGTATTTTTCATCATTTACAATCCTCCTTTGAAAATAGTAGCTTAATCAAACTGTCATCTTTTCATTCCAAAGTGTCGCAACTATCGTTTTGAGTCAAGGAAAAGAGTGTTGTAAGGTCCTCTTTCAGATAGTCGATTGTACTTTTGCCATTGTTTTGATTTGAATTGTTAGTATTTGAAGTGTCGAAAGCAGTTTCCCATTAGAAATTGAAAGTGTCATCTTAGTCTTCCTTTCTTTTTTTGAAAAGAAATTGTTGAAGTGTCGCTTTAAAGAAAAGTAGTTTAGATCTGTACTTAGTTTTCTTTTTGGCATTCTCACATTAAGGAAATGGAAAAACAAATACATGCATGTGCATTTGCATTTAGGCTGTATGCGGAAATTAATTTAGGAAAAGTTCATTTAGTGTGTGCTCTCTGCTCTCTGTTGAAAGAACCGTACTCTTCTTTCCTTAGTAGCTAGGATTTTCATTGCTAGAAGAAAACAAACAACTGTTTATCATTTTAGATTGCATATTTAGGAATTCGACATCTACATCACGCGGTGAACCTTGAAAGGAAAACTTCTTAAGAAAGATCAACTATAAAATAAACCTCAATGAACATAAAAACGCTTTGGAACCTAACACACAACATCTAGAGGTCTAGGCTAGAGATGTATTCCGACGTCGTAAAGCCTGGTAACTATCATTTTCATCATAGGTTGGGTGATTCCTCCTCTTTGATACGACAAGTGCTAGTATGGACTTGTGCTCCCACGTACCATCGAGTATATATTGGGAGACCATAATAGGCTGATATCCTTTATCCTTAGGAAGCTGTGTCTGCCGCCCTATTGATCGCAATGCATTGAACACAACATTCGGGAAGATTGACTGCCATACGTAAAGTCCTCGGTACTTTCTCTTTAATTTACCACCAAGGTGTATATTGCATTTTTGCAGTTGGTTTGGTAATCCCTCTACCTAGATTTCCAAAGTAGTCACTTTCATTCCTTTTCGACTCCTTAAAATAAAAGGTCCATCTGAGCACTTGTCACTTCAGGCTCATTAAAAATCGAAGGCAACTAGAGTCACCTTTAGCTTTTTCTCGATTCTTAAAAATTAAAAAAGCAAGTTGTGTCAAAGCGTCATAAAATTTACTTAATTCGGAATAACATCACTGTTCTCTCGTTGATCTTAGGTTGAGATAATGGAGTCCACCAATCAAGGATTTCCCCTTGGGGGGAATCCTAGTCCTTTCTCCTCTTGGGGAGATATTGGTGCTCCATACATGGCTACATTTTCCCTTCCAGGAATCACAATTGGCCTGCCGGTATGGATATTCTCGACCTCTGTCTTTCAAAACACCATAATTCCTCAGCAATCAAATCAGGAACCAGATGATGCTGGAGTTGCTCCCTCACCTTCTACTTTGTTTGTTTCTCCCTCTCCTTCTTCCTCTTTGCTTAGTGAAGCTAGTGATACTAAAAAAAAAGTAACTAAGAAGAAGAAGAAAGGGAAGGAGAAGAAGAAGAAGAAGTCGGTCCAGCCAGGGGGCAACCATGCATTGTCTGGCGAAAATCCACAAACCACACATTCTAAACCCAAAACTCCATGTATAATTTGCGAAGGAGACCACTATCATCTAGATTGTCCTTACATCCCGTGGATCTTAAGAGACTGGTCTCCCTGCTTGCACCATCCAGTGTCATCAACCTCTATCAATCATGTTGAGAATACACCATTGACTAGTGAAAATGAAGTCAATGGGAAAAAAGGAAAATCTAAATTTCCTTGTAGATTGTGTGAAGGTGACCATGCCCTCCACCGTTTCCCTTTTCTAGACAAAGCTAAAAGAGTCTTGGATAACCATCCTGCTTCACCGCAGCGACTTCTGCCTAGATACAAGAAATTCTTGCCAAGTCCATCGCTAGTTGAAAATTTGACTGACATACCTCTGTTGTCGGTCGAATTGCCTATCATTGAAGATAAAGCTTTTGAGTCCACACCGGACCAAAGTCAATGGGTCGGGACGGCAGCCGACCCAATATTGCCTTCAGAAAGTCCACCTTCAGATGATATAGTCTCCAAAGAGAATGAGAATGACACTATTCAAATTATTTTTATTAACTCAGAGTCTGATGAACATGGAGGTAATCTACCCATTCCTTTACCACAGCAAGGAAGTTCCCCATTTCAAGAGACTCATCAGGCCGTTCATCCGGTCCCTCCTCCAAGTACTCTAGTCGTTTCTTTTGATTGGAATCTACTAGCGGGACCTTGCCTTCCATCTAATGTGCCATTCAGAATCATAGTGCAAGTCTACAGAATGATCATGGCTAGCACTATCATAGATGAAGGGGCTTCTGTGAGTATCCTTTCCTCAACTGCTTGGAAAGTGCTTGGTTTGCCATCGCTTCTGCCTGAGAGTCAAAATTTGTCAGGCTTCAATAAAGGAACCAGTCGACCATTAGGGATCCTTCCAAATGTGCCTACAACTTTGAGAAGGAAAAACGTTCACTTGAACATGATGGTAGTCCAAGGGCCACTAGATTACAATCTACTCCTCGGGCGTTACTACTTTTGCAGCATGGGAGCTATTGTTTCCTCGCTCTTTCGGGTGATGTGTTTCCCATATGAAGGAAGAATGGTACATCTTGTCAACCAGCTTTCATTTGCCAGTTCAAACACGGCTTTGAGTCAAATGCCATCCCTAAATGGTCTCTTTTCACAATGAATATCTCTTCAACCTCCAATTCATCTACCTAATCATCACGAGTGATTCGGTGAATGTAACGAAGATTAGGGGGCATGCACCTTGGTCTGCTTCGGCAGGCAAACCCAGATGAAAAGATAGATTTCCTTGTAGGATATATGACCAGTCTGACACACCAGTCCATGTAGGATATGGGATCAATCTAGAAAAGGATCTCCTCATCGTAGGTTATATGATTGGTCTGAAATTCCATTTCCTTATAGGATTGGGGATCAGTCCGAAACAGGATCTCCTCGAAGGTTATGTGATTGGAAGTGCCGACCCATACCACTCACCTTTGTCTACTTCGATAGACAAAGCCAAGGAAGTGTTTTGTCTACTCTGCAGACAAAAAAATCTTGCTTAAATGCAAGGACTTCCATATGGTGACCTGGAAACTCTACTTTTCTTTATACCTGGGGGCATGCAAACCTTTTTATGCAAGTGAAAAGCAACCAGCCTTACAGTGTTTTAGCTTAGCTCCTAGTAACAACTTCTTAGGTTAGGTGATTGGTCTGATCCACCATTCACCTTTGTCGGCAGCCCTGACAAAGAAAAGGAAATGTTTTTTCTAAACTATCCTACTTAACCTCAGTAGTTCATACTGGTGAGTGCAGTTAGCTCTGTAGTTTGATCGTTTCTAGCCTACATCAAAAGGCACTGAGCAAAGTTTTGCATGGGGCAAGCTCACTAAAAAATGAACCTACAAAATAAGAGACATCTTTAAAAGACGACTGGAGCGAGCAATGTTTCCGCAAAGTTCAAGCTCATTGAAAAATAATCCTAGCAATGAGCAGTGTTACCGCAAGGTTCAAGCTCATTAAAAAATAAACCTGCCATTGAGCATAGCTTCTAAAGATTCAAGCTCATTAAAAAATGAATCCACCCTTGGTAAATAACCTTTGTGATTGCATTGCTATCAACATTTTGAGCCTTGGTCGTGTTCTTACCATCACCTCCACTCTTTTAGCTGATCATACACCTCCACTTGATTGTTTACCCTTTTGAGGAATAGTTGCGACAAGTGATTCTATTAGCCACCCTCATTACACTGCCATGTTTGAGAAGTTCCAAACTTACCTGGAACCAGTTGCTACCCGGATACATCACTCGTTCCTCAAAAACGAGTCTCTTTTAAGCTCTTTTTAGACTCGTAAAATATGAAAAGATTGTTGAGCTACTGGCCTTTCCAGCTCGTTAAAGTAAAGGGAAGCGCCATCCCTCCTCTATATTTTAATCTTTTTGGACCTGAGGGATCATTACACAAAAAGATCGAGCACTTGTCTTGTTCAGCTCGCTAAAACTATCGAAAAGTCATCCCTTTCATATTATTTTATACTTTTTCAGACTTAAGGGATTATACCATGAAAAAGGACTACTGGAGTTTCCTTTCCGTCTCTTTTCAAACTCTCTAAATATGAAAAGGATTGAGTTGTCTTTTTCGTTAAACTCGTTAAAAAAATAGCGACAAACTTGTCTATTTGGACAAGAGCGAGTTTCACTGTCGCTAGACTCGCTAAAATAGAGCGATAGGTTTGCCTGAAGGGAAAATTATAGAACAAGCATATGTTATCCTCCTCAAGCTTGACAAAAATAAAGAGGTATTGGTTAGCAATGACTGGGGAAAAAGGGAAGAAAACTTGAAGAACTTCATTGGTAGCAGGTCGCTCTTGAACATGACACTTTCACTCCATCACCATGAAAATGAATTTATAAAGCTGAGCATGAGAATGTCTGCCTCAGCTAGATCATGAAAATAATATGAAGATAGTGTATTGTATTGTATTTTATACAGGTCACCTTCTAGTTCAAAAAACCTCGAATCCTCATGATAAAGCATTTCACCTGACATCAGAAGATTTATGACCTCATGCTTTAGGGGGCAACTGTTATAGACATATTTGGGCACTACAACCCCAATCACATATGTCGATAAACCAAGGGCTCTCAAACCCCTAAAAGTGTTGTTTCACACCCTAAAAGATCAAGGTCAACTGATTACATCATTTCCCAGAAGTTCTCCCTGAAAAACTACTTAGAGCTGGTCAAAACTGGACCATACAGACTGCTCCATGCTGAGGGTGTGATGCATCTCACCTGCTACACACAAAGGGTGTGATGCATACTGAAAATCCCTTCTGTAGGGTGTGGTAAGTGAGAGCAGACAAATGGCAGAGGTAGTTTGCTAGGTGGAAACTCAGAGAATCTTCTAGAAACTACTCATATGATACTTGCCTCTCTGAATTCGCCCAGGGATGAGTAAGAGATCATGAAATCTCCAAGTGGAACCAAGAACTATCAGTGAAATGACACTAATCAAAAACCCAGAAGCTGACTCACCCCTCTGCAAATATCTATAAATGGATCCCTCATCCCAGAGATCCAAAGGTTGGAATTTTGTAATTTGTAAGGAAGTGCTGTTGGTTTCTCTTTGAGACATTGTATTGTTGGGTGATCTTGCTTTTCATGAGGTGAAGAGGGCTTTCATGCTGGGAGGATGATGTTGGATCAGACAACTGGGTTGTAATCCTCTCTTCTACTTCTACTATCAATAAAGTTATTTGAGTTTTCCTCCATATACTTGTGCACTTGTAAATCTTGTATTTGTGAATGAAATTGTATGGTTAATGTACATCTGATTCTACATTGTTTATGGTATTATAGATATCAATGCTTTGATGGTATTTTGCTGCTTTGCCTTTGCAGGTGTTCTTTGAAGCGGGACAAGTGAGAAAGGAGTAGCGAAGCTCTATCAAAGGAGAGAGGAAACAAGAAAAGAGCGAAGCGAAAGACTGAAGTTGGTGCTCTCTGCTTCTCTCTCATTTATCATCCATAAAGGAAAACAAAAGTTGCTTTGAATTGTTTTTTTCTAAGATAGCTACCCATCTTAGTGGGACTAGCAGATAAAATAGCAACACTAGTTTTCCCGGAAACACCCTATACCATTGAATACCACAAATCATAGTGATATGTGCTTGAGTGTGGGTTAAGTAATTGCATTGTGGGAGAACTAATATGCATTAACAATCTATATCAAAAGAAGAAAGGTGCAACTAATATGCATTTACAATATATATCAAAAGAAGAAAGGTGCATTGTAGAATGCGTGTGGGGTCATAAGAGAGGCATCATGTCACTATACCATGGATATAAAAATAAAAGGGTATAAAAAATGTGAATAAAAAAATGGATACATACAATATTTAGTGAAAATATGGGTTTTATAAATTGGGAAGGTGTATTGTATTATATTGGTAGGGGGTTAGATAATGTGATTTTTAGAGGTATTTTCCAATATGTAGTCAAATTAAGGGTATTGTTTAGTATTCCATGAACGCACGTGCTATGTCAGAAGTTCAGTGAGTGAAGACCCCGTGGGACATGGTGAATGAAGAACTTGATTTGTGTGACAACTTCTGCATTCATTATAGCTTAAGAATATTTTTGGTGCGACGAGAGGACAAATTTGCAATATAAAATTTGCAAGAAGATCAAGGACCTGACCATTAAAGGATAAATTTGATAAGTATGATTCCTTCGGGAAAGGATAGTCCTTGCGATAATCAACTTCATAATTCCATGACTTTATGAGAGATGCATATTCCTAACCCGAGTTTGATGTGAGAGATTTGCATGAAGATGAATGAACTACAACATATTCTAGAAGTTGAGCATAAGTAAAATCATGAAAATTTGAAAGGTCACACCCAAAATACCAAAAAAATTCACACATGAATTCACATCGAGTGAAACCATGCAGATAGATGAATTATGAAACAATTGTCATTGGATTATTGTTGTAAAGGTTTGATAGACAGTGTTGGCTTAATTGGGCCTAACCTAGGTTCTGAAGAATTATTTAGCAAAAAAAATCTCGCAGCTACCGGCCCTTTCGGCAATAGCCCGTGAAGCGCGGACTGAGGTCTCACTCGAGGTAGCAGGGGAGGGTGCTGGAACCAGGTTTTCGCACCCTTGGGATGTCTAGATGTGGTTTTGGAGGCTTCGCACTACTCTGCTTTGTGCAGGTCTGAACCCAGGATTTCCTTTATTGATTACTACGACGTTGTTTATGTATTGGATTTACTTATTATGGTCTTTAAGCAAAAATTTATCAAATGTAACCCGTTCATATATTTAGAATAAACACCAATTCATATAACAGAGACAGATGCATATAAATAGTAACAGTAAAAGCCAGATCGCGATAATTCAGATTTAACACAGAATTCCAGAAACACTTATCTTTATTTACTTTCTTCACCAATGCATCTAGATCCGCCCTGTGCACTTAGCTGTAGGGGTCCACGCACACAGTTGCAGACTCTTCCAGGGGTCCTCGCTATATTTATACCTTTCCATGGACCACAATCCATGGGTGTGCCGACACATTTACATTTCTTTACATTATTTTTGGGTGGACTACACTTTTGACTCTGACTTATTACAAATTGCGCCCCATGCATCCACGGAGTCTTTTCCCTATTTTTATCCAAAATTTCAGGTTGTGCACCTCATGACCATTGCGTGGGGCTTCCACTACCCAAAAGTCCCCCAACACAATCATCGTGACTCGTCCCGAGTCACTCAACTGGTTCGGCCACCTTTGCATGGGGATCATTGACCATCCTCTGTGCGTCAATTGTGCTAGCAGCAAATTATTCTGTCAGTCGCTACATTTGTTCCATGTGTGTCACCGACACCTCTATCCCTGTATTGGTTGTTTCTATCGTGGCAACCTCATCCTGCATGTGAGCTACCCGATGCTCGATAATGGTTGAAACCACGAATGCCTCATCCAGCCATGGTTGGAGACGGGATTTAACCATGACTTCCTTCTTTCTGGCGGCATCGGCTTGGCTTTTCAGGTCCTGGGCCTCCTGCATCTTAGCTAAGTGCTGCGTAATATCAATAGCCTGCACAGTGCTTCTGAGCTGGTCGTAAGCTTTATGGAGCTCCCCGGCCTCGGTTTCCAATTGGAAAAGTGTTGGATCCTCCTAAAGGGCGGTGAGCGTAATAATTGACTAGGTTAGCAATTCGGTACATTCCGCTATGGAATGTGTGAGCATTGCTCACCCCATATTAATAACGTTCCCGCATTGCTCTAGGATCTTTAGAGGTGTGGATGGCACACCATGTAGTTTTAACTCAGTGATCTGTGAGCTGAGCTCTAGTTGGATCCGTGCAGCCTCCTCCTTTGCATTCTGAAACCCAGGAACCAACTTATGGATTTGTGTCTCAATAGGTGCGTCTTCTGTGATTTCTAGTTCTTTGGCACTCGAGCAGGCATCCGCGACTACTTTCTCAACCTGTTGATTTTGTGTGACTGCCTCGTCGCGTTGGAGGCATAGCTGCTCAATATTAATTCTCTACTCCTGACGAGATTTGTTTGGCGAAATAATTCTTCCGAACCTGGGTCAAGCCCAATTAAGCCAACAAATGGTTTCATTGCCAGCCCTTTCAGCAACAGCCCGTGAAGCATGAACTGAGGTCTCATCCGAGGTAGCAGGGGAGGGTGATAGAACTAGGTTTCTGCACCCTTGGGATGTCTAGATGTGGTTTTGGAGGCTTCACGTAGTGTTCTGCAACTTCGTGCTACTCTGCTTTGCACACGTTTGAACCCAGGATTTCCTTTATTGATCAGGTGCTCATGTTCTAAGTGTCGTAAAATGCTCAAAATTTAAAGTTCTTAGAACTAGTTCAAAGTTGAATGACTGGAAAGTGCTTGTCTTCCCGATTCCGGCGCCGCAAACGGTTCGAAAAACGGTTGCCGTATGAGGAAGTTATGGCAAAAAGAAGAATTTGTCCATAACATTAGAAATTTTAATTTTTCAAAAAAAAAATTAAAAAGGAATATTTTGGGCACGAAATCCGAGGCAACCACCAAACATTAAATGTAACTGCAGTTAAGTTGGCGGAATTTTGGCAGGAGCGCCAAATTTGGCGGACCTGCCATAATTGGCGGAGCTATCTGGAGTTAACTAAAGTTAGCTGGAGTTTTTCTAGGGAAAAACTGGAGAAACTTTAAATGGCCATAACTTTGGCTAGGAAAGTCGGTTTTGAACGAATTGTTTTTTGATTTTGGGTATTTTTGACCTTCTGAAGCCATTGGTGCAAGTCTTACAGCTATCTGAGGTTATTTGCAGAGGTTTTGGAGTCGTGAAAGTTCTAGGAGCCACCAGGGCCCAGTTTTGTGAAGACTGTATAGGGTTGCAGGTATCCATTGGAGGTGATCCAATAGTCAATCCTGAAGGATTCAAGTGTTCTGAATCCATTTTTACCATCTATTTCTCCTGTATATGCTTCTATTCATCTGTGTTTTCAATTTGAGCATTTAATAAAAACAAGGACAAGCCCGGTTGGGAGCTTTGGACCCAGCAGACATAGCCCTGGAGGGGGTGAACTGCTTTATCAACTTCTTTTGCATTTGTGGTTGATTTATTTTGCAGATAAAATTCATTTTAATGTGTTAAACTGTAAAAGGAAATAACTCTGCTATGCTTAAATGGGTCATGAACAGCTGAAAATTTCATGTGTTTTCTTTCTGCAAGACATGGAAATCTTTTAAACATGTTTAATTCTGAATTGAATACCTTGAAAACAAATTTCAAGTAGTTTCAAATTCAGATCAAGTTGGTATCAAAGCTCAGGGTTTTTGTGCAAAGATCTTCTAACTGTCTTGCGAAGTATTGATGCTTACCAGGTTGAAACTTAAAAGAAGGGAAGGACAGTTGACTAGAGAACGAGAGAATCCTCAGTCAAGGAAGGCCAGAGAGCCATCACCTCCACCTTCAATTTCACCCTCAAGAGTCTCAGCAGAAGCTTCAAGGATGTCTGAACATGAAGGAGAAATTCCTACAGAGACAGATCAAAGAGAAGAAGAAAGAGTCTTCAGAAAGGCTTTCTTGGACCTCACTGAAATGGTGAGGATATTGTACCAAGAAAGAAATGAGAAATTGGCTGGAGAAGGGTCCAAACATCCACATGAAGGAGAGGGCTCTTCAGGAGGTAAGAAGGATGATGATCATTCCAATAAAGGACATGGAGGAAATGGTGATCCACCACCCCCATCTTCACCTTCCTCCTCTTCATCTTCGTCTTCTTCTGTTCATAAGCATAGATCCTCTGGAAAAAGTCCTTTTTTGAAGCTTGATGTAAAATTCGAATTACCTATGTTTAATGGTGAAGTGAATGCAGAAAAGCTTGACAACTGGATTAGGCAGTTGGAAGTTTACTTGAGGATCCAGAATATGCATGATGATGCCACAAAGATTCAGTTGGCTTCTTTGAGAATGGATGGAGCAGCATTGGTCTGGTGGGAGGCCAAGACTAAAGAGGAGATCAAGAAATTTGGTAAGGTTACCTTAACATGGCCTGAATTTCTGTTAGCCATTAAAAAAAAGTTTTATCCTCTTGCTCACATGCAGAAGGCCATTATGAATTGGTAAAATTTCAGACAACTTAAGGGTCAAAGTGTCCAAGACTACACCCAAGAATTCAGGAGAAGAGCTCTCTTGTTAGGGGTAGATTTGCAGACCCAGGAAACCTTGCTGAAATACATTGGTGGCTTGCATAGGTACCTTAGACACACCATCTTGATGTTTAACCCTACTAGCCTGGATGAGGTTTGTGTCCAAGCTACCCATTTAGAGGCAAGGGGAAAAAACACATTTGAAGAGGGTAGAAACAAGCCCAGAGAAAAACTCCAAGGGAAAGGGCAAAAAGAATGCATCTGTCAAACAGGAGAGTGAGAAAGTGATCTTTAAACACTGTTCTAAACCAGGCCATGAGGCGAAAAACTGTTGGAAATTATATCCTGAAAAAAGACCTCAATTTAACAAATCCAAAGGGAAACAGAAAACTGCTGCTACTACATCTACACCACAAGATTCAGGTGATGAAATCAAAATTACAGCCATGGGTTTGAAAAACTTGAAGGAAAAAGAAATTGAAACTCAAGCCAGCACTAGTACCTCAAACTGCCATGTACAAGCTCCTAATGAGGAAGAAAGAATTGAACTGTTTCATGTGAGGGTGATTTCAAAACATACTAAATTTGACACACTTTTTGATAGTGGGTCACAAGAAAACCTTATATCAGAGGACTTGGTCAAGAAGCTTAAACTTGAGACCATTCCACATCCGAAGCCATATCCACTTGGATGGATTTGCAAGGATGCAAAATTACAAGTTTCAAGAAAGTGCACATTGCGCTTTGCAATTACTGCACATTTTATTGACACAGTTGAACTTGATGTGGTACCTTTTGATATAGCAGGAATTGTTTTGGGAAGTCCTTACTTGTTTGACAGGAAAGCTATCTTTCATCGCCATGAAAACAAATATCATCTGTTCAAAGATGGCAAGGAGTTCATTGTTAGAGCTCATCGCAAGAAGACAAATATAGCGATGGTGAATGCAGGACAGGTAAAAAGGCTAGTCAATTCAAGTAAGAATTTTGTTCTTCTTATGATTAAGCCCAAGGTTGATGTGAATCATGAGTCATTTGACAATTGTGATCCAAAACTTAAATCAGATCTATATGATGTAGTTGATGCATATCATGAGATGTTTCAGGAGCCAACAGGTTTGCCTCCTAAGAGGAAGATTCGACATGAAATCCATTTGCATCCAGATTGTCCTCTTCCAAACATAAGGCATGTACCGCATGTCTATTATGGAGAATGCTGAAATAAAGAAGCAAATCAAGGACTTGTTGGACAAGGGCTTCATAAGGCCAAGTACTTCGCCATGTGGGTCACCGATTGTATTGATTCCAAATAAAGATGGCACTTGGCGTATGTGTGTTGATTTCAGGGCCTTGAACAAGATAACAGTAAAGAATCGTTACCCACTCCCAAGGATAGATGATTTGCTAGACCAGCTGAAAGATGCTCGATATTTCACTAAGCTAGACTTGCGCAGTGGATATCATCAAGTAAGAATTGAAGAAAGTGACATTTGGAAGAAAGCCTTTAAAACCAAACAAGGACTCTTTGAGTGGCTTGTGATGCCGTTTGGTTTGTGCAATGCACCTGCAACTTTCATGCGGGTAATGGATGATGTCTTGCGTCCTTTTCTTGATGATTTCGTTATTGTCTACTTAGATGACATCTTAATTTTCAGCAAGTCTAGAGAAGATCATGTCATGCATGTTAGGAAAGTACTTGATGTTTTTAAGAAGAATCAGTTATTTCTTAAAATGTAAAAGTGTGAATTTGGAAAGACTTCTTTGGTTTATTTGGGACACATAGTAGGAGGAGGTGCTTTGAGAATTGATCCTGCTAAGATTGAGGCTATTGTGAAGTGGCCTACTCCCAAATCCATAACAGAGGTAAGAAGTTTTTTGGGTGCAGCTCAATATTGGAGGAAATTTATTTCTAACTTCTCTTCTATAGCAGCTCCTATGCATGAAGTGACAAGTGTGAAGCATGCTTTCCAATGGGGAGGCAAGCAGCAAAACGCTTTCGAATCTTTGAAAGAGAAGATTAGTTCAGCTCCAGTCCTTGCATTACCGGATTTGAGACAGCCATTTGAGATACAAACTGATGCTAGTGATTATGCTATGGGTGCAGTTCTTCTACAACATGGTAAGCCTATTGCTTTTCATTCTGAAACTTTTAATGGTGCTGTTGTAAATTATCCTACATATGATAAGGAGTTGTATGCGTTGGTACAAAGCGTCAAAAAGTGGAAACACTACTTGATGGGCAAAGAAACTGTTATACATACTGACCATCAGCCCTTACAGTACTTGCAATCACAAAGCAAGTTACAACAGTCACGACACTTCAGATGGATGGGCTTCTTGCAACAGTTCCATTTGGTAATAAGGTATAAGAAAGGTACTTTGAATAAGGTTGCTGATATGCTTTCAAGGCCTATTATTGGTGTTGTTACTTTACTTAAGAATGATTCCATTGTACATGATATTTACATAGAACAATATGCATCTGATGATGACTTTAAAGATATGTATGCTAACTTGAGTAAAGGGAATCATGTAGAGGAAAATGACTATCACATGCATAACAATTTGCTGTTTCATTTGGGCAAGTTGTGTATAGAGGATAAATGTGATGAGAGAAGCTCATTCTTCTCTTATTGCTGGCCATTTTGGTGTGAGCAAAACAGTTGCACATCTACAGAGGTATTGCTATTGGCCTCGCATGGTAGATTCTGTTTCAAGGTTCATAAGAGGTTGTTCATTATGTGCTACAAGCAAGCCTAGCAATAGGAAGCTTGGTTTGTATACTCCTTTGTCGGTACCTTCTAGACCATGGGAGAGAATTTCTATGGATTTTGTAGGAGGTTTGCCAAAATCTAGAAAGCAACATGATTATTTATATGTAGTAGTTGATCGTTTCAGCAAAATGTGTATACTTATGCCTTGTAAGAAAACTATAACTGCTGAACAAACTGCTGAATTATTTTTTCATCATGTATGGATTCACTTTGGTTTGCCTACTTCCATTATTAGTGACAGGGATTCCAGATTTGTGGGGAATTTTTGGTCCAACCTATGGGAGATGATGGACACAAAGTTGAAGAAAAGTATTGCTTTCCATCCGCAAACAGATGGACAAACCGAAGTTGTGAATAGAACCATTGTGCACCTCTTGAGAGGTTATTGCAGCAAGCATCCCAAGCTTTGGGATGAACATTTGCACTACATACAGGATGCTTACAATCGTGCCAAGCACTCTTCCACAAACACCTCACCGTTTGAAGCTTGTTTTGGTTATTTGCCAAAATCACCTCTTGATTTCATTCTTGAGAAAGATGTTGCCATTGAGGGACATAGTGACATTGACAAATCTCGTTCATTCATTGAAAGGATTCAGCAAATACATCATCAAATTCAAGAACAGCTTGAGAAGAGTCAAGGCAAGTACAAGGAAAGACACGACAAGCATAGAGTCGATCACAAGTTTCAAGAAGGAGATGAGGTATGGCTGTACATTAGTAAGGAAAGGATGCAAGGAGAAGGTAAAAAGCTGAAGCCTATTCGTTATGGTCCATTCAAAATCCTCAAGAAGGTTGGAAATAATGATTTTCAATTAGATTTGCCTTCCTACATGCAAATGTATTCTGTTGTCAATGTGGAGAACTTACGTTTGTATGAACCTCCTTTGATTGCTGATCATGAAAATGCTGTTCAGCTTCCATCTATAGAAGATTTCTCGCTAGAATTCTTAGATGAGCTGAAAGAAGATACAATCCTTGACAGAAGGACACGCACTTCAAGAAGGGGCAGTGTAGATTATGTTCGGGTTGGTTTCAAAGGCAACAAACCGAACAAGGCAAAGTGGATGGAGGTGGACAGAGTGAGGGAGCTGTACCCTCACCTCTTTAACAGGTAGTTGAAGGCTTTTGGGGTCCAAAAGCTTCCCAATGGGGAGGCGTGATCAGGTGCTCATGTCCTAAGTGTCGTAAAATGCTCAAAATTTAAAGTGCTTAGAACTGGTTCAAAGTTGAATGACTGGAAATTTCTCATCTTCCCGATTCTGGCGCCACAAACGGTTCGAAAAACGGTCGCCGTATGAGGAAGTTATGGCAAAAAGAAAAATTTGTCCATAACATTAGAAATTTTAATTTTTCAAAAAAAAAATTAAAAAGGAATATTCCGGGCACGAAATCCGAGGCAACCACCAAACATTAAATGTAACTGCAGTTAAGTTGGCGGAATTTTTGTAGGAGCGCCAAATTTTGCGGACCCACCATAATTGGCGGAGCTATCTAGAGTTAATTAAAGTTAGCTGGAGTTTTTCTAGGGAAAAACTGGAGAAACTTTAAATGGGCATAACTTTGGCTAGGAAAGTCGGTTTTGGACGAATTTTTTTTTGATTTTGGGTATTGTCGACCTTCTGAAGCCATTGGTGTAGGTCTTACAACCATCTGAGGTTATTTTCAGAGGTTTTGGAGCCGTGAAAGTTCTAGGAGCCACCAGGGCCCAGTTTTGTGAAGACTGTATAGGGTTGCAGGTATCCATTGGAGGTTATCCAATAGTCAATCCTGAAGGATTCAAGTTTTCTGAATCCATTTTTACCATATATTTCTCCTATAGATGCTTCTATTCAACTGTATTTTCAATTTGAGCATTTAATAAAAACAAGGACAAGCCCGGTTGGGAGCTTTGGACCCAGCAGACGTAGCCCTGGAGGGGGTGAACTGCTTTATCAACTTCTTTTGCATTTGTGGTTGATTTATTTTGCAGATCAAATTCATTTTAATGTGTTAAACAGTAAAAGGAAATAACTCTGCTATGCTTAATTGGGTCATGAACAGCTGAAAATTTCATGTGTTTTCTTTCTGCAAGACATGGAAATCTTTTAAACATGTTTAATTCTGAATTGAATACCTTGAAAACAAATTTCAAGTAGTTTCAAATTCAGATCATTTATTGCTTACTACAATGTTATTTATGTATTGGATTTACTTATTATGGTCTTTAAGAAAACATTTATCAGATGTAACCCATTCACATATTTAGAATAAACACCAATTCATATAATAGAGACAGATGCGTATAAATAGTAATAGTAAAAGCCAGATCACGATAATTCAGATTTAACATAGAATTCCAGAAACACTTATATTTATTTACTTTCTTCACCAATGCATCTAGATCCACCCTGCGCACTCAGCTGTAGGGATCCGCGCACACAGCTGCGGACTCTTCCAGGCCTCTGTGCACACAGCTGCAGAGCCTCTACCTACTACCCAACCCTTCGACTCAGACTTACAGATGTTTTTGACTTCCTTCCTTAGATACCCATTACATAGTAGATCCAAAATTATCCTACAAAACTTAACCTCTCTAACCATAGAGCCTCACTCTATTTATACCTTTCCATGGACCATGATCCATGGGCGGGCCGACTCATTTACATTTTTTTACATTATTTTTGGGTGGACTACCCTTTTGACTCTGACTTATTTCAAATTGTGCCCTGTGCATCCGTGGAGTCTTTTCCCTATTTTTATCCAAAATTTCAGGCTGCGCGCCTCATGACTGTTGCGCGGTGCTTCCGCTACCCAACAGACAGGAAGGTATGTTCCTTTTCGTAGCAAAGGAAAGGCTCCACAACTGAGTGCATGGAGGCCTGGGTAGAGTCTCCCGCTAAGTGCGCGGACCCCTGCAACTGTGTTCACAGGGTAGAAGAGCCTATAATCAATGAACTAAAGATCAATAAAGAAGGATTTTTGAAGAATTACTGTGTATTTCCATGAAATCCGTTTATGTTATATTTCGCTGATTGAATGATATGTTTGTGAAATAATGAATGAGTATTGTGTGAATGTATTAGATCTGTCTTATTAATGCATGTTATGAATAATTGTCTAGTTCCGCGAAGTTAGAAGATATTTCCTTTATTTTTCTGATGAATTAAGTAGATTTATGAGAAATCCGATCTAGGGTCATGTGTAGATGTGTGAAAGTAAGTAAGTCAACTGTCTTAGGTCTATAATTGTTGATCGAAGGCCTTCATGAAGGTTTGGAAGCCGGTTAACCTATTTATAGTAAAATAGCCCTAGAAAATTATTGATATGCATGGAAGCAGATCTAAGGCACTAGAAGACATCACACTAGTCTTTGGATGCATAAAATTGGTTCTTTCATCCCCCTATACTTCTTCGAGTGAGAATATAGCATGAGTTACATAGGTTGTTGTCGAAAGGGCCAAAAGTGTGGGGTTTTGTTGGTTGACGCAACTAATTCTAAACCTGGGTCAGGACCTCCTAAGCCAACATATGGTTCCGTTATCGGGACTGGGATCTTCTTAAGAGATGCGTGATGTCGCATCATTGGAATCCGACTTATAAAGAGATTGAAAAGTGGTTAGATCAAAATATTCACAAGTTTGCAACTCAAGAAAATATGAATCTGCCCCTATTGACGCTCGAACTTCTAAAGTAAGTGGCAATTATCCGTCATGTGTCAAGGAAGGTGGAAGCTCGATAGTCCTATAGTGTGGATGCTAGAAATGGTGCTAAGACTAAAGACGTTCGATAACAAGATCGCGCGGGCTATCGATCACTGGCTTGATTGAATTCTAGGAGGGTTTGTTATTGAATTTGCAGTGGACACATCAGTGAGCTATAACGAAGCAGAGCGAAAATTCTTCAAAGGACTACGAGGTAAGTATGTAAGGTCATTAAATACTTGGATTAATATGTTGTTGTGTGAAAATTGGATAATGCCATTACCTTGATGTTCAGAGCTACGTGAAGTGAAATGTTATTTAGAAATCATGAAGAATCACGTCTAGAACATAGCCCATTGATTGGACCTCCTTCAAGTGACAACGAAGGGGTGGCACAGACTATGTCATGAAGTGTTGTTTAGCTAATAACGCAGGGTATTCCTAGAATACATCATCCATACACCACACCTCCACCTCCACCTCCACCACATACACCCTCACCCACACCTCCACCTCCACCTCCACCACATACACCCTCACTCACACCTCCACCTCCACCTCCACCGCATACACCCTCACCCACAACTCCACCTCCACCTCCACTATTCAACATGGAGAATGCAATGAAGATGTCGATCTTCAAGGGTATAGGAAGTGAAGATTCGGAGTAGTTCTGGTTTGTTGTGAATGTTATATGGAAAACGCAACAAATCACCGATGACAATATAAATAAGGTGCAGTTGGTTACCTCCTTGCAGGATCATGCACTAACATGGTACATTAAATATTGCTCTAATAATCCTCAAGCATCATTAACAAAGACTCAAACAACCCTAAACAAAGAATTTAGTAAGCCTAAATTTGAGGTGCAGTCGGTGATTGAATTTAAGGAGATCCTAATGAGAGTCGATGAGACACCTTAGGACTTTGATAAGAGGTTGAAGTGCCAGATCAGGTAGGCTAACATGCAAATCTCATATACCCATTGTCACGACTGGTTTATTGCCTCATTTTTTTCGCACTTAAGAATACCTTTGTCACAACAGAAGATAGCCACACAGGCAGAAGCGTAGGAGATCACGATGAGGCTGCACACATCACCTATTAAGAATACAAACCTGGGCATACAATAGATTCATTCACAGTTAGAGATCCTACACCTGGAATTATAGTCTTAAGAAAGAGAAGGAGACGAAGTTAGAGGCATACACAGAGGTTTGGTACTTGAAGTGCAAGGGCCACAAGCATGATAAAGATCATTGTCCATTCTACAGGAATTGTATTATAGGAGGGGGGCCAGTCCCCCTAAAACCAACAACCCCGGCTGGGCCAAGCATAGGAGATACACCTTGGTACGCCATTTGTCAAGTCACTAGGAAACACATGACGGATAATTGCCACTTACTTTAGAAGTTCGTTCAGAGACCCCAACAACTATTTTGCAATTTTTGTAATCTATAGGTTATGATGAGTGCCATTGTCGAAGTTATGAGCTAATGATGGAGAGAAACCCTACTTACCATATGCAAGTAGAAACTTGACCTCCAAATCAAGGCGCTAGTGGAGTGTTTGGAGGTTTTCAAGGCTGAGGACAAGGAAGAGGAGCAGGACCTAGTAGAGGTCATGGTCAGATCATCTGCTACAACTACAGAGAGCCAGGGAACTTCATGTGAGATTTCCCGAATCCTACACACCCTTCGTGTAAGTACTGTAGACAATTCGACCATGCCATAGAAAAATCTCTTTTGCTAATAGATACGATGCAAGAGAATAAAACACAGCCTCAGTAGCTAACGCAGAATTTAAAAATGATGAGGGCTGAGCCCCGCAAGGAATATTAAAGCATTAATGTTATACTGAGGAGTGGAGTTTTGACCGACGTAGATAAAGGCAAACAACCAGAGGAAGACAGATAGCTCCACAAATCTCCTGAGAAAGAAGTAGCCTTTGACCTTAAGTGAGTCAAGGAAACATTTATGGAAGCAAAGAAGAGCTTCACTGAGGTCTCCACCTCAGGAAGCCAGTGGAAGAGACTAGAGACTAGTACAACACAAGAGGTTGACCCTTCTGTACTTACTACTTTTTTGGAGACCTACATGAAGCTACTGCATGATAGCAAGGCTATGGAAGGATTGTAAGAATTAATAAATAAATGCACCAGTAAAGAAAAGGTCCCTGATGAACATCACACGGTAATAAATATTGGTAAGCATAAGGCACGAACATGATGCGATATGCGGCTAACAATGCAGATAGGCGATTACGAGATGGACTAGGTAATTTTGGATGTAGGGTATGATGCGAATGTTCTGCTGAAATAGACATGGGAAAGGATGGGGAGACCTGCACTGTAGTGGTCTCCGATTAAGCTTCGAATGACGAACCAACAAAAAATCATCCCCATAGGATGATTGTATGGAGTAAAGGTTGATATTGATGGTGCGAGCGCATTAATGGATTTTGAAGTTATATAAATTGTCAATGACAGTAATCCCTATCCCACACTCCTAGGAATCGATTGGGATATTGACATGAATGGGGTCATTAATTTGAAGAACGGGACTATGCCGTTCGAAAGAAAATCTCTAAGGGTTATAATGCCACTGGATCCTGTGGAAGGGGCACGCTATACTGAACCAGTCTGTGATTTTGTAGAGAGCGATGACGAGTTGGATCAGATATACAAAATTACAACGTGCGATCAGGATTGGATCAATCCAACGGTGGATGGACAGAGCACATGGGACCAGGAGATTTCATGAACTTCTAACTTAGATGAGGAATTAGAGCACTGGCAAAACCACTTACATGAAGTATCCACATTTCGGTGCAATATGATGATAAAGTCACTACACTATGTTTCATCGGAGGTACAAAAACTACCTTATTATGATTTTCTGATTGACGTAGATCTTTTTCTAGATGAATTTGAGCATGAAGTCCCTGAAGACCACTGGTTCCAAGCATTGAATTTCATGTTGGGCACTATGCATACATGATGGTGGGGTTTACACAAGGATAGTTTTGCAGGATGGAGGGATTACATATGCATGATGAAGTTACAATTTTGGCATCTTAATACAAGAATGGATGAGAACTATGGTGGGAAGGATGATCCTTGCGATCACCTCGCAAAGTGGATTAAGGCATGGGGGACAGAACCACAGCCTAAATGGGTGCATATATTTTGTCATACCTTGGATACGATACCCATGAACTGGTATCTTGAGATAGAACTCCACCACAACACTGCAGAATGGGATATATTGAGAGAAAGTTTCCTGTTAACCTTCAATTTTGAGGACGGTTTTGAAAGCATTGATGCAACACTCCAAGATATTAAAGCAGTTATCTTCAGGACACTAAAGGAACCTATGGAATGGTCCCAACCTAATTAGAGCACCCAGCTACGCCATAGATTGGAATGCTATAATGTGACCGCTGAAGAGGAGGAAGAAGATCCAAGAAATATCAATATTTTAGGAACATAAGGACAATGCGTAGTAGAAGCACCCCTAATAGAGAACCCAGACATCTCTACACCTTTAAAAACATGACAGGTAAACATTGTTATTGAGGTTGAACCGAAGTTGACGAAGGTTGGAGATTATTGGGATGATGCTATAGTAGATAAAGTTGAATTACTTCGCGAGTACCAAGACCTTTTTCCCACTAAATTTTGATATTTAAATGGCATACTTGACAATTTGGGTGTTATGCAAATCACATTGAAGCTAGATGCGAAACCTGTCAAGCAGAGGTCTTATCGCCTTAATCCGAAGTATAAGGAGAAGGTGCACCTAGAGTTTAAATAAAATGTTGGATGTTGGCATTATAGAACTTGTCGAAGAGTCCGATTGGGTGAGCCCAATGTTCATCCAAGAGAAGAAGAAAGAAGGTGAAATAAGGATCTACATAGATCTACGAAAGTTGAATGATGAGTGTGTCCATGATCTGTTCCCAATGCCATTTACCGACGAAGTGTTAGAAAATGTGGGAGGGTAGGAGGCCTATTCCTTTACTGATGGGTTTTCTAAATATCATCAAATCAGTATTGTGCTAGAGGATAGAAGAAAAACAACCTTCACAACGGATTTGAGTTGCTTTCAGTATATTGTTATTCCTTTTGGTTTAAAGAACACGCTTGCAATATTTTTTCGTGTAGTCATAGAAACGTTCAAAGAATTCATTCATAAGTTTCTGGAGGTATACTTTGATGATTGGACTATGTTTGGATTGGTCAAATGCCATGTAGCAAGTCTGCACCTAATGTTGGATACATGCCAAAGACACCAGATTACGCTAAATCTGAAAAAATGTATATTTTGTGTTCCTTTTGGGATATTGTTGGGTCATGTAGTTTGTAAGAAAGGGTTGATGGTGGACCCTGCAAAGATTGTTGTGATTGTGAACTTGGAAGCCCCTAGAAACGTTAAGTAGTTGTGTACGTTGGGACATACAGGATATTATAGAAAATTTATTAAAGCCTATGCTCAAACTACCATGCCCATGGAAAAACTGCTGAAGAAAGACACGACATTCTGTTGGGATGAGAAATGTTAGAACAACTTAGATTTGTTAAAAAAAAAGATGTCGACTACACCAATATTGGTATTTCTCGATTGGAAGAAGGAGTTTCATGTACACGTGGATGCTTCTTACATTGCACTAGGTGTAGTACTAACATAGGCAGGCGAAGGAGAATTGGACCATCCTATAGCCTTCGCAAGTTGGAAGTTGTCAAAGGTTGAGAAAAAATACTCAACGACAGAGTGCAAGGGGTTGGTCATGGTCTAAGCACTGCAAAAATTAGGCATTATCTATTAGGGGGACATTTCGATATGTATACAGATCATTCTGCCTTAAAGTACCTAGTCGACAAGCCTGTGTTGGGGGGTAATATTTGCAGGTGGTTGTTATTATTTCATGAGTGCAATTTTGAAGTGATTGTGATGCCGAGGAGGTTGAATTCCGAACCTGACCATCCATCATGGATTGAAATAGGCAAAGCACCTAGTCATTTGGAGGAAGGGTTGCCAGATGTGTAGCTCTTTATGGTACGTGTAGCTGATGACCACTTTGATGACATTATTAAATTCATAACTACATGGATGGCACCTGAAAGATATACAAATAAACAAAAGAATGAACTGATAGTTTGCGCAGCTGATTTCTCGGTCATTGCAGGACATTTGTACAAAATGGGGGCAGATGAAATACTATGGAGATATGTGTTGGAATTTGAGCATGATAGTATTCTTGTTGAAGCTCATGGGGGAGCTACGGGAGGCCTTTATGCAGGAAAAGGAACCATGTAGAAGATTTTTCACATAGGATTATGGTGACCAACATTGCACAAGGACTCCAAAGCATAGTGGAAGGTGTGTGGTGCATGTCAGAGGACTGATAGACCATCACGAAGGGACGAACTACTGCTACATCCTCAGGTATCATTGTAGGAATTTGAGAAATGAGCAATTGACTTTATTTGGGCAATTTAGCCACCTGAAAAGAAAACAGGCGCGCACTACATTATCACTGCAACGAAGTATTTGACCTAATGGGCGAAAGCATAGCCAGATAAGGATTGTATTTGGGAAACGACAAAAAAATTCTTGTTTGAGGATGTCTTAACATGGTTTGGATGCTCGAAAGTTTTAATGAGTGATAGAGGAATGCACTTTCTGAACAAAATGATCAGCGCATTGACAGACAAATTCTAGCTCTACCATGAGAAGAGCACACCATATCACCCGCAGGCAAATGGAAATGTCAAAGCTTTTAACAAAATTTTGGAGAACATGTTGAGAAAGGTATGTAATGCGCATCAGAATGACTGGGATGTGAACGTACCTATAGTGTTATGGGCCTATAGGAAAACTTGTAAGAAGATGATAGGACAAACACCGCTTAGATTGGTCTATGACATCGAAGTGGTGATGCCTATGGAGTATATTGTACCTAGTCTGTGAATAGCAACTTTGATGGATATGGCAGATCGTGAGGCCTTGGATCAATGACTCAAGTAGCTAATGGCATTAGATGAAGATAGATTTCTGGTAGTATTCCACCAACAAGTACAGAAGGAACCAAAAAAAGCATGGCATGATCGCCATATCAAGCTTTGTACTTTCAAGGTAAATGATCTTGTGTTGTTATATGATGGCAAGTTCAACAAATTTTCGAGTAAATTTCAGATGCATTGGTTAGGACACTATATAGTCAAGGAACTTACAGTGAGTGGTGCAATTCAGCTTGTGAAGCTAAATGGTGAACCTTTTATGGGAAAAGTGAATGGGAGCCAATTGAAGTTGTATGCAGGGGACCCGATACAATGAATATATGGCATAAGGACAGTCTTAATGCTTCAGGCAGTTGCAAGGGAGTGCGAGACTCTAAACTAAACTTCCCAACTAGGAGGATGTGATAGTGAGGAGAAAATAAATCCTTTCATCCTGAAGAGGTGCGCGCATAGAAACAGAAGGGTGGACAATGAAAGAAACACAAGTTTGATAAGCAGACACATATTGATCCCATGGTGCTAACAGAGGGCGGCCTAGATGAGATCAAGGACAAGATACGAGACACAATGGCGAAGGTGTTACAACAATTTGAGAAGCAATACATGCAGATGCTAGGGAGCATCCAGAAGGATCTATGCGAGCTACAGATCTAGGTGAACAAGATTCAGGTGGATGTTGGGAAGGCGAGCGACACGCAAGTGAGATTGACGCAGGGAAGTAGCACAGTCACAGAGATTGAATGGACTCTGTATCTCAGAGTCTTTCCTTTACTAGAAGGGTCAGTCTGTGTTGAATCAGCCGAGGATAACACTGTGCTCAGTACAATGAAGGATATGGGGCTAAACCTTGCCACGCTGCCACTTCATACTCTTCACACCCTGCATTAGGGAGTCTCAGACGAGTTGAAAATTAGAGAGGAGTGCGCACTCACTGTCATCAGTGAGTTTAAAATCAACAATGAGTAGATTTTCGTAGAAAAAACTCAAGCTTTGAAGGATAAGGAGGAAATAGAGACACAACGCTAGAACCTGGTAACAGTAATTGAGCAGGCCTTCAAGTTCATGCCTGAGCTGAATATACCAAAGGATGCAGAGGCCTCAGCCAAAGTGAGGAAATTGGATGTTGCAGTATGTGCTTCAAAGGAGAAGGTCGATAAGGTGACTTTCGATTTTTGGATGCAAATAGCTGAGTTGCAGTTGAAGTTGCAGCGAACTACACTGCTAGAGGTTCAGGAATAAAGAATCATAGATATAAAAGAGTCCATGGGTCAACTTGATCCAAATTTAAACAGGAACGCAAAAAATTACAGATATAACCATAAATACAAAGATGCAGTAGAAACAACACTTCATTTCATTAATATCAAATAATGAAAGATGCTTACAAAAGGAATGAAAATAAGACTAGCTCGGGCAATGGTAGCTTATCTCTGAGAAGAGATGTGGCAGCTACATGCCTATAAATTGTGTTAAAATAGGGCTCAAAGGCCTATTTATTATTAAGAAACAATGTAAAACCCTAAACATCCAAAATCCTAACACTAGGATATGAAGTGCCAAACGAGCCCCGTTTGGGTAAATTGGTACATTAATTTCCCTTGGTTGTAACTTTGGCATACGATCTCCGTTTGATGTGAAAAATACCTCGCTAGAAAGATCTATCTGAGGAATACAACTTTTGAATGACAAACATGGGTGTATGACCAATGTTGGTCCCAATTTTCCCAAAAAAGTCTTTTAGGGCCTCAAAACGGCTCCGAAAGTTCAAGACCCGAAAAACTGCCAAAAATAGTAAATTGTGTTGTGAATAAGGAAATTGAAAAACTAAAAGAAACAATGGTGGGGGTCCAAGTGGAATAGGTGGGTGGCCACCAATATCCACCTAGATCATTCCTCCCCCCTTAGGAAGAAATGGTCCCCGTTGCGTTGAGTTCCTCCATGAGATGTGGAAACTTCTGCTGAACTTGGTCCTTGGTTGATCTGATAATCACCCTATGAGTGACATCCGTTGAAGATTTATTAAACAAAAGGTATTACAGACTCATGTGTTGTTGTGTGTTCTATGTTATTTAAGCAACGAATCAATCAGATTGCCAATACATAGACATTTAAATGGAAAGACAGTAGAGAAATGCAGTAAGCAAACACAAAGACACAAGAATTTTTAATAAGGAGTTCACCCTATTCTCCAAGTGTTATAGACATTTTTGTGCCTTGCAGCATTGAGCATGAAATGTCCATAATATAAGGGATCCAAAGTCCCTAAACATGTTGTTCCTACCCCTATAGGAACAAGGCTAGCAAACTACAGCAATTCACAGAAGTTCTCCACCTGAAAACACTAAAAAACAGGCCAATTCTGGATCATGTCAACTGCTCCACTGAGCATCTGCGCTGAATGTCAACTGCTCCAATGTCTACCTGTGTTGAATGTCAACTCCAACAAAGGCTACCTGCGTTGAGCGTACTTGGACAAGTGGCAGGCTCATTCCTCAATGTGTCAATGCCCAGGAAGCTTCCAAAATGACACTTGCATCAAGGAATTCGACTGGTGATGAGTAAGAGGTTCCAAATCTCCAAGTGGAAGCAAGAACCTCCAAGTGGACTCAAGAACTGACAGAGGGAGAGGACACTAGTCACTTCTCAAGTTGACTCATCCTCTCTCCAAAATCTATATATGGATCTCTCCTCCATGAGATCTGGAGGCTGGAATGTTGTGAATGAAAAGAATTGCTGCTAGTTTGAGATCTGAATCATTGGGTGCTTAATGCTTTGAAAGGGGGTGAAGATAGGAATTTCATTTGCTGGGAAGAGGCGCTGGCTTGGAGCCCTTTGGGTTGTATCTCTTCTCAAACCCTTGTTATTCATCAATAAAGCTATCTTGTTTTCTCCTATATGTTGATGTTTTCTTGATGTATGATTGCATTAGTGTATTTGATTTATCTAATCCTGAATCATTTGTGAATATGAATATCTATCTTTGAGTTGTGTTCTTCTCTTGTCGCAAGTAGCTGTTCTCTTGAAGCTGGGCAAGCGAGGAGGCAAGTAGCTGTGAACACCCAAAGAGAAGAGGATCTATATCGAGGGACAAACGAAAGACATCGGTAAGTCCATTGATCTCTCCTCTCTTTCAATTCATAAAGGAAGAAATACTTAGATAGTTGTCTCTGTTTGTTGCTAAAGTACTATCACACTTTAGGTGGATAGGATCGTCCTGCATAGGCATTTTTCCCCACAACAAAATGGCGACTCCGCTGGGGAGATTTGTTTAGTCATTTCATTTGTGTCTCCATCATTTGTTTGTTTTCTAGACTCAACAACAACAATCGAACTGCATCTGTTTCTTGGATTGCAAAGTAGATAGTGCTGCCTTGATCCAGTCTTTGGGTGAGTCTATGATCTGAACAATAGACTCACAAATGAGTTGATGATCCTTGTGATAGATCTTAGTACCCCCCTCAAAGCATCCCTTTGATATTACCTTTCTTGTGTTTCTGATTTGGCCTGAAACAATGAATTTTTGAGCAAACTGTGACCCAGAACTTGAGGGAAACGAGAGTTTCTCCTCTCAGCGCAGGCCCAGTGAAGCCAGTCTGCATTTCAACGCAGTTCCCGAAGGGAGTACCTGCGCTGAATGTCAAACTGACTGTGTTGTACCTGCGTTGATCCAGTTTGGCCTAGTGCTACTGGGGTTCTCTGCCTTGTTTTGCCCTGTTTTGATCTCTGTTTTTGCAGCCATTAACCAGCATTGGTACTGATCTGAAAACTCCTTTTCCTTGCTTGCATTCCACCTCATTTTTGTGCAAAAAGATTATGAATGTTTTTATGTGTTTGTGACTTCGTTCATAGTTTTCCTTTACAAGAGTGAAGTAATCATCCTGTAGCCCTTGATTCAGATCTGATTGTGATCTTAGGAGAGAGTTCATTGGCTGTTTGCAGATTGATTATACATTTGCTTTTGTTTATGGTTTGAGTTTGTCTCTTTTGAATGTCAAAACAAAGATTCATTTCAGAAATCGTTATGTGTTGTAATCTCTTCTACCCTCTCTGATTTCGAAAAAGTAATCTTGTTTGTATTGATCATTTAAAAGCAAATTCAAAGTTGTACAAAAAGCTTTCTTTGTAGGCATCAATACTAAGAAAGCGGAAAACAAACACCTGCATTGTGCATTTTGCATCTTGATAGTTTGCATGTCTGATTTAGGAAAAGTGCATTAGAGTGTGCTGATTGCTCATTGTGAAAAGATGATGTCTTTCTTTTCCCTTTGTAGTTAGGATTTTCATCTGTTGAAAAGATTATAAAGCTTGCTTATCATCTTTAGACTGCATTTAGGAAGTTGTATCTATACATCTCGTGGTGATCCATAAAGGCAAACTGCTAAACAAGATCAACCTTAAAATAAACTGAATGAACTTAACAACGCTTTGTAACATAACGCACAACATAGAGGTCTAGGCTAGAGACGTGTTCCGGCGTCGTAAAACCTGGTATCTTACCGTTGAGTGGTTGGGTGATTCCTCCACGGTGAAGCGATAAGTATCAGTACGGATTTGTGCTCCCACGTACCGTCGCGTATATATTGGGAGACCCCTATAGGAATAAAGCCTTTATCCATAGGAAGCCGTGTCGGCCGCCCTACGATTCGCAATGCAGTGAACACAGCATTCACGAAGATCGACCGCCCGTACCTTAAAAAGTATTCTGCGGTTTTGCGAAAAGTTTGGCACACCCTCTACCTAGAACTCCAGAGCAGTTCCTTTTGGCTTTTTCAGACTCTATAACGGAAAAAGTCCATCCGAGCATTTGTCACTTCGGGCTCGTTAAAACATCGAAGGAGACTAGAGTCATCTTTAGCTTTTTCTCGACTCTTTAAAATTGAAAAAGCAAGTTGTGTCTAAGCGTCGTTAAAATTTATTTTAAACGGAATAATCATCACCTTTCCCTCGTTGATCTTCGAAGTTAGTCTACCACCAACAGAAGTTCTTGTAGAATCGCTAAAAAGTCTTTTGGATAGACTAGATATGTCTGAACAACCGTCGACATCTAGGACTGTGTCATCCGACACGGCAGCAGCAGAACCTCCTGCTGCTACTCCAATGATGTTCGCTGGTATACCATCTGTCCCGGCAAATTGTCAACAAAATGCCGGAGTCCCATCAGGGACTGCTTCGACGACATGGTTAGTTCCTATTTCTTCATCCGGATTATCATCTGGTATTTCTTATGTTGAAACTCAACAAATCAATCCAATGTGTCTTCAAAGGCCAATCTACCCTTTAAGTACTGGATTGCCACCATATGGAGGGCAGTATGCCTTTTCATTGTTCCCTCCCGGAGAACAACCATATGGGAGTTTACAACAAAGTTCAGGTCAAACTGGAATTACATCTAGCGGTTGGGTACCAATACTGCCTCAGCAACCAAGGGTTGCATATTCAATGCAACCAGTCCACCCTGTGTCGAATATTCCCACTATACCTGGTATGGTGATTGCGTCGCAAATACAAGCGCTACCTGTTGTATGTCAACCCCAAGTTTCTCAGGTTGCAATACAAGAGCCTCTTGTCTCGACAACTCAATCACAACCTCAGGTTAGTGCCTCCCTATCTGGAGCGACTCAGGCTCAAACAAGTACTATGACTCCTCATCTTGGTCAATCATCCAGTATTGGACAACAGCAAATGGTCCATCAACCAGAGCTAGTTCAATCTCAACAACCGCCATTCCAACAATCATATCAAGGACCTGAGAAACAAGTCTTTGTAAGTAATGGGCAATCGCATTTACAAAGCGGTTATCAACAACCATATTATAATGGTTATGCCCATCAACCTTGTCAAAGTTGCCAGCATCAAATACACTATGTTTGTATGCAAAGACCCACTGCTCAGGCGATTCCATCGTATCCTGGGTATGCTTCGCCTAACCTGAATCAACAGTTGCCCTTTGTAGCAACTCTAGAATTACCAGATCTAAATCGGCTGACGAATGATCCAATTGCTTATGCCCCTTGGTGGCCAGCGATTCCGCATAAACTTCCGTCAGATATTCCTAAATTTAATGGAAATCCGGGTGAAGACCCATCGAATCATGTGATGACATTCCATCTATGGTGTTCATCAAACACCCTGAATGATGATTCGATAAGACTTCGCCTCTTTCAGAGGACGTTAACGGGTCCAGCGGAAAAATGGTACATTGAATTGCCTAGAGCTTCGTTCGACAATTTCAGTACCCTAGCCACAACCTTTTTAACCCATTTTCAATTACCGATAAGGTATGAAACGGGAACGGAAATCCTTACCAATTTCAAACAGACAACGGCTACTCATATATCTGATCATATACATGAGTGGCGACGTCATCGTAGAATGGTAAAAACATACATTCCTGATCATCTATTAGCTGAATGGTTTATCAAGTCATTACTTCCTACCATCACAGAAGATGTGGCAAAGGGGGGAGTCGTAATGGAAGAGCAAGTTATCGCTCGTGCACAATATCTGGACTTGGTCTATACTCAGTCCGGCACGCTCTACGACAAAATACCAGACGCCCCTAGACCGGAATTCTCAATTCCTCCTCCTCCTAAATCAAACATTGACTCTCATGCCATCGATGGCGTGATTGGCACGACAGACACGAAATCGACAAAGGCTACATCTAAAAGGGCCCGTAAGATTTCCAGTCAAAATGCAAATGACGAACTTCTTGCCTCGGAAGTAAATGCCGTGTCGACCGACAAGGGCGAACAACTGAAGCAACCAGGGGGCAAGAAGAAAAAGAAAGGGAGAAAAAGGAAACCCCCTACGGGGTATCATATATGCGATGAGGATCATTGGACGAGAGATTGTCCACATATAGCTGAAGTTAAGAAACTCTTCAAGAGTTCAAAAACCTCAGCGGTATTGACTGATCCGTTTCCAAACCCAGGAACCCAACTGGTTGCTAATCAAAATGATTCCCGATCCCAAGTGCTTATGCTGTCTATCTCAAAGTAGCAAAATGATGCTTTGACAAGGAATAAAGATTACAGGAATCCACAACTGTCGAATAACAAGGGTAATGAACAACCTAGTAGTTCGACAACAACTTTGACCAAAGTTGTGCCACCCATCATTCCTGAACAAATGATAAAGTCGCCAAAGGGAGTAGTACACAAGTCGACATTTAATCCTTGCGCCAGAGCGGCGCAACATTATAACATAGTGGAAGATTTGGCCCAATCGCCATCCGCTATGTCGACGCTTGAAGTACTACAAAATTGTCCATCCCAAAGGCAGGCTTTGTTGTCGGCCATTGGTGGGGTTGATCCTAGGGATTCCAATCTTGTATCTTTTGATCACAAAGGATACGATCCTCAGTTACCGGCTCAACTAGCTTTCCTTATACAAGTGAAAGCCCTCAACAAAACTGTTCATCGAACAATTATTGATGAGGGGGCATCTACATGTATTATGTCGATGAGTTGCTGGAAAACTTTAGGATCTCCAACCTTGTCGCGATCTTCGACAACATTAAAAGAATTCGACGGAAGGACAAATACCCCATATGGTATCCTAAATAACTTGAAGGTTGAACTAGGAGGAAAAACAGTAGAAATAGATGTTGAAGTCATCGATGGGAATCTTGATTACAACATCCTACTGGGAAGACTGTGGATTTATGCCATGGCAGCTGTTGTGTCGACCTATTTTAGAAAGATCGCATTCCCTTTTCAAGGGGGGATTACGATCGTCGACCAACAAAACTTCCTCCCTAATGGTTCGCAAGTTACAGGAAGCATTCCCATGATCCATGGAAGCACATGTTCGCTTCAGAATATCGGAGTAGGCCTACTAAAAGATCCTACATTAATGGGAACTTTCGCCCTTCCACCACCGTTCATTGTGGGAGAAGTGGCGTCAGTAGGAACCTGCAATATGATATCTTCCGCACAAAAGATGTCAGAAAACGATATCAGCATGGATCATGCAAAGGTTTTGTCCCCAAGCCCAATAGAAGTATTGTAGCAATCAATTTTCTTGGCCTGGGGGGCAACCCCAAATCAACGCTCATCAAGCGTTTGGATAGATAGGTCTAGAGAATATGGTACCCCGTCAGATCCTTGGTCGCGAGTGCATGGAACCGACGAAGGAATAGTCCAATCAATGGTAATTGACGGGGCACCATGGAATGATTCCCACCATCGTTCCCTTCTCCCGGATTGTGGGGAAGATACTCAAGATGACCTTTATCATCCTTCAGTTTTCGATTTTCTATCAAATACTGTAAATACAGTGGGCTCCGAGGACAGTTCTTATCTCGTGTCGACCTCGTTAAAAAATGAAACAAGGAATCATGAGGATAGTTCTTTTACTATGTCAACCTCAGTAAAAAATGAAACAAATCCCCTTTCCAAATCTCAAAGGTAAACCTTCATTCCAACCACCAAGTTGAATGCAATGAAGCTTGGGGGGCATGCACCTCGATTTGCGTTGTTATGCTGGGGGCATGCAAACTTATCATCGAGCAGTTTTAGCACACAGTTCATGCTCGTTAAAAAATAAACGCAAAGATCCGAGCAGTTTTAGCGCATAGTTCATGCTCGTTAAAAAATAAACATAAGGTTGAGCAGTGTTTTGGCGCATTCAAGCTCGTTAAAAAATGAACCTATCCCGGTAAATAACCATTGTAAATGTAACCTCATCAGCCATAAAAGCCTTGGTCGTGTTTGCACCATCACCTCCACTTTTCATTTGGCCGATCGTTCGCCTCCATATGATTGTTTACCCATTTTGAGGAACAGCTGCGAAGAGTGATTTCACTAAGCCATCCTTGTGACACTACCATGATTGGAATATTCCAAACTGTACCTGGAATCTGCTGCTGCCCTGTTCATCACTCGTTCCTCAAAAGACGAGTCTTCTTTAAGCTCTTTTCAACTGACTCGTAAAATATGAAAAGATTGCCGAGTTTTGGCCTACCAGCTCGTTAAACGACCGGAAGAGCTATCCCTCCTCTAGATTTTAATCTTTTTGGACCTGAGGGATTATTGCACAAAAAGATCGAGCGCTTGTTTAGTTCGGCTCGTTAAAACTATCGAAAATTCATCCCTTCTGTATTGTTTTATACTTTTTCGGACTTAAGGGATTAGATGACGAAAAAGGAACTTTGGAGTTAACTTTATGTACCTTTTTAGACTCTCTAAAATTGAAAAGGACCGAGTTATCTTTGTCGTTAGACTCGTTAAATGCATTAAATAGCGACAAACTTGTCTTTAGACGAGAACGAGTTTCCCTATCGCTAAGCTCGTTAAAACATAGCGATGGGCTTGCCCGAAGGGCAGGTTATAGAACAAGCATATGTTATCCTCCTCAAGCTTGACAAAAATAAAGAGGTACTGGTCAGAAATGACTGGGGAAAAATTGGGAGAAACAAGAAAACTTTGATGGTAGCAAGTCGCTCTTGAACATGACACTTTTCCTCCGTACATCGGGTTGGGTTGTTTCATTCACCGGTCACATCCATGGTCTCGCCATACCATCCACATTTGGGGTAATGCTACCGATCCATCACATCAGTGTCGCCATATGTTCAAGAGAAGTCGTTTGAAAAGAGTCAACCGTGTCCCATCCACTGCCATACATTATCCTTCATCCGTTCATGACCGCCACCCTGAATCATATTTCACAGATCGTTTTCACCTCATCAAAATCATTAGCTCCGTTCCGTGTCATTGATGTGGGATTCATTAAGGCCCTCCTTTGACGGATCGCTTCTTGTCGACATCAGCTCATTATCCAAGAAGTTGATCTAGGAACAACCCCTTCAGTACTTTGAAGCTTGCATGCCTCAATGGCAAGTTTCTCACTTCCGGCGACAGGTATACATCAATGACCTTCGACCGAAAGATTTTGCATGGTGTTCGACGCCAAGTCCTTTATTCACACCACGTGAATTGTACTGCAGTACCTTGAGGGTCATCATCCTTATCGGTGATTCCTCTCGCACTTGTTAACGGTTTACATCATTGACCGGTAATCAAGCGATGTCTTTCCATGTTCGACTTCAGAAAATTCTCACATGGATCGACTTGTACATCGAGTGAAGATCGGACGAGATTGAAGACCCTGGATCTAGTTTCATCCATTCGGGCTGCGATATATATTCAGGAAATAAAGACATTGACATGTACAACATTGCAACAGATAATCATCCTACAGAAAAGGATGATGATTTCATCAAAATCATCAGTCTACCATCAGACGATTGTCTGTTCTATGTACAGAAAAATGAATTTATAAAGCTGAGCATGGGAAATGCCCGACTCAGCTAGATCATGAAAGCAGAATGAAAAATAATCTATTGTATTTTATTGTATTACAGGTCTCCTCCTGGCAATGAATGAACTTCGGATCCCCCTGATAAAGCATTTCGTTCGATAAACAACCTCATACTTTAGGGGGCAACTGTTATAGACATTTTTGTGCCTTGCAGCATTGAGCATGAAATGTCCATAATATAAGGGATCCAAAGTCCCTAAACATGTTGTTCCTACCCCTAGAGGAACAAGGCTAGAAAACTACAACAATTCACAGAAGTTCTCCACCTGAAAACACTCAAAAACAGGCCAATTCTGGATCATGTCAACTGCTCCACTGAGCATCTGCGCTGAATGTCAACTGCTCCACTGTCTACCTGCGTTGAATGTCAACTCCAACAAAGGCTACCTGCGCTGAGCGTACTTGGACAAGTGGCAGGCTCATTCCTCAATGTGTCAATGCCCAGGAAGCTTCCAAAATGACACTTGCATCAAGGAATTCGACTGGTGATGAGTAAGAGGTTCCAAATCTCCAAGTGGAAGCAAGAACCTCCAAGTGGACTCAAGAACTGACAGAGGGAGAGGACACTAGTCACTTCTCAAGCTGACTCATCCTCTCTCCAAAAATCTATATATGGATCTCTCCTCCATGAGATCTGGAGGCTGGAATGTTGTGAATGCAAAGAATTGCTGCTAGTTTGAGATCTGAATCATTGGGTGCTTAATGCTTTGAAAGGGGGTGAAGATAGGAATTTCATTTGCTGGGAAGAGGCGCTGGATTGGAGCCCTTTGGGTTGTATCTCTTCTCAAACCCTTGTTATTCATCAATAAAGCTATCTTGTTTTCTCCTATATGCTGATGTTTTCTTGATGTATGATTGCATTAGTGTATTTGATTTATCTAATCCTGAATCATTTGTGAATATGAATATCTATCTTTGAGTTGTGTTCTTCTCTTGTCGCAAGTAGCTGTTCTCTTGTGATCTCGCAGGTATCAAGTAGCTGTTCTCTTGAAGCTGGGCAAGCGAGGAGGCAAGTAGCTGTGAACACCCAAAGAGAAGAGGATCTAGATCGAGGGACAAACGGAAGACATCGGTAAGTCCATTGATCTCTCCTCTCTTTCAATTCATAAAGGAAGAAATACTTAGATAGCTGTCTCTGTTTGTTGCTAAGGCACTGTCACACCTTAGGTGGATAGGATCGTCCTGCATAGGCATTTTTCCCCACAACACCAAGGCTACATCTCCGGTCCAAATTTCAATGGTGGCCTTATTTTATAGTGTCTTTAAGCAGAGAATTACAATGCAGGGAGTCAATGTGAGTTCTCCTGAAGTAGTTTTGCTTGGCAAGGTGGTTCTTGGATTCCCCAAGCCACTGGAGTACACAGACTCTTCTTCTTCCTACTAGCTCTATGACCTTCTAGTCTATATTGGAAAGAGCCAATTATGGTGCTCATTCCGGATAGATTCCTCTATGGGATGGCTCAAATCTCTTAAGATCTGGTGCTTGACGCTTCCATTGGTTAGCTCGGCCCTCTGTCTCTTTTTGCTTTTGCTTCACTGTCTTCTTTCACTGGTTTTTGTCTCCCAGTATTCAGTCCTCCTCTCGGGGTTTGCTCTGACTGAAAAACTAACTATGTATCCTGTCTCTGTTCATGGCTTTTAGCCAGTCGTTTTCGTGCCTGTTCGGTTCTTCTTCCACCTCTGTTGATTCACCTTCTACAGCTACGTTTGGAGTTCCCTGTTCGGTGTTAGCATGAACACTTAGGGAGTGGCCACATGTCCTCCTCTAAATTGCGCCAGCCTACTCCATCAGTTCGTTTCTTTAGTTACGTTGTGGATGAAGTCTTTCCTCCACCGTGGTGGTCAAAAGGACTTCAAATCTTTACAAATCACGGTGTATTCCTTTGTCGGTTCTGCTTTCTCCATCGAGCGCAATCTCAGCCATCCGATCTGGGTCCACCAGATCCAACGTCATACGCACATCCCGCGTGGTTGACCTGCTCGACTGATAGCACGCAATGAACGGTGGTTTTATCTCACCTCAACTTACTGTGCGTCAATCGATGTATGGAATCGCTCCGCTCTTGTCCAAAACCTCTTACCGTTTGAGGGCGCCCCGATCAATATCGCCAGTTTCTAGAGCACGGGTCCCACCTTTGTATGGTTAGTGCTTTTGCCTTTTCCGCCCGTGATTCTCTGGTTCACCATGCGTCCGAGTACTCGGGCTTCCCCCATTTCGACCCTGTTTGTCCAGATCCATCAAAATCCACCTCCTTTTCCCGATTCGGGGCTTGACCTCCTGCGCAGTCTCCATGGGCCTCGGTCAGCGCGCTTTGAACGAGGTCCTCATCGTTCCACGCTGGCTGCCATTGCCACTGGTTCAAGGGTGTTTTTGATTGATGTTTTGGAATTCTTTAGAGATTTTTCCTGACCTGATATAGTCATGGTTCTTTGACAGTCTTTTATGGATCCAATTCGGATCACGTCCTTCCCGCTGTAAAATCTTTTGGACCACCAAAAGTTGGTTTTCAAGCATCGACTAAGTGAGGGTATTGCTTTCTCACTTGTCCAATCTCAATCCACTTCGCACTGCTTAGCTTTGAACCTCTAAGCCCAATCCTGAGGTACTCCACATCTCCCCCGTGCGTCGTCCTTACCTTCCTGTCTAGCACTATGTCTTCCTGCAATTCATTAAGATATTCAGGTAGTAGGTCATCAACAGAAGGCAATTGACTCTACTCTTTAGGGTCCTCAATCATTGAAGGTTTAAACAATCTCAAGCAATCTGCATTCACGACTGAGTAGATGTGCATGTAAGCTGGTAGATCAAGGCAAAAATCATTTTCAGCAATCACCTCGAGTATCTTGAAAGGTCCATACCTGATAGGTTTTAGCTTTTTACCTTCATTTTGTATCCTGTCCTTGCTAATATATAGCCATACTTGGTCTCCAACTTGAAAACTATGCTCCATCCGATGCTTATCATGCCTAGCCTTGTACTTGGCCTGGCTCTTTTCCAGCTGTTCCTGTACTGCCTGGTGGATCTCTTGGATTTGTTCAATGAACCTAGTTGCCTTGTCCACATCATTGTGTCCCTTAACCATGGTGTCTTTACCAAAGACAAAATCCAAAGGAGACCTTGGTGTGAAACCAAAACGGGTCTCAAAAGGAGATATCTATGTAGACGATTGTTTGGCTTTGTTGTAAGCATGCTGTACATAACACAAGTGTTCATCCCAAAGCTTAGGATGTTTGCTGCAATATCCTCTCAGTAACTATATCACTGTCTTGTTAACTACTTCTGTTTGGCCATCTGTTTGTGGATGAAAATCTGTGCTTTTCGTTAATTTGGTGTCCATCAATTCCCACAGACTCGACCAAAACTTCCCCACAAATTGGGTGTCTCGATCAGATATAATGGAAGTGGGTAATACAAAATGAACCCATACATGTTCAAAGAACAATTTTGCAGTTTGTTCAGCTGTAATTTGTTTACTACAAGGTATCAAAATACACATTTTGCTGAACCTATCCACAACAACATATAGATAATCATGACCTTTCCTAGATTTGGGAAATCCTCCAACAAAATCCATGGAAACACTTTTCCAAGGGTGAGAAGGAACTGGAAATGGAGTGTACAAGCCTAGTTTTCTATTGCTGGGCTTGCTTTTAGCACACATGGCACACCCATTTACATATCTAGAAACTGTCTCATTCATTTTCGGCCAATAGAAAAATCTTTGCAGCTGTGAAACTATTTTGCTTACCCCAAAGTGACCTGATATTAGAGAAGTGTGTGCTTCCCTAATTATCTTTTCCCTCTCAGTTTGTCGAATGCAGAGTTTCCCACAATGGTATAAGAGTCGGTCCTTCACATGATAGTCCAATTCTTCTACTCTTTTGCCTTCACTCAAAGTTGCATATACATCTTTAGAGTCCATATCCTGAGCATACTATTCTATGTAGCTTTCATGTAGCACAAAATTATGCATAAGTATGGTAGATGCATTTATAATGGGTCTAGATAACATGTTTGAAACCTTTTTATGTATGCCCTTTTTATATCTGATGACTAAATGAAACTGTTGTAGAAAACCCATCCATTTGTAATGTCTTGATTGTTGCAACTTAGTTTGGGAGTGTAAGTATTGAAGTGGTTGATGATCAGTATGTATTACTGTATCTTTGCCCATTAAGTAATGTTTCCACTTTTTTTGGATTGCGGGTTTCTGTGGAGTGGTTTTTGAGAGATTGAATTCGGATAATCCACAGTGTTCATCTTTTTCTTTTTGTCGACGTTTCGAGCCTAGAGCAAGACTCATCATCAGGACTTGATATACAAAGAAGAGAAAAAAGAGTTTGAGATAAATATGGTGAAGGATGACAGTTAGGACGCTGAGCCGACCCATTGATCATTTAATATACTATTATTTTATTATTTTATTCTAGCTAATAATTGAATATGTCCCTAAACTTAGTCTAAACTTCAACGCTGTACAAAGGTAATGTTAGTTAATGTTCGATTTTATTAATTTTAATTAACTTGTTAACTTAGTCTAATATTTTATACTGCACAAAGGTTGCGCTATAAATAGATAAGGTGTATTATAATAATACTAAGTTATTATATATTGCTTAATTAACCTAGTTATATATTGTTTTTTAACTTAGTTTTATATTGTATAATTAATATAGTTTTATATTGTATAATTAACTTAGTTATATATAGCTTAATTAATTTAGTTTTATATTGTTTTTCAACTTAGTTCCATATTGCTTAATTAACTAAGTTAATTCACTAGGTTTTATATTGTTTTATTAACCTAGTTTATATTGTTTAATTAACCTAGATATATAATGTTTTTTAATTAATTTGATTTCTTATAAGTTCTTGTTTGGAATTAGATATTAATTAAAAACCAAAAGGGAAATTTATCTAATAAGGCTTTTTTAATGGATTTTTGAGTCAAATTCTAATCTAGATTTATTATTTATGATTAAAGATAAGCCTAGATAATTAAGGACAACATAGGTCCTATATTCTAACGGAAAATAAGAATCTTAAGGATGAGAGAGGGGCAAGTTAAGACAGGGAAATATGAGAGGAAGAAGGGGAATGCGGAGGGGGGGAGGGATAACTTTTTATAAGCAGAGAGTTCCAATTTTTACTAATGTCCCAGCCTCCATCCCTATTAAGGTTACTAGGATGCTTTATGATTTCAATAGCTTCACGAATTTTCCGCTTGAAATGGTGTTCTTCATTAGCAATGACTTTGGTGTCTTCAAGGAAAATGTGATGGTTTGTTTTTCCTACATGCTCAGCTAAGGCAGAAGAGCAAGTTCTTTCTTTACGGATATCAGTGCTATGCTCTTTGAGTCTTATCCTTACAGACCTGCCAGTTTCCCCTATATATTGTTTACCACAAGAGCAGCTTATGACATAAACACCTTTCTGCTGAAGCTGATCCTGGCTGTCCTTAACAGATTTCATTTTTTGTTTGATAGTTGACAAGGGTTTGAATGAAGTTTTGATGTCTTTTTTCCTGAGAATTTTGGCTATCTTGTCCGTGACACCTTGAATGTATGGAAGGTAGGCATTAGAAGTTACGGGGTTTTTTGTTTTGTTAATATTGTTCCCAGACTTTGCCTTATTAATAGCTTTGAGGATGCTTTTACTACTGTATCCTAAGTTGGCGAAAGTTCTTTTCAGGTATGTAATTTCTTCATCAGTGTGGTTATCATCTGAAATTCTACAAGCTCTAGTGAAGAGGGTCTGCAGTACCCCCATCTTTTGAGCTGGGTGGTGATGTGAGTCAGCATGGAGGTAGTTGTCGGTGTGAGCTTTCTTTCTGAAAACTTTATGACCTATGGAACCATCTTTGTTTCTAATGAGTAGAATGTCAAGGAAAGGAATGCAGTTGTTCTCCTCTATTTCCATTGTAAACTTGATGTCTTCAGATATGCTATTGAGATGGTTCAAAAAGTTTTTAAGTTCTTTATCCCCATGTGGCCAATTGACACTTGTGTCATCTACAAACCTGACCCAGAACTTGGGTTTTAAAGGGTATGAGTCAAGAGCCTTTGTTTCAAATTTTTCCATGAAGAGATTAGCAACAATTGGGGAAAGAGGGGATCCCATCGCAACCCCCGAAGTTTGCTCAAAGATTTCACCATGGAAGGAGAAGAAGGTTGAGCGGAGACAAATTTCAGCCAACTTTGCAGTTTGGGGGTCTGCCACTTCTTTGATCACTTGAATAGCTTCATCAATGGGGATTTTGGTGAAGAGCTGGACTACGTCAAAACTAACCATTTTGTCTTCAGGATCTAATGTTGTATTTTTAATGAAATTTACAAATTGATTGGAATCTTTTATGTAAGAGCTGGTTTTGCCCACTAGCGGAGCTAAGATGCTAGCGACATATTTTGCTAATTCATAAGTGGGAGATCCTATAGTGTTGACTATAGGTCTTAAGGGAACATCTTTTTTATGCACTTTAGGGGCTCCATAAATCCGGGGAGTGATTTCACTATCAGGAGTAAGGCGCTTTTTTATTTTATCATCAAGATTGGTTTCTTTAATGGCTTTCTTTACTAGTCTAGTGATTTTAGAGATGGGGTTTTCTTCAAGTTTTTTGTAGCTTCCACTTTATCACACTCTGAACTAATGCATACAATTCTTTATCATATGTAGGATAGTTAACTACTGCAGGATTAAAAGTCTCAGAATGATAACATATGGGTTCACCGTGCTGTGTCAACATTTCTCCCATGGCATAGTCACTAGCATCAGTTTGGATCTCAAATGGTCTTTGTAGATCTAGCAATGCTAGTACAGGTGCTGTATTTATCTTTTCTTTCAAGGTGTCGAAGGATTTTTGATGTTTGCCTCCCGACTGAAACACCTTGTTCAATCCTATTAAAGCATCTAAGGGAGTTTCAATTGAAGAAAAGTTAGAAATAAACTTCCTCCAATACTATGCTGCTCCTAAGAAGCTTCTTACTTCTGTAGCAGACTTGGGTTTAGGCTAGTTCACAATGACTGCCGCTTTAGAGGGATCTATCTTCAATTCACCTCCCCCCTACTATATGACCCAAGTAATTTAGAGATGTTTTGCCAAATTCACATTTTGAGAGTTTAACATAAAGCTTTTCTCTTTTCAAAACATCTAATGTCTGCTTAACATGCTTTAAATGTTCTTCCCATGTTTTACTAAAAATCAGAATGTCATCGAGATGCACAATAACAAAATCATCAAGAAAAGGTCTGAGTACATCATTCATTAATCTCATGAAAGTAGCAAGAGCATTAGTTAAGCTAAAAGGCATAACCAGCCATTCATACAATCCCTGCTTTGTTTTGAAAGCAGTCTTCCATGCATCTTGCTCTGCAACTCTAACTTGATGGTATCCACTGTGCAAATCCAGCTTGGTGAAATAAACAACTTCCTTTAATTGATCTAAAAGATCATCTATGTGAGAAGGGGATAACAATTTTTTATTGTTATCTTATTCAGTGCTCAGTAGTCAATGCACATTCTCCATGAGCCATCTTTCTTTCTCACCAAAATGATTGGTGACCCACACGGTGATGTGCTAGGCTTGATGAACCCTTTCTCGAGCAACTCTTGCACTTGCTTCTTGATTTTAGCATTCTCTAAAGCAAACAATCTGTACATCCCAATGTTAGGCAATGAAACATGTTGCTACAAAATAATCTTTTCTGAAACAATCTTTTCTATATCAGCTTGTTGATCAGCATTACAATCCTCAAATACATTGGTTTTATCAGGGTTATTTTCTTTTACAACCATCAGTAAGAACTGTTTACATGAGTTTATCATTCTTTTCATCTGTCCCGAGTTTATGAGAGTATAATTATTCTTGATCTTATGAGCTCTTACAAAGTATTCGATTCCATATTTAACAAGTAGATACTTGTTCTCAACTCTATATAAAATAGCCTTTCTATCATACAAGTAAGGGCTTCCTAAAACAATTCCACATATGTTCAAAGGAATTATGTCTAACTCAACCTCATCTACAAATGTTGACCCAAAATAAAACTTGAGTTTGCATTGTCTGGTCACTTGTAGTTGTGCTTTATTATTCAACCATCCTAATGGGCATAGTTTCTTGTGAGGTGTAGTTGCTAATCCCAATTTCTTTACAATTTCTTCAGAAATTAGATTTACTTGTGAGCCACTATCAAACAAAGTATCAACCTTTTGATTTTTGGAAATAACTTGAATATGGAAAACCTCATGTCTTTTTCTCTCATGTTCTTCATCAATAACAGATTGAGCAGAATTACTAGTAGATGCTTCAGAATTCTTACCTTTTATACCTGTGGTTGAAATGATTGTTTCATCTCCCAAGTTTGACCCCAAATCTTTCTAAATAGCTTCAACAGTCTTCTTCTTCTTGCCCTCAGACTTCTTAGGTCTCAGCTCTAGATGTAGAATCCAACAGTGCTCATCATCATGCCCCTCCTTTTTACAGTGAGTGCATGAAGCCTTTCCTTTTTGTGCAGTGTTAGCCTTCCTTGCTTTCCACTTCTGCTTTCTTTTCTCCTTTCTCTTGCTTATAGTGGGTTGGGATGATCCCCCAACTTCTGGATTTCCATTCTTTCCTCTAGCTTCTAGATGAGTAGCTTGTACAGATACCTCATCTATACTAGTGGGATTAAACATGAGGATGGTATGCCTCATGTAGCTGTGTAGACCACCAATGTACTTCAAAAGAGTCTTTGGTGAGTCTAATGAGATACCCAACATCAATGCCTGAACTCTTGAGTATACCCTTGCACACTTTTCCCTTTCAACTGCCGAAGATTTTTCCAACTCATCATGGCTTGTTGCATGTAGGCCAATGGATAGAACTGCTTTTTGATTGAAACAAAAAATTCATTCCAGACAGAGATGGTCTTACCATGTCTTTTCATATCAGCTTGGGTTCTACGTTCCGACCAAACCAAGGAAGTTCCTCCTAGGCGTAGGCTTGCTAGCTGAATCTTACTCTTGTCTGAGTCTATGTTCTGTACCCTGCAATACACATCAATTTGTCTAATCCAATTGTCCAACTTCTTAGCATTTAGCTCTCTGTCATATATAGGCAAATTAATATCTAGTTTAATCAAAGATGCTTTCTTATTATGAAAAGGGCTATTAGGAGGTGTGAGAAATCTTTCCTCTTTCCCCTTTCCTTTGGAGTGGTCATGGGAATGAGACTTATCTTCTTCTTTATCTTGTTTAGAACCTGATGAATCTTCATCCTTGTGCTTTCTAAAGTCCTTATACATTTCTTCTACCATAGACTTTATAGCTAGGAAACTCTCTATGAATTGAGGGTCTAGCCCCATAGAACCTTCCTCTGACATTGTCTTCTGAGAATAGACTCTCCCAATTTTAGGATTGGTTTCCACCAACTCTCCTTCTCCTAATTTGATCTTTGATCTAGTGAACATTCACAGCTAAAAAAATACAAGCTTGTCTAACCTTACAGCCTAAAGCTCTGATACCACTTGATCTGATAATCACCCTATGAGTGACAACAATTGAAGATTTATTAAATAAAAGGTATTATAGACCCATGTGCTGGTGTGTGTTTTGTGTTAGTTAAGCAACGGATCGATCAGATTGCCAATACACAAACATTTAAATGGAAAGACAGCAGAGAAATATAGTAAGCAAACACAAAGACACAATAATTTTTAATAAGGAGTTCACCCTATTCTCCAGGGCTACATCTCTGGTCCAGCTTTCAGTGGTGGCCTTATTTTATAGTGTCTCTAAGTAGAGAATTACAATGTAGGGACTCAATGTGAGTTCTCCTGAAGCAGTTTTATAGGCAGGGTGGTTCTTGGATTCCCCAAGCCACTGGATTACACGGACTCTTCTTCTTCCTATCAGCTCTGTGAGCTTTTGGTCTACAGTGGAAAAAGCCAATTGTGGTGCTCAGTCTAGACAGATTCCTCTATGGGATGGCTCGAATCTCTCAAGATCTGGTGCTTTACATTGCCTTTGGTCAGCTTGGCCCTCTGTCTCTTTCTCCTTTTGCTTCACTGTATTCTTTCTCTGGTTTCTGTCTCCCAGTATTTGGTCCTCCTCTCAGGGTTTGCTCTGACTAAAAAACTAACTGTGTCTTGTCTTTGTTCATGGCTTTTAGCCATTCATTTCCGTGCCTATTCAGTTCTTCTTCCACCTCTGTCAATTCACCTTATGTAGCTGCGCTTGGAGTTTCCTGTTCGACGTTAGCATGAACGCTCAGGGAGTGGCCACGTGTCCTCTTCTAAACGGCGCCAGCTTGCTCCGTTGGTTCGTTTCTTTAGTTACGTCATGGATGAAGTCTTTCCTCCACCGTGGCTGTCAAATGGACTTCAAATCTTTACAAATCATGGCATATTCCTTTTTTGGTTCCGCTTTCTCCATCGGGCGCAATCTTAGCCGTCCGATCTAGGTCCCCTAGATCCAACGTCATACGCACGTCCCGCGTGGTTGACCTGCTCGACCGATAGCACGCGATCAATGACAATTTTCTCTCACCTCTGCTTGCCACGCATCGATCGATGTATGGAATCGCTCCACTCTTTTCGAAAACCTCTTATTGTTTGAGGGTGCCCTGATCAATACCGTCGGTTTCTAGAGTGTGGGTCCCGCCTTTGTATGGTTAGCACTTTTACCTTTTTTGCCCGTAGTTCTCCGGCTCGCCATGCATCCGAGTGATCGGGCTTCCCCCATTTCGGCCCTGTTTGCCCAGTCCTTTACCCTATCTGGGGCTCCCAGGGGCTACTTTGATCTCTTGCGCAATCTCCATGGGCCTTGATCAACGCGTTTTGACCGAGGTCCTCACCGTTCCACACTGGCTGCCATTGCCACTAGTTCAGGGGTGTTTTTGATCGTTGTTTTGGAATTCTTTAGAGATTTGTCCTGATCTGATACAGTCATGGTTCTTTGACAGTCTTTTATGGATCCAATTTGGATCATTGGTGAGCCACTTTCCCTGTTGAAGGAGTTGGCCTATTTTTACAACCCGGTATAGTTGGATCCTTTGTTGTTAGGTGTTCTTGATCTACATGTCCATGATCCGATGAGTTGTGGCTTGTTCCATGTAATCTGGATTTAACTTTGTAGGTGTGAGCTATTCTGCATTGTTTGATGTGTCCAACAATGGTAGGAAGTATGGTCGAAGGAAGTCCACATTGAACACTGGGTGCAAGCCAAGGAATGGGGGAATGCTTAGCTCAAATGAATTGTCTCCCACAACCTTGGTAATGGTGTAAGGACCATATCAGAGTGGTCTGAGTTTCTGGTAGGCTCCAGTAAGGCGTTCTTTCTACAAATGCAACCAGACTTTGTCGCCGACCTGAAACATGTGTGGCACTTGATGTTGATCATGTCGCCACTTGTACTTGGCATTTGATTTCTCCAGAATGTCATGGACTTGCTGGCAGATATGTTGGATGTGCTCAATGAAGCTGTTTGCCTTATAGGCTTTGGACTGGACATGAGATGAATCTGCTTGAGTAGCTGCAAACAACATGGCCACATCAATGGGACATAGTGCCTAGAATCCCAAGCCCACTTGAAAAGGGTTGTGGCCAGTCAAGCTGTGGGAGACCGGTTATAGCTGTGCTGGACATTAGGGGGGCTCTCATCCCATGTGTGTGGATTCTTTGAGTTGTACATGCACAAAATGTGTACGATCATTCTTTTGACAACCTCTATCCGGCCATCATTTTAGGGATGGAAAGATGTGAACTTAGTGAGTTTGGTGTCCAACATCAACCGAAGACGAAACAAAAATGTACTGAGGAACCTGCTGTCCCAATCTGATATGATAGATTGTGGGATCACAAATTGTACCCACACTCGTTCAAAGAAGAGTTTTACAAGGGCTTCTACTGTGATATTCTTCTTGCAGGCCACTATAATGGCCATCTTTGAGAATCTGTCGACGACCACAAAAACACAATCCTTTCCATGCTTAGTAGAAGGAAGGTCTGACATGTAATCCATGTAGATGGATTCCCATTGTCCACTAGGGGTAGGTAGTGGAATATAGAGGCCTTGCTTCTTGATGGTTAGTTTGGAAATGGCACAAGCAGTGCAGTATTTGATGTACTTCCCGACATCTTGTCAAAGATTCGGTCAATAGAAATACTTCTGCAGTACTGCAACCATTTTCTCCACCTTGAAATGGCCAGCGACCCGACTGTAGTGTGCTTCCCAAATCATATTGGCACGCTCGCTTGAAGGAACACAAAGGTGTCCTAGGTGGCATAATAGGGCATCTTGGAGGTGAAAATCTAGAAGTTGCTGACCCTCCAAGAGCATCTGGTATGTGTGGCCGAATTCTAGGTAGTTTTTGTAGAGAACTAGCCAATCAGAAGTCTTGTGCCCACAAGAGTTGAGCATGGTGGTTAACTCCATGATCGGTGGTCAGCTAAGGCAATCTGCAACATTATTGGTGCTTCCCTTCTTATACTTGATATTCAAATAGAGCTGTTGTAGGTAGGTGTTACACAGTAATTTGTCACTGCCTTCACCCCCAGTCCATCTACTGTGTCATGTGTCCAAGTTGAACATGCTCATGTTGAACAAATGCTCTTTGATCATGCCAATTGACCCACTTTTCCTAAGTTATCTACCTCATCATGACTATGGGCTTAATAAATGCGTTGAATGACGCTCCTAAATAGTCTAGCCGTGCTGCCAGCATGGAAGTTGTTATGAAACCATCTCAAGAAAACATAGAAAAGATAGATCAACGCCTTAGAATTCAGCCTCTTTGAGAGGGCAACCTCCTTTACATTACATAAAGGAACAATTCTTGGATGATACAAATGACAAAACCTCCTTTCTATATATAGGAGTCTAAGGAGTCACAATATAATCCAGCCGATCTAACAATAATAATATAAAGCCACAAAAATAACAATAGAGGGATTCTATGGGGCACAGAAATAACAATATGGGGGTAATAGGGGCACAACAATATAAACAAGGGGTATAACTACAATAGTAATGGGGTAATCACTAGTATTATAGGGACCCAACATGCCCCTCTCCTTCAAAAAAGTGTTGTCCTCAACGTTTGAGTAGTTCTGGATACTTCTGCATAAAATTCTCATCCTCCCATGTGGAATCTTCAGTGGATAAGTTCTTCCACTTGATAAGATACTCTGAAATTGATCGATTTCGTAGCTGTCGAGTTCTTGTTTTTGTGACTGCTTCCGGTTCCAATATAATTTTTCCTTCCTCGTCAAGTTCTGGCAATATTGTTTGAATTGGGAGCTTGTCACCTATAACCTTCTTTAAACATGAAACATGGAAAACTGGGTGCAATCGAGAAGCTGCAGGAAGCTCCAATTTGTATGCCATAGTACCAATCTTTTGCAACACCTTGTACGGACCATAATACTTTGGTGATAATTTATTATCCTTCTTAGCTTGCTTTAGGGACATTTTCTTATATGGTTGTAGCCGTAGGAATACCCAATCACCTACATCAAAACTTCTTTCACTGCGATGTTGATCTGCCTGTTGTTTCATTCTATTTTGTGCCAACACGAGGTTATCCTTTAAGAGTTGGAGGACTTGTTGTTGATGTTCGAGGTGATGTTTGACTCCCTGAACCTTAGAATTTTCTCTTAAATATGATGTGATGGATGGTGGTTGATACCCATAAAGTGCCATAAATGGGGTCATTTTTGTTGCTGTATGGAAGGAAGTGTTATACCACCATTCAGCCAGGGGCAACCATTTGACCCATTGTGTCTGTTTATCAGATACAAAGCAACGAAGATATCCTTCCAAACATTTGTTTACTATCTCAGTTTTCCCATCAGATTGAGGATGATAAGATGAGCTATGAGCTAACTGAGTACCAAGACAAGAAAATAATTCTGTCCAAAAATTTCCAGTGAAAATGGGATCTCTGTCACTTACAATAATCTTTGGGTTTCCATGTAGCTTTTGAACTGTTTCCATAAATGCAGTAGAAACTGTACTGGCTTTAAATGGATGTGATAATGCACAAAAGTGTGCATACTTGGTAAGTCTGTCAACTACCACCATGATGACACTCTTTCCCTCAGACTTGGGTAAACCTGTGATAAAATCCATTGAAACCTCCTCCCAACGTTGGCTTGGAATGGATAAAGGTTGTAATAGACCTGATGTCTTAATTGTTTCAACTTTATTTTGCTGGCAAACCAAACATTCTGCCACAAACTTTTGAATATCTGATTTAAGGCCATCCCAAAAAAATTCCTTCTTAACCCTGTGGTAAGTTTTTAAAAATCCTGAGTGCCCTCCTAAGGGAGAAGTGTGCAATTCCATAAGAATCTTTTGTTTTAGCTGGGAATTCTTACAGAGGTATAAGCGATCTTTGTACCATAACGAATCATTTTGCCAGCTAAATGTATCAGAAGTACTGGAATCTTGTTGTAGCTTTCGAATAAGTGCCCACACTTCTTCGTCATTCTTCCATTCCTCCCTTGCTTCGTTTATCCAATCTGTTTGGATAATAGAAATGGCACACAACAATGCTTCCACATCCTCATCCTTTCTTGAGAGTGCATCTGCCACCACATTTTGCTTCCCTTTTTTGTAGATGATTTCAAAGTCATAACCCAACATCTTTGTGACCCACTTTTGTTGCTCTTCAGAGGATAATCTTTGTTCTAAAAAGTATTTAAGGCTATCATGATCCGTTTTTACCTTGAAGTGTCTTCCCATTAGGTAGGGTCGCCATTTCTTAAGTGCATGGAGTATTGCCAACATTTCCTTCTCATAAATAGCTTTTCTTAAAAAATTTCCCTTGATTGGACGACTTTCAAAAGCAATGGGTCTTTCATCTTGCATTAGAACAGCACCAATTCCATTTCCTGAAGCATCACATTCCACAATAAAGGTTTTTGTGAAGTCCGGTGTAGCTAAGACCGGTGCTTGGCACATTGCCTCTTTAAGATGTTCAAAGGCCTTTGTTGCTTCCGGAGTCCATGAAAATGAATCTTTCTTCAATAATGTTGTTAGAGGTGCTGCTATTCTCCCATAATTCTTAACAAACTTGCGATAATACCCTGTCAACCCAAGAAATCCTCGCAGATGCTTTATGGATGTGGGAATTTTCCATTCCTTAATGGCTTTAATTTTGCTAGGGTCTACCTTAACTCCTTCATGAGATACAATATGACCCAAATATTCCACCTCCTGGACTCCAAAGAAACATTTGGATCTTTTTGCATATAATTGTTTCTCCTCCAATAGTTGTAGCACCCTGTCAACATGTTCAACATGATCCTTCCAAGACTTGCTGTAGATTAGTATATCATCAAAAAATACTAACACAAATTTTCTAAGGAATGGTTTGAAAATTGAATTCATCAAACCTTGAAATGTTGAAGGTGCATTGGTAAGGCCAAAAGGCATGACCAAAAATTCATAATGACCCTCATGAGTTCTAAATGCCGTTTTCTGAATGTCTTCAATCTTCATTCTGATTTGATGATATCCCGAACGAAGATCCAACTTGGTGAAGTAAATTGATCCATGCAATTCATCTAGTAATTCATCAATAACAGGAATGGGGAACTTATCTTTAATAGTGAGCTTGTTGAGCTCCCTATAATCCGGACACATGCGCCATGATCCATCCTTCTTGTGCACCAATACTACTGGAGCTGAGAAAGAACTTTGACTTGGTTGAATTATACCAGCCTCTAGCATTTCTGCAACCATACGTTCAATTTCACTCTTTTGGACATAGGGATATCTGTACGGCCTGATGTTTGGAGGAACACTTCCTGGAATCAGATGAATAGCATGATCATGATCACGCATAGGTGGGAGACCTTTGGGAGTCTCAAATACCTTGGAATGATTGTCCAGGACTTTTTGGAGATCTGGAGAAATAGATGATTCCAATGTGGAAACATCTAGCGAACATAATTGTGCAATTACACCTCTTTGCTCCTTTTTTAGAAGCTTTGTCATGCCATTAGAGCTGATTATCTTTCCTGGTTTCCCTGCAATACCCCTTAATTCAACTTCCTTTCCTTCCGTAGAAAATTTGATGAAAATTTCTTGAAAATTAAAAGCTATTGTACCCAAGGATTGTAGCCATTGGACTCCTAGTACAACATCAGCACCTCCCATTGGAATGGAAAGCATTGGGCTAGTCAATACATATTCTCCCATGGATAGCTTGATATTATGGCACTTTCCAGAGCAATTTATTGTTCCTCCATTTGCAATCATCACTTGACACTCTGGTGCTGGATATAGGAAGCAATTCAATTCTTTTGCTACCCTACAATGAATAAAATTGTGGGTGCTTCCTGAATCAATCAACACTATTACCTTTTTCTTCTTGATTTGTCCTTCTATCTTGATGGTTTGAGGAGTGGTAATTCCTGCCAATGCATTACAAGATATGGTCGGATTTATTTGTTCTTCATCTAGGCTTTGTTCCTGGAGTATATCTTCTTCTTTTGACCTTTCTTGCTCCTTTTCTTCTTCCTCTTCACAATCTATGTAGAATAATTTCTTCTCAGCACACTTATGACCTTTAGTGTATTTGCTATCACAACTGTAACAAAGCCCTTTTGCTCTTTTTTCTTCCAATTGTTGTGGTGTCAACCTTATAGGTTGTGGAAGACTAGGGGCAACAACACTTCCGTCTTTATAGTTGTGAGTGGTATGCTTCCTAGTTGCCATAATTTTGCTTTCCATTTTTCTTGCTAACCTGAATGCCTTCTCTAATGAATCAGGTTCCCAAAGGCGAACATCATGTTGGATATTATCCTTTAAAGACCCTATGAACACATCAATCCTATGCTCCTCTGGAATATCTTTTACCCTTATGTTCAATTTTTGGAACTCCTCAATGTGCTCCATTACTGAACCCTTTTGTTTGAGACTTATCAATTGGCTAAAAAAAGTGTTGCCTTTTGTATCTTCATAATGTGCTATCAATTCTTCCGTAAAAATTGCCCAAGTGATAAATTGTTTACGAGAGCAAAGCCATTGATACCATACAAACTGATTTGGTTCCAAATATACAGTTGCCATACGTACCTTTTGTGCGTTTTGCACATTATTGAGATCGAAGAATTGCTCCATCTGTAATATCCATGTGGCGGGATCCTTGCCATCAAACTTCCTCATATCGATTTTTGGAATATGGTGATTCTTCGATCCAACATTAGCGTCTATGGAATCATGATTAACATTTCTTTTGTTCTCATCATGAGTTTCCTTTACTACCTTTTCACCATTAGTGACCCTTTCTTGTAGCAACTTCTTCAATTCTTCCATGTCTGTCTTCAAATCTATCTTCAAATCTGCCATGTCTCTCTTCAAATCTGTCTTCGAATCATCCATCTTAGCTTCCATGCCCTTTATCTTAGATTCCACGCCACTTATCTTAGCTTCCGCTAGCTTTTGTGAGCATGACATTTGTTGCACTTGTTCTTGTAATTTTGATATATCATGTAGCATTTCTTCCTCTTCTTCATGAGTCATGCTAGAGCTTTCAGGTTCCTTACTAGGTGTTTGCATTTTCTTTCCTCGGAGCATCAGTTACCGATAATAATGCTTTACTATGCCCTTTAAATTCCGTTCAACCAAGCTTACACAAAAATTAAAAAAAAAAAACTACACACCTTTTTTCACTTTATAGAAGCCTGATATTGAATCTCATGTATCTCTGTGATTTCGGATCATCCAATTCTGAAATTGGTACCTGTAGTAGCCTTCTATGTCCTCTTTCCAATGCCACAAGTCTGAGCCAAATTGGATTCTCCAAGGAAGAGTTATTTGAAATCTCCCACAGTGACTTGCTTTTAGACTGGTTCAGTAGAGCGAACTTGCACGATGTACCACGCGGCACTGTTTCAACCTTTAAATCTGAAACACACACAAAAGAAACTACAGTCCATCCTCTTTCTGTAACTTCTTACAAAATTTCAATCCGATCCCCAGAGAGAAAGTTATGACGATTTTCCCCAGGTCACCTGTTTTGAATGTAATTCAGGAGTCTGTGAAAAGACCAACTTCCTCAGATCATATCTCCGCAACTATCGCGCAAAACGCTTTGAAATTCAGATCCAAGGTTCAAAGCGATTTCTTCTCAAATGGGTTTATTTTGTGACTTCTGAAACGTCATAGAAAAAAAGTTATAGCGAAAATTCCACGATGACCTGTTTGGAGCAGCGAAACCCTAGAATCCAAAGCTCTGATACCAAATGTTATGAAACCAGCTCAAGAAAAGATAGATCAACGCCTTAGAATTCAGCCTCTTCGAGGGGGAAGCCTCCTTTACATTACATAAATGAACAATTCTTGGATGATACAAATGACAAAACCTCCTTTCTATATATAGGAGTCTAAGGAGTCACAATATAATCCAGCCGACCTAACAATAATAATATAAAGCCACAAAAATAACAATAGAGGGATTCTATGGGGCACAGAAATAACAATATGGGGGTAATAGGGGCACAACAATATAAATAAGGGGTATAACTACAATAGTAATGGGGTAATCACTAGTATTATAGGGACCCAACAGAAGTACATTTGATTCCCGCGATGGTCCGATTTCATGCCCCAGCGTGAGGTTTCTTATTATCTTCAGCGATGATCTGACTATCTGCGTTGCTCACTCGCGATGTCAGCGCCGAAACTCAGTTATGTACTAGCGATGATCTAGATTGGGTGAATTTTTTCCAATAGTTGGCCTTCTGGATGACTCCAGACCTGGTTGTTGGCATTGTTTGTGTCACCCTTCCTTCTCTGGCATGGCAGTTCCATCAATTGTGCTACCTTCCTTGGTGATAAGCTCTCTCTTCCACCTTTCATGGAGACTCCTTCTCCTATTTAAACACTCACTTTTGATATGATCAGCTAGTTGGTAGTTGGTAAATTCTTGGATTGAGCAGTGTTGTTAGTGCTTTTGATAGATAGCTGGTGTGGGTGTGATAAGTGTGAGAGTGTTGATAGCTTGGGGAAGGTTGTGAAGTGCCCTTGATTTCATGTAAAACTTATGAGTGAGAGAGAGACCTTTGTATGTTGGGAGATCCATCTTCAAAGAGTGAATGCTTGAAGAACATGTTGGCTAGATCCCTCTGAGGAGGCTTGTGATGTCAAGACTTTGGTTGTAAGCTTACTCTTATTTCATTATTAATGCAATCAATGATGTTTTCCTATGTCTTGTATGTAATGTACTTGATAGCTCATGACTTCTTGACTTTGTGAGTAAATAGTTCATTGTTGTTTCTGGTTACATGCTTTGTTGTATTTCCTTTGCATTGTTTCAGGTTGATCACTCATTGAGGAGAAGGAAGCGAAAGCTGGAGCAGCGCAACGAAACTCCATCGACCACTGGTTGAGGTAGGCCTCCAAATTTGACTGTTTAAGGAAAGCTATTGTTGATCTGTCCTTGTTTTTGACTAGACCCACTCTAGGGCTAGAGGAGTTGCTTCTGTCTGCAGAGGGAACACTTTCCTGCATCACAAATTGGCGACTCCGCTGGGGAGTCTATCCTATGTTTTTCTCTTTACTCTTGCTTTGATTTTGAATTTGGTCTCTCTTTGCTTTTAGGGATTTACTAGCAGTCTTTTGGATCACCTGGGTTGATTTGGGAGGTCCCTCTATTATCTGTTAGATTGGCTGGTTTTGGTTTGGGAGTTTTTGGCTTGTTTGCCATTGTTTTTTGTATCATCACGGTTTTTAGTTCAACAGTCGCACTGACATTGTGATCACCCTTTTGTAAAATCCTATGCATCATGGAATAACACCACACAGTCGCGACGATCCTGGAAATCGGATCATCGTGGGAAAGGCGTGTACTCCCGTGTTGATAGCGCTCTGTTGCTACGGCTAGCTCTTTTTCAGCGCAAGTTTCTAGTGTTCCACTCGTGACGATAGCTGTAGGATTGATTTTCTCAGTTCTACCTCCTGATTTTGCCAGTCCACTTGATCGCTTGCCATTTTTTGCTTGCTCAGTCATTTGTTTTTCACTGTTTACAGTCAAGGCACTCATTCTTTGGCTTGGTTGAATGAATTTTTCATTTTTGCCCGTGTGACCTAGTTCATTATTTCAAGTTCCTTGAATCAATTGTCTTGGTTGCTGGCTTGTTCAAGATTCATTTACAGCCTCTTATTGGTTTGATTGAGCCTTCCTCTTTCTTTGTTTCTGGTTGATTTTTAGTGACAGTTATTGAACCAGTCTTTGGTATTGATTCAATTTCTTTTTGCTACCGAACATAGATCACGATTGTTTGGATCAACCGGTTCTTTCACACTTGCTTGTTTGTTTCGTTGAGTTAAAAAAAAAAAACATTAAAAAAAAAATTCAAAAGGTTTCATTTTCTTGGTGTGCGAAAGTGAAAGTGAATTTGCATTTCAAAATTGCATATTGAAAAGAGAATGATAAAATATCTCATTAGTAGTTCCCATATGCACTGTAGGAATTGATGTTTGTATGCATTGTGTGATTGCATCTATTCAACTTGGTTTTCTTGGTTTTGGAATGATCTCTCTACCCTCTCGTAGGTAGGTGTTCATTGAAAGAAAAGGATATTTCATTCATTTTAGTTGCATCCTAAGTTTTGTTATATACACACAGTAGGGCTTGAAACTGAAACATAATTCAAGATCAACCTTAAAACGAACTGAATAAATCTAACAACGCATTGGAACATAACGCTCATTATTTAGAGGTCTAGGCTAGAGACGTGCTCCAACGTCGTTAAACCTAGTCACTATTGTTTTCACTCAAGGTTGGGTGATTCCTACTTCTGTGACTCAATAGCAATCTAGTACGGAATTGTGCTCCCACATAATGTCGAGTATATATTGGGAGACCCGACTAGGTTATCATCCTTTATCCATAGGAAGCCGTGTCTGCCGCCTTGCAAACCATAACGCACCGAACACAGCATTCGAGAAGATTGACTGTCGTACGAAAAGTCCTTGGTTTTCATATGACTGCTAAGGTGTATATGCAGTTTTACGGATTGTTTGGTAAACCTTTTGCCTAGTTCTCCAGTGTAGTCACTTTCGTTCCTTTTCAGACTCCCTAAATGAAAGGGTCCATCTGAGCACTTGTCACTTCAGGCTCATTAAATATTCGAAGGCGACTAGAGTCATCTTTTGGTCATTTTCTCGACTATTTAAAGATGAAAAGGTCAAGTCTTGTTCCCGTGCCTTAAAATTTATTTGGCCACATTCACATTTACCCGGTTAGATCTTGTTTGTGTTTAGCTTGAGTAGGGTTATTTCTCATTAGTTTTTCTATGATTTTGAAGTGAAACATCCTGGCAGAATCATCAATCCTATCTCCCGTTACAAGTGACCATGGGTCTCGATCCTCTATTGCCCCCGAGGTTCCGGTTGTTAGTGATACTCTCCCTTTTATCCCGAGTATCCAACCACTTAACTCTCGTGCCCAAGAGGACGAGTTCTACGATATTAATTGGAATCCCATTTGGGAGCCCTCTGAGGAAGAATTTCCCGTTACTCCTCCTAGTGTTTCGGTCCCAATGTCTTCCTCTGACATGGAGGAGACGACTCCCGTCTCTGGTGAAGAATCCTTTGTGTCAGAAAGTGAAATACCTATTCCCACGAAACCAGGAACTTCACCTTTCCATGTTACCTCCCTTGGTGTCACATTGCCTTGAAGGTATAATGCTTTGTCAGACATCATTGGTTCCAGGTCTCCCCTTTCGAGTTCCATATGGTCTCGTACCATCCCTTTGACTTCGGAGTAATTCATCCCTCAAATTCATAATGCATCCATCACATCTGTTCCGACCATACCAACTATTTGTGTGGCTGCTTCAACCCCTGTTTTCAGTGCCACCACTGCCTCTTTAATGGTCACTACTATTGCCGGACCTTCTGCTGGTCCTACCTATAGTGGCCCAACGGAAAGTGTTGTCGATCCCGCACTAAGTGCCTTGCCTTCTTCTAGTTTCATTCCAGCAGGGCTGACATATGATCAGTATGTATAAGCTCTTCAAAATCCGGATCCTCAAAATCCATTTAATTATTATGATTCTCGTGGAGCTCATATTTATTATCCCGGACCTATAGCCTCTCAACCTATGGTTGAGGTCACGGTTTCACTGTCAGTTGCTTGAGGTACCACTAGTTATCATGGTGACTAAGCATCGCGTGCAAATTTTCAAGGGCCACCATATCAAGGTCAACCGTCTTACGGACAACCTTATCTAGGGCAACCTGGAGGCCCACAAGGACAACCCTACCAGGGACAACCTTCAGCCTTTGGTGGTTCTTCCTTTACCTATTTTAGGCAGCCCTTTGGTAACTCGGGACAACCTCATGCTCAACAAGGTCAACCAGGTATCCAGCAAGGCTACCCCTTTGGGCAGCCCTCTGGTAACCTGAGACAACCTTATGTCCAACAAGGTCAACCAGGTATCCAGCAAGGCTACCCTTCTGGCAAGTAGGTCAGCCTTATGCTCAACAAGGCCAATCAAGTGTCCAGCAAGGCTACCCTTCTGGGCAAGTTGGTCAGCCATATGTTCAACAAGGCCAACACATTGTCCAGTCTGGTCAACCGACGGGACAGAGTGGTCAGCCTCAAAATTAACTAGGCCAACCAACTGTGCAGTCTGCTCAGCCATTCGACCAATCACGACAACCCTCAGTTGTGCAAGGACAACCCACTACCCAGCAAGCTCAACTTTCTGGGCAGGTGAGTCAACCTAAATCTCAGCTAGGTCAACCTTCTTGCCAGATGGTTCAACCTCAATTTATTCAAGGACAACAGTCTGGGCCTGCTCAACCGAGAACTCAAATGATGGTTTCTTCTCAAGCGCCACCTGGTTTTTAGCCCCAATCTGGGCTCCAGATCCAAGCCGGTTCTCAGATTCAGGTTAGGTCTCAATCTCAACCTACTTATCAAACCCAGCCTGGCTACCAGGCCCATTTTGGAGCCCAACTGCCTTATGGTACCCAGCAACCCCAAGAGCAAGCCCAATTTGCCCCGTATCAAAATTATCAACAACTACAGGTAAATCCTTATCAGAATTTCCAGAAACCCTATGTTGCTCCTGCAGGCCAAGTTGGTAATCAATGGAATGCTGGGGGCCAAGTCTAGGGTCAGCCATTTGGTTACGGCTATAACCCCTATGGGCAGAACTCCTACGAGCAAAACCCTTATGGGCCAAGTCCGTCTGGACAGAACCAATGGGGGCAAACAATGGCTGGATGGAACTCTGGGACCACCTCCTACCCGCGGCCGCAAATGTCCTTTAATCCTCAGTTACCCTTTTTAGTGACGTTGGAATTACTGGACGTGTCCAAACTGACCAATGATCCCATTCTTCATAATCTGTATTGGTCGTCGGTTCCAACTAAGATTCTAGGTGATTGTCCCATGTTTGATGGAAAAGCTGGAGAAGATCTCCAGGCTCATGTTATGATGTATCATCTATGGTGTTCGTCAAACTCATGGCTTGATGATTCGATTCGACTTCACCATTTTCAACAGACTCTCATTGGCTTTGCTACTAAGTGGTATATTGAGTTAGCTCGCAGATCTTTTCAGGACTTCAACTCATTTTCAGTTGCCGATTCTTAACTCATTTTCAGTGGTATATGGCATTCTTAACTCATTTTCAGTTGCCGATTCATTATGAAACAGGCACGCATCTCCTAACATACTTAAAACAATCTATGGCCACACATATCTCCGATCATATTCATGAATGGAGGCGACTTCGCTGTTTGATTAAGTTTTGGATTCCCAATCAGCTTTTGACTGACTGGTTCACAACCTCATTTGTCCGTCCAATAGCTAGGGACATTGCAATGGGAGTGTGTGTAACTAAAGAGCAAGCTATCGCGTGTGCTCAGTACCTCGACTTGGTTTATTCCCAGTCCGGTACGTTGTATAATTATTTGCCGGATGGTCCAAGGCTCGGAACTTCCAAAGCTCCGCCGACACCCTCAGTGGACGGTGTCATCAGTTCTGTAAATCCGCCCTCTAAGAAATCTTCCACGAACCCTAGAAAGCAAAAGCAGAATGCTTCAAGTGAAAATGCTTCTCAGGGTGTATCCAATGCTGGTAGTACTTTCGAGGTGAATGCCGTCCAGTCCACCACGGTAGACAAATCCTCAAAAGGGAAAAAGAAGGGAAAAGGGAGAAATAAAGCTGAATAGTCGAAGCAGGATTCCCATAATCCTCCACTCGAGGAAGGTGCCAAATGCAACCCCAAGTATCCTTGTGTTATCTGTGACGAGGATCACTATACAAAAGACTACCCAAGGTGGTTCGAAGTTAGTCATTTGCTGAATGGTGCCCCTGGAACTCCTGTCGTCGTCAAGGAACCCTTTCCCTTGCAATAAACTCAAATGGTGGTTGATCCGTCTCAATCCTCTTCTCCCTTTGGTTCTTAGGTGTTTATGGCTGGGACGATTCCTGTCCACATTAGTACCCAGGCAAAAGAATATCTATCGCCTGCTGGGAAGGAGCCTGAGGTTCCCTCTAGTGCTCCTCCGTCCAGTTCTGGTCCCCTTCATATTGAGCGACCTAGCATTGAAACGGTCATTCGACCTCCTTCTAAAGGTGTGCTCCAAAAATCTTCGTACAACCCCAATGCTCATGTTGCTCAGCACTATAGCATTTTTGAGGACTTAGCCCAGGCTTCGTCAGCTATGTCCGCATTAGAAGTTCTCCAGAGCTTCCCCTCTTAGAGGAAGTCCTTGCTATCAGCCATCAGTGGCATTGACCCAGTTGACTCAGATTTGATCACTTTTGACCTGGACAGTCATATACCAAGGCTGCGTCACCAAATTTCCTTCCTTATTCAGGTCGTCAACAATTCCAAAATGATTCATCGTACTGTCATTGATGAAGGCGCTTCTACTTGCATAATGTCTGTTGCTTGTTGGAAGGTTATTGGTTCTCCAACTTTGAGCCAGTCTCCTACGACCTTAGAATCCTTTGATGGGAGAGAGTCTCGTCCTTATGGTATCCTCCAGCACTTGCCCATTACATTGGAAGGGAAGACGGTCGAAGTAGAGGTTGAAGTTGTCGACGCCAATTTAACTTACAACCTCCTTTTAAGATGAAGCTGGACCTATGCCATGCGAGCCGTGGCTTCATCTCTATTCTGTGTCATTCGATTCCATCATCAGGGGAAGATTGTCACTGTAGACCACCTCTCCTTCTTCGCCTCTTTCTCGAATAGCAATGTGCCTTTCGTGAAGCATACCTCGGTCCCTCTTGAGAGTGTGGGTGTTGGACTCTTTAAAGATCTTGCCCTTATGGGTGTATTTTCACTCCCACCTCCCAATGTCACCCCCATTAATATGATTTCTGTTCACTCTAATCTGTGGGTTCTTCCCCCTCCTGATCACATAGGCTCCTTGGACGATGAGATTCCATTGAGTCCTACCGAGCTCAACTATGTCGAAATTGTTTCTGCATCGGCTCCATCCTCTGAACCTACTCCTTTGAGAAGATCTCTCGACTCGTACATGCAGCCCCCTTGGCTTGGAGATAGCGCTTCTTCAGACCTATTACAGGAAATTTTTCCTTCCGATGAAGAGATCATTGAAACCATGTCCTTCAAGGAACCTCCTTGGCCTGATCATCACCATCGTTCCTCGTTTCTCCCTACCCATTGGGAAATGCTTGCTTGTCTTGAGCGGTTTGCTTCTTACTTCCCTTTTCAACCTCTTCAGACACCTATTCAGATTTATCAAGTGTCTTCTGAAGGGAACATGGGGAACATCACGCAAACCCAGCCTATCAACATCTCTGTTAAACCAGGGATTGTCGAGCACATCCATGTTGGGGTAACTTGTACTCCAGAGGAGATTCAGCTCTATACGGGTCTTTTTCTTGAATTTCGTGATGTGTTTGCATGGTCTTACGAACAGGGGCCTGGCATCGATCCTAGCATTGTGGTGCATGAGATACCTACCTATCCGGGTGCCAAACCTGTCCGACAGTGTCTATGCCCCGTGCACCCCCGAAAGGCTGCAACTATTAAGGCGGAAGTGGAAAAGCTTCTCAAAGCTAGTTTTATTTACCCCATCCCCCTCACAGACTAGGTCTCTAATATTGTCCCTGTCACTAAGAAACAGGGCACTATCAGGGTCTATGTTGACTACCGTGATATTAATCGAGCCTGTCCCAAAGATAACTTCCCCACACCCTTCATTGACCAGCTCATTGATGAGTGTGCCGGAAGTGAAATATATTCGTTCATGGATGGCTTTTCTGGTTATAACTAGATTAATATCACCCCTGCCGATCAACACAAGACTGCCTTTATCTGTCCGTGGGGCACTTTCGCTTATAAGAAACTCCCTTTTGGCTTAAAAAATGCCGGTGCCACCTTCCAACGTGCAATGTCATACACATTCCATGATATTCGACACATTGTGCAACCTTAACTAGATGACCTTCCAGCTCATTCGGTAAGGCGTCAAGACCATCCCACCCACCTTCGTGAAATTTTTCTTCATTGTAGACACTATCGTATTCGGCTCAATCCGCATAAGTGTGTCTTCTGTGTCGAGTCTGGCAGACTTCTCGGGTTCATCGTCTCCCAAGAGGGTATCCATTTGGATCCTCTTAAAGTCGAAGCCATCCTGAATCTTCCTCCCCCTGCTTCCTTGCAGCAATTGTAGAGTTTGCAGGGAAAAGCGAATTTTTTACGACGATTCATTCCGAATTATGCCGAAGTGGCTAAGGGCTATACGCGACTATTTAAGTGCAACACTCCTTTTCATTGGGATGCCGCTGCCCAGGAGTTGTTCAAGCACCTCAACGCTCTCCTTGTTTCTGCCCCTTTGTTACATCCCCCTGACTATCACCGGGACTACACTCTTTACTTAGCCACTGCTGACACCACTATCGGCATGGTTCTCATTCAAGATGATGATGATGGCATTGAGCATGTCATTTATTATCTTAGCCGCAATTTACTTGATACAGAAACTCGCTATGCCCATGTTGAGATGTTGGCATTGGCCGTTGTTTGTGTCGTCCAACGTTTCCACCATTACATACTATTGCATACCACGATGGTGATTTCTGATTGCAACCCAATGACATACATTTTGTCACGTCAGTTACTAGGGGGAAAATACTCAAAGTGGATTGTTATCCTCCAAGAGTTCGACTTGGAGTTCACCACTGCCAAGTCTAAGAAATCCCTCTTCTTTGCTGAGTTGCTTTTCTCTCTACCATTTGTTACCGCACCCTCTCGGTTAGAGGATCATATTCTGGATGAAAATCTGTTCTTGATCAGCACCCTCGACCCTTGGTACGAGGATATTATTGTCTATCTCCAGACGTCCTTTTTTTATCCCGATTTGTCCAAGGATGCTCGACGATGGATTCGCCATCAGTTTCAACCTTATCACATTATTGGGGACACCTTGTACCGACTCGGTGCCGACTCTGTCCTCTGCCAATGTTTAACCCTCGAGGAAGCCGAACGAGTTCTAAATGACTGCCATTCTGGCACCTGTGGTGGTCACATGTCTCGATATGCCACTGCTCAGAAAATTCTCCGTGCTGGTTATTTTTGGCCCTCCATCTTTAAGGATTGCATTCTTGTTGTCCGTTCTTGTCATGAGTGCCAAATCTACCAACAGAAAATGCGTGCGCCTCCTGCCCCATTGCACCCTGTTGTTACTGTCGACTCTTTTGCCAAATGGGGCATTGATTATATGACCTGTAACCCTCGCCTGGCCAGGGGGCAAGGCTATATCATCGTTTCCATTGATTATTTCACAAAATGGGCCGAGGCGATGCCTACACTATCTGAAGACGGTCACACAACGGTGCAATTTTTGTTCAATCATGTTATCTCACAATTTGGAGTCCCTCAGGCTATCGTTACTGATCATGGCAAGTATTTCTGCAATCATATGATGACTGAGTTAACAACCCAGTTGGCCTGTGGCATGATAGCTCGACACCGTACTATCCTTGGGCCAACGGTCAAGTGGAAGCTGTCAACAAATTTCTAGTTACAATGCTTCAATGTACCGTCGGCATGCACAAGTCCAACTGGCATTTGATGTTGTTCTCTGCCTTATGGGCCTACCGAACTTCAGTGAAGGATGCCACTGGGTTCACCCCGTTCCAATTGGTATATGGTCTAGAGGCTACCCTTCCCATTGAGTGTGAGATCCCTTCTCTGAAATTAGCCGTCGAATTACTCCCCAACACTACTCTGGTAGAAGAACACCTTCTCTACCTAGAGCGACTAGACGAGACACATCGACTAGCCTCTCTAACTATTGAAGCACAGAAGAAGAGAGTGAAAACTCACTTCGATCATACTGTTTATCCTCATTCTTTTGTTGAAGGAGATTTAGTCCTGCTTTATGATCAAGCGAATGATAAGCTGGGGGCAGTCAAATTCGAGCCTATGTGGCACAGGCTTTATATTGTAAAACGAGTTTTGCAAAAAGGGGCCTACGAGCTGATTGATTATGAAGGGAACCCTCTGGATAAGACCTGAAATGGGCTTTATTTGAAAAATATTATGCATGAACCCCGTGCACTCTGATTTGTACATACATGTGTTTCAGCAGGTATGTTGTGTGTGTGTGTTTGCATGTCTTTTCTTGGTGTGTAGGCATGGTTGTTGCTTATTGTGTCTTTTTGCTTCGCATGCAGATGTCTGGTACACCTTACGTTGGTTTCATTGATGGTTCCTGCCATAGTACACACAACTTGTCTTCTGCAGCATGGGTGATCTATGATCCTCACGGTGAATTAGTAGACCTTCAGGGTGTTTGTCTGGGTTGTACCACAAACAATGTCACTGAATATAGTGCTGTTATCGAACTACTGACCGAGGCTACCAACCTTGGCATTCATGCATTGTTGTGAATCTGGATTCTCATCTTATCATCCACTAGCTTAATGGGCATTATTGCGTCAGAGATCATTAGATTTTAAGGTTGTATTTATGTGTTAGAAAGGAATTTTGATTTCATCACATATCAACACATTCCAAGACGATTAAACACGTTAACTGATGCATTAGCCAATTATGTATTAGACAGACATTTGCGTAACATGTAATCAAAACAGCATATAGAAGCATTTAAAACACAATAATGAACCATAGGAATATGTATATATATATATCTATATATATATATATATATATATATATATATATATATATATATATATATATATATATATCTCGTGTGGCACACCGAGGCGCTCAAAAAATAAATGTATATGTCCAAAAAGAGTCTGTGCTCTCCATACATCTGAGACACATGTCTCTCAAAAAATCAGCAGGACAAGACCTTGGTATCTACTGTGGTGGGTTGTGCTCCCTGTAACACACCACCGCTTGTGCAACCTGTCTCAATAAATGGTGCAGCCTAGTAATCACTCCTACTGTGTGCATCTGGAACTCTATGGGGACCTCCTCGATCCCCATGCAATCTGGGATATCTGCCATCAGACGCTCAAGGTTTCGGGCCACTGTCTCTACCGAAGCGTCAGCTGGGGGAGCCAAGGCTAGCTCTCTGATACCCTTCGGGTCCCTCCACGCCTCTGGAGCCAGCCCTACTGGTCTCACTGGTCCCACATCTGCAAACATGTTACACTAAAAAATGTCACCATGGTTATATACAGTTAGTATGGCTCTATCAACAGTCATGCTATCCTCCTGGGCAAGTCTTGTGCCTCTGCTTGTCATGTCAAACTCCAAAAAGAGAGAAAGTCTTTGTAAATGTGTTTATCTCTGGGTACGCAGGTTCTCTCAGCCTTGCCTGCGGGGACGCACCCAATGTTCACAAAAGTTGCGTACTTGTACGCTCTGTATGTAAAGGGGCAGGTGCGTCCTCCTGTAAAGGTCAAAATGCACAAGTTTCATCTTTAAAAAGTTACTTGTGGTCATTTCTAGAGCATTCTAGAAGGTTGTTGGACGTGTATTGAGCGCCTCCAGATGGTTCATGTATCCCTATGAAGGAGGAACTTATCCCATCAAGAGGGGAGCTATCCCATCCAAAGAGGGGCTTATCCCATTGATGGTGGACCTAAATAACTTCCTCTTAAGCACTATAAATACAGGCATTGGGCCAGAAGGAGGTGAGGTTGAAAGCTATACATTTCTAAGGGTAGATGCTGCTGGAATTAGGACTCCCATTTAGAAGCTTGTGAGGAGAGATTACCATCTTTACTTGTTCTACTTGGAAGTGGGGTGAGCTTTGTCAAAGTAAAGGAGAACTCTTGAAGGACCCTGGGAGGAACTTGCACAACACCAAGGCTCAGGTTGTAATTGTTCCTTTTGTTACCTCTTAATGCAAATAAACTTATTTTTCTCAACAGATTGTTATTCATGGTTTGTTTCATATACTCCTTGGTCAATATGATGAATATGTATTGTTGTATAAGTTTATCAGGTGCTATTTAATCTTTTGGCTTGCTAGTGAATGCAGGTTTCGAAGATAAGGAGGAGCTCATCCGGATCGGCGAGACTAGACTACTACGAAGCATTGGACTAAAGGTATGTTAAAGATCCCCTGATTACTTGTATTTGCAATGCATGTTTAGAGAAAAGTAGTGTTTATTTGGTTTGTTTGTCACTAGAGAGTCTTAGGCTCCTAGGGAGGTTGATTGTGTCCGCACTATCAACTCTTTCCGCCTGACAAAATGGCGACTCCACTGGGGAATCCATTGATGTGAAAGTTTTTTCCTTTGTATGAACTTTGCTCTGAGAAAATTGGTTTATTTTTCTGGTTTTTGACTGTGTGAATTTGTATTTGGGTGGATTAGCTTAGCATTAAATTAGATTTAGTTTTTCTTGATTTTTACAGTAGGACGCACCCTCTTAGTATTGCACAGTGCGTCCCTGTACGCACTGTCGCTGTGCGCACAGAGCGGGCACGCACCTGTTCTAACAGGTTGCCTGCGTCCCCTGCTAAAATTTAAGAAAATTCCATTTTTTACATTTGTCCTCTTAGATTTTGCTTTTTCTTGGTTTTTACTGCCCAGATCCATTAGTATCCTGTCAAAGATCCTTCACCTGAACTGGTTTTGATAGCATTAAGTGTTTTAGTGGATTTCATTGAAATTTAAGCCTAGGGTTTGATTTTTGAGTAGGTCCTGTAGTGACTTTGGCGGTAGAAGTTGTCAAGCCTTAGATCTCTCTGGTTTTGTCAGCCTTCTTAGAAGTCGGACCTGTCATAAAGTCTACCCGTGTGAGCAACCAACCTGTTGAGTTGTCTCTTTGGTCAAATTTCAAAGTGCTTGTTGATTGAGTGTTGATTTCCATTTTACAAAAAGAACAAAAAGATTTGAGTTTTGTTTTGACTAGTTCTTGATTCTGCATTAGCTGGTCCTTGGCTTGACTGTGGCCAAGTAAAACAACCTAGAATCATCCTTGTAGGCTTTTGCCTCGTTAGGTTTGCTTTAGAGTAAATTTCCTTTTTGGTTTGCTTGTGAGTAAATTTTCGTAGATTTTATAGTTTTAAAGATTGATTTTTGGTAAAATAGAGTTATTTGCTTTGTTAAAAGAAAAAATACAAAAAAACATCTTCTTTGAAAAGTCTTGTTTCAAGTAGCTTTTGGATTTTGAAAGAAAAAGGATTTTTCCGTGCACGTAATGAGTGGTCATGTTTGTATGCTTGGAAAGATTAAGAGTTTTATTTCTTTGATTTTCGTTGCAAAGAGAGTTGTTTTATAAATTTGCATTCTCTAAACTTTCTTAGCTAAGAATTTCATTGAAAAGAGAAAAGTAGTGTAAATCATCCTAAGTGCATCTTTGTAGTGGTTTGAGTCGAGTCTACACACCATTAGTTTCACTTCCGCTACCTTTTGTCTTTAAAGAAAAACCATAAAAATTAACGCTTAAAGTAAAATCAACGTAGTAACTTTTCTTTTACTAGGGCTCTGAAGCACCAACATAGCTTAGGCTAGTGTCTTGGAGTAGGAGAGTAATTAACTCTCCAAGACAGTAAAACCAAACAAGTAGCTTATCTTGTGATAGAATAAATCCAATTGTTACATTTACACTCTGGGAAAGCTCCTCTTAAAGGAGAAGCACGAGCTCGTGTCCGAACCAGTGAGGGGATCAATCCTCCCTCGTTGGGAACGACGCCAGACACGCACGTATTACAAACGGTAAACCTCGGATTAACCATTGTCGAGGAGCCAGGGGTCACTTATCGGTAAACCTTGGATTATTGTCAAGGAGCCGGTAAGTTGATTGAGCTTGATACTCTGCCCTTGCGTGCTGTCGGAGTTTAGACTGCTCCCCCAGGTGTACTTGTTGCCGTTGGTATCCTTAGTGACCATTATATTTAGGATTCTACCCAAGTTGACGGTGGAGGGAAGATCCCACTGTACCTGGAGCAGACGTCGGTTATACTCACTTGGATTTTCCGGGGGGTTCACTTCACTCGAGACGGTTAAAGTGGAGGAACTTGTGCCGGTCTATTCATTAAGCAGGTTGCTGGGGTAACTGTTCCACCCTCCACTTCTGTACTGAATTCGGCGATGTTGGGTTTCATCTCCAACTAGTGTTTTCAGTCCGGAAGGCTACTGTTTGTGCGTGGTTTGATGCCCTAGATTCTTTAGGCGTGTGCTTCAAAATTTGATTGGTTCCTTAGCGACTTTAGGTGGTTTGATTTGAAATTTTTTCTTTGTTTTCGTGTGTAGTAGTTAAAAGTTTTTAACTGTGGCGGAATTACCGAGACAGTCCCGTAGACTTCGGGGCAAGTCTCCTGAGATTGTTACCGTGGCCGATTTGTTGAGGAAATCTTGTAGATTACGGGGTGAACCTCCTGAAGACGTCCCGGGTCATTACGAAGGATTGAAGGTCCTTGTAACTCCTCCTAGTGGCAGTAGAGTAGGTTCACCTGAAGAAGGAGAGTCTTCCTTGGTAGTCCATCCATATTACCAAAGTCTAGAGACAGGTTATAATCCCGAAGCCGTTACAGTTTCCGAGCTTGCTGGTAGTTTTTCATCTACTAGTGATTTAGGTGAGGAACCTGAAATATCTGAGCCTGTTACTCCTACTTCTAGTGTTCCAGATTCACCAAGAATAGAACGAGTTATCACCGAAAATCTCCCTACTGGTTTGATTGCTATTGAAGAACTTGCCCCAGAGGAAGAAATAGGTGTCTCTAACCTTGAAGATCAAATTACTATTGATCTAAGGGAGCATGAATCCATATTTTACAGTCCTCCTAGGAGTACTACTTGGTACCTTTCGTTAACTAATTATTTGGACAACTCAGGGTTAAGTTTTTCTCCACCTCATACTCCTTTTCCACCCGGAGGTTTTAATAATCCTGTAAATATGTCTGGTCAGCCGTCAATGTTTACTCAATCGCCTGAATCTTTCTTGCACGGCGGTCCTTCTGTTCCCACTGGGTATCAGTCTTTGACTGGAACCTTTGCGGGGGCATCTCCTCAACCCATTGATCATGGGTTATTCACTGGAAACAATGGTAGTCAACCATTGGGTATAGGAGACATTTATATGATGTCAGGTTCAGTTCCCGGTTCTCAACCTCAAGGTGGTCAGTTACCGCCTGGGGGGCAGCCTCAAGTAACGCCTGGGGGGAAACCTCAAGGTACTCAAGTTGCGGCTGGGGGGCAGCCTCAAGGACAGTATGTACCCATGGTACAATACATTCCTCAAGGTCAACCCCAACCTCAATATGTACCCCAAGGTCAACCTCAGTATCAGTATTTACCCCAAGGTTATCAACCTCAAGGTCAATACTCGAGTCAAGGTTATCAACCACCTCAAGGTCAATCTTACGGTCAAGGTATGGGAAATGTGCCTTTCAATTACCAATCCTATCCTCAATCTGGTTATGGATCTCCATATCCTCAACCTGTCATGGGTCAAACGGGTCAATACCCCGGAATGTTAGTGTGGGATCCATCCCAAGGTCAACAGGTGTTGCAGCCAAGTATACAGTGGTTACCTCAAACTGGACAACCCGTAGTTTCTGGTTCACCCCAGCAACCGCAACCTGTCCAGTCAAATGTTCAAACTTCTGTAACTTCGGTAGTTACTCAGCCGCCAATTCCACCTAGTACTCCATCTCAAACGGCTGCTGCAACTACCGCAACGTCTGCCACACTTACTTCTGGAGTATTGACAGCTCCTGTTTCTACTGTCCCTGTAACTACACCTCAGACATCTGTACCTTTGTCTGGATCTACGGTTCAAACTACGGTTTAGATGCCTGTAGGTCAGCCTGGTATAAGTACGGTTGTCACTTCTCAACCACAATTTGTTCAGCAACCGTACCAGGGACAGTACCAATATGGGCAAGCTGTCCAGCAGCCGACTTACCAGTATCAACCGTATCCTGGGTACACTTATCAACAACCTCAACAACCCCAGTACGGTCCGGTTAATCCTGGTTTTCCAGGAGGATACAATATCCCGAATGCAATGCCTATTCCAAGTTATCTTGGATATCCTCCTCCTGGGGCTGGTGTAATGACTCAGAGTTTTAGGGATCCGGACCGGCAATTGCCGTTTATCGCAACTTTGGTTTTACCAGACTTGTCGCGCCTAACGAACGATCCAATCAACTATCAACCGTTTTGGCCGGCAATGCCCAATAAGTTGCCCAGTGATATACCTAAGTTCGAGGGTAAGTCTGGAGAGGATCCGTCGAATCATGTGATGACTTACCACCTCTGGTGTGCTTCAAATTCTATCTCGGATGATTCGATCCGCTTACGTCTTTTCCAGCGTACACTCATTGGTCTCGCGGCCAAGTGGTACATTGAGTTACCACGGGCCTCTTTTTACAATTTTAGCCAGTTAGCTACCTCGTTCTTAACTCACTTTCAGTTGCCGGTCAGATACGATAACGGCACGGAGTTATTAACTTCACTAAAACAATCTACGTCCACGTATATTTCTGATCACATTCATGAGTGGAGACGTCGAAGAAGGTTAGTGAAAGTTTTTATTCCGGACCAAATCTTAGCTGAATGGTTTGTCAAATCATTATTACCGAAGATTACTGAAGATGTAGCTAAGGCCGGAGTAGTTACTGAGGAGCAAGTCATTGCTCAAGCACAGTACCTTGATTTAGTTTACACTCAGTCAGGTACGTTACACGAGAAGATCCCAGATCTTCCAAAATCAAATCAAATCGCTGCTGCTCCTTCGGGATCTCATGCCGCTGATGGTATGATTGGTACAGTGAACACAAAGAGCAAGAAGAAATCTTCCAAGAATTCTACTACTCCTATAATCACTTTGCCTGATTCCCCGACAGGAGAGTCTTCCCCTGAACTTTCTGCCGATATTCACGCTGTAGAGTCATCTACGGCCAAATCAAAAAATGGTGGAAAGAAGAAAGGTAAGAAGAAGGATAAAGCAGACAAGGCTCTGAAGGAGAAAAAAGAAAAGTCGGAAACCAATGACGAAAAGAGCAAACCTCGATATCCTTGTCTTATTTGTGAAGAGGATCATTTTACGAGAGATTGCCCTCATCGGGCCGAGGTTGTGAAAATAGTCAAAGGTTCTCCCACTCCTGCTGTGTTGAAGGATCCATTTCCAAAGCAGGAGAGTAAGATGATAGGTTCTTCCTCGACTGCCAGTGAAGAACCCATTTTGATGATGTCTCATGTGAGGATTGCGACTCGATCGCAAGATTATGGTAGTAAGAATCCTGTTGATGGTAAGGAAGCAGAATCTTCTCATTCTAATCCATCAACCTCAGCTCTTGGTTCCGATCCACTACAGATCGAGAAACCTAACCCGGACTTGGTAATCAAACCGCCCGCCAAGGGTGTACTTCGAAGGTCTGCTTTCAATCCACATGCGAGAGCGGCCCAGAATTACAACATTGTTGAGGACTTAGCTGTTTCACCCTCAGCAATGTCGGCTTTAGAAGTGCTGCAATCATGCCTAGCACAACGAAAATTACTTTTGTCAGCTATCGGAGCTGTTGATGTTCAGGACCCAAATCTGATAATCTTCGATCTAGAAAATAGTACACCGCGCTTACCCCATCAAATGGCTTTCCAGATTCCAGTGATAGTCAAAAACAGGCCTATTCATCGGACTGTAATTGATGAGGGAGTTTCCACGTGTATTATGTCGATTCAGTGTTGGAGATCCCTTGGTTCTCCTTCACTGAACCAATCCCCCACCATCCTTAAGGCCTTTGATGGCCATGGGTTCCGTCCGTTTGGTATTCTACAGGAATTGCCTATAGGGGTGGAAGGTAAAACCGTTAGTCTGGATGTGGAGGTGGTTGATGCCCCTCTAGACTACAACCTTCTTTTGGGTCGAAGTTGGTCATATGCTATGACAGCGGTCGTTTCATCGGTCTTCAGAGTAATAAAGTTTCCACATAACGGCAAGATCGTGACAATTGATCAGCTGTCATACTTTGCATCCGACCCAGCCTCTTCAGAGAGTATCCAGCATGTCGGTAAAACGACAATCCCTTATAGGGACGTTGGTGTAGGTCTAGTTAAAGATTCTGGTTTACTGGGAACTTTTCCTTTTCCTCCAGTTAACGCAGACCCTTCATTCGCATCCATTCATATGATTACATCAGACACCATTATTTACGATGATCCTTGGATTGTCCCATCTGAATCTGAAATCGACTCATTCGGTGATGCTATGCCTTTGAGTCCATATGAAATTGCTTATGAAGCCGTCATGTCTTTTACCGACTCGCGTTCAACCCAAATCGACCAAATGAATGTGGTCAGTGAAGAATCACTTTTCACGTCAACCTCAGAACGGATAGCGTTTCTCGAAGTCGTGTCATCTGACGAGCAACTTCGCGAAATCCTAAGTGTAGACGATCTACCGTGGGATGATCTCCATCATAGATCTTTGTTTTTACCTGAGGGTGATGCTTTTGAAAACGATTTTTCATCTATCTTTACCGCTGAATATGTCAAAAACGCTCAGAGTCCAACGAAACATCCTGATTCAGAGTTGAATTTAGGGAATATTTCTCGCACTATTCCCATTGACATTTCAGTGAAGTCCGGAATTGAGGAGAACATTCATATAGGTGCCTCATGTACAGATCATGAAATTCAAATTTACAAGGCCCTATTCCAAGAATTCCGCGATGTGTTTGCCTGGACTTACGAGGAAATGCCAGGAATCGATCCGGCCATTGTTGTTCATGAAATCAAAACCTACCCGGATGCTAAACCCGTCCGGCAACGGTTGCGTCAGATTCACCCTCGAAAAGCGTCTGCCATTAAAGCAGAAGTCGAAAAGCTGTTGAAAGCAGGTTTCATTTATCCGATCCTGTTAACGGATTGGGTATCGAATATTGTTCCGGTTAACAAGAAACAAGGAACAATAAGAATCTGTATCGACTATAGGGATATAAATCGAGCTTGTCCAAAAGACAACTACCCTACGCCCTATATCGATCAAATAATTGATGATTGTGCCGAAAGTGAAATGTTTTCCTTTATGGATGGTTTTTCGGGCTATAATCAAATCAATATTCTACCTGCCGATCAACCAAAAACGGCAATCATTTGTCCACGGGGGAAATTTGCTTATTGCAAATTACCTTTTGGGCTTAAGAATGCCGGAGCTACTTTTCAACGGGTGATGTCTTATGCATTTCATGACATCAAGCACATTGTGCAACCGTACGTCGATGATTTGCCTGCTCATTCTTTACATCGAGCTGATCACCTTGTCCATTTACGAGCAATCTTTATGAGGTGTAGGCATTATCGTATTCGGTTGAATCCGCACAAGTGTGTATTCTGTATAGAAGCGGGTCGATTGCTGGGATTTGTTGTTTCAAAAGCCGGCATTCGCGTCGATCCCTCGAAGGTCGAAGCTATCATCAAATTGCCTCCTCCTTCGAGTTTGTGCCAACTCCAAAGTTTGCAAGGGAAAGCAAACTTTTTACGCTGATTCATTCCAAACTACGCCGAGGTCACTAAGGGTTTTACCCGGTTGTTGAAACAGAACGCTCAATTCTCCTGGGATGAGATTGCTCAACAATCTTTTGATGCACTTAAACACGCGCTGACCCATGCACCGTTGTTGCATCCTCCCAACTACAACCAGGACTACTTCTTATACCTCGCAGCCTCGCATTCCACCATTGGAATGGTGTTAGTTCAGGAAGACGAATTCAGAACGGAACATGTGATATATTATCTTAATAGGACATTAAACCCCACGAGCTAAAATATTTGCATGTGGAGAAATTGGCCCTGGCAGCCGTTCAAGCTGTCCAGCGTTTTCGTCACTACATTCTTCTCCGTAAAACTACAGTTATTTCGGATTGCAACCCTATGATTTATATTTTGACGAGACAACTGCTAGGGGGCAAGTACTCTAAATGGATCGTGATCCTGCAAGAGTTCGATTTGGAGTTCGAGAAGTCCAAGTCTAAGAAATCCTTAGTTTTTGCGGAATTGATGTGTGATTTCCCGCGTGCTGACACAGAGACTGTGGCAGAGGAGTCCATTGTGGACGAATCTTTGTTTCTTATCAGTACTTTAGATCCGTGGTATGGGGATATAATCATCTATCTCCAAACCCAAACCTTTCGGCCTGAAGCTTCAAATTCGGAGCGTCGAAAAATTCGGTTTCAATCCCAGCAATACAGAATTATTGGAGATACACTTTATTGCCGGGGGGCAGACTTAGTTTTTCGACGTTGTTTAACTCACGAAGAGGCTGAGAGGGTTTTGAATGACTATCACTCTGGAGCGTGTGGCGGTCATATGTCTGGGTATGCCACAGCTCAGAAGGTGTTGCGTGCTGACTATTTCTGGCCATCCATGTTTAAAGATTGTATCATTGCGGTCCGAAAATGCCACAACTGTTAAGTGTTTGATCGCAAGATGCGCACACCACCTGCTCCTCTCCACCCTATAATTGCCGTTGGTCCTTTCGCCAAATGGGGTATCGACTTTATTACTTGTAACCCTCACTCGGCCGGGGGGCATGCGTATATCATCCTCGCGGTTGATTATTTTACTAAATGGGCCGAGGCGATGCCTACATTCGACGCAAGCGGAAAAACAGCTGCAGTTTTCGTATTCAATCACATTATAACTAGGTTTGGTGTCCCGCAAGCGATCATCACAGACCATGGGAGCCATTTTCGAAACATCATGATGACTGAGCTTACAAGCCAGCTTGGTTTGCGCCACGATAGCTCTACTCCTTATTATCTGCAAGCCAACGGTTTGGTTGAGTCTATCAACAAAGTTCTTGTTATCATGATCCGACGAATTATTGGCATTCATCGGTCGAATTGGCACAACATGTTATTTTCAGCGTTATGGGCATACCGAACTTCAGTGAAAACTTCAACAGGGTTCACTCCTTTCCAGCTAGTTTATGGCTTGGAAGCTGTGTTGCCCATTGAATGCGAAATCCCATCACTTCAAATGGCTGTCGAATTACTCCCAGCTACTTCCGAAGAGGAGAAACGTTTATTATACTTAGCTCAATTAGATGAGACTCGACGTGACGCTGCATTGGCAATCGAGACTCACGCAAAGCGAATGAAAGCTCAGTATGATAAAAATGTGACTCCTCGAAGTTTTTCGGAGGGAGACCTAGTGCTATTATATGATCAAGCTAACGATAAACTAGGTGCTGGAAAATTCGTTCCCATGTGGCATGGGCCCTATATTGTCAAGCGAAAGCTAGCAAAAGGGGCCTATGAGCTAGTTGATTTTGACGGGGACTCTTTGGGTAAACCCAGAAATGGACTTTACCTAAAGAGGTATTATGCTTAAATGGTGGGTATGGAGAATTTTTAGTTAGGTTAGGTTTTCTTTCTAGCTAGTGTGTTTGTGAGTTTAGACAGTGTGCTTAGCTTAGAAAGTGTGTTTTTCGTCGTTATTCTGGCTTATCTTGGTTTTACTCTTGATATTGCAGATGTCGACGCCTCCCCAAACGTACATTGGATTTGCTGATGGTGCTTGTCGTAGTACACGGAATATCTCTTCCGCATCTTGGGTTATCTATTCGCCCTCTGACGAGTTAGTTTCTATGCATGGGGTGAGCCTCGGTCAAACAACGAACAACATTGCAGAATACAGTGCGGTGGTTGAATTATTGTCCGAATCTATTTCATTTGGAATTCGACGTTTGATAGTGAGGTTAGATTCTGAACTCGTTGTATTACAGCTTAATAGAGTATATGCCATTAGAAATCCTGTGTTATTAAGATTGTTTTTGAGAGTGCGTCTCTTGGAACGTGAATTTGATTACATTGAATATCAACATATTCCAAGGTCTCTAAATACATTAGCAGATGCAATTGCTTCTCGAATGTTGGATAGACATTTACGATAATCATACAAGTAAATTTAAAAACATTTCATCACACATGTTTAACAAGATAAGCCGGTAATAGTGATATATATATAGATAGGAGTGTGTCAAAAAATATACATCGTCTTCGATCATAGGTTGAAAAACACCTTATGATCGGCAAAAATGATAAGTACAAAAAGTAAAAAATGTCACATGTGTCTACAAAGTGACCATCCAATCACTGGTGGTGCTCCCTATACGACACCACTGCACGGGCTACCTTACACAAAAACCTCCTAAACGGTCCAGGGACTGCAACTACATAGCGCTGAAGTCTGATAGGAATATCATCTATGGTAGTCTCAGGTATATCCACCGTCAGACGCTCTAGATCCTGCTCCAACTCAGCTAGTGACTCTGCAGCCGCGTCCTGTGGGGCCGGTACCGGTGCAGCTGGATGTCTCCTATCAAAAGGCCGGAGGTTGGCTGGGCGCTGTGGACCAACATCTGCATTTTGAAAATTTTTACTGTCAGTTTTGAGACGATATATATAAAAAACAAAAAAATAGATAAATTAAAAACTTGTGAAAAATAAAGTACCTCTGTCGTCCCATTGTTCTCCCTGTGGAAGAACCATGTCCGGATCACCTCGAAAATCTACTCCGGCATACGGAAAGTCCTGGATCGAAAAAACCTGGTCCTCTAACCAGTGAAAATAACTAGCAGGGAATCGAACAACTGCCGCGCCCTCATCAGGATGCCGGGCCATCACCGTAACCCATCGTATCAGCTTTGGCTCCCGAGGACCCAAGATATCAACAGTGAGATGCTGAGGGATCAGCATCAGAACTCTCTCTAAGGCAAAGCTCACAACTAGAGGCCCATATCCAAAGGTCTTTAGTTGTCCGTTCTTTGCCCTAGTCAGTTGGCCCTTCAGATTGGCCGACACAGCATCACACCAGTTGAAGATGGTGCCTCGGAAACAGTCAATAGCCATCCGCATTTGGGACCCGGTGGCGACATGTAGAGCGGCTGCGCCGCAAATTCTGGTAACCATGAAAGCTATCACCTTGAGTTCACGCTGAGAGATGTATTTGATTTCTATGCCTTTCGCATGGTTTTGATTGGGTATGCACCAATATGCCCGGAGACTAGCAAGGGATTGGCCACCTGGCCTAGTCCCGGCTAGATTGAGTTGCTCGCCCCTATTCGGCAAGCCAGTGAGAAAGTATATGTCAGAGGGCTCTATCTCGAGCTGGTGCCCTCCGATGTAAAAGCATTGCTCATGAATGTTCCATGTCTCAACCAGCCACTCACAGAATCTCACCTGAGCCCTCATGCCAGGTATGGCCCAGTATTTATATAGTCCGCATGCTTTCAGGGCATCAATGGAAGGTTGATGATTGATTGCGGCTAAATAAACGTCCTCGTGCTCTCTTTCTCTCCAATCCAACATGGTGAGTGCCCTACACACCAAGAAATAATGATTAGAATTAATTTGGGAAAATTTAAATGGTTATTTTTGGGGTTTGGGGTTTCAAATTCCGCCCTTCGCGGGGGACGCACCCCGCGTTTAGAACACAGAGCGGCGGGACGCAGCTTACCTGAAGGTGGGCTGCGTACCCCGACCATTTTCCTGTGTAGGAAAAGGTCGGGGTACGCAGGTCACCCATAGGGCACCTGCGTCCCCCGAAAGGCGATCTTTAAAACCTAAAACCCCCTAAAAAACAAAACTAAAGCCTAAAATGAAATTTTAATCGGATGAAATTGAAGACGAGGATGTTGTGAAATACCTGGAAGAGACGGCGTTCGATTCTGACGGTCGGATTCTCCGCAATGACCACGGGAAGTTTCTTTCCAAAAGCCCTTTTCTCGACCTCAACAGTAAAATGGTAAAAATGATATGGTAAAAAGTCTTTTGATAGGTTTTTTGGATGAATGAATGCTAGGTTTGTTTATTTTTCACCATGGAAAGATATTTTTCAATGTATTTTTGCCTATCTTAAACAGGTATGAGTAATGTGTTGTTTTTGTGCAGGACAAAGGGATTTAGAGGGAAAATTGTCATTTTTCACGAACCAAAATATCAGAGTCATATTTTAAGCCCTTTTCTGACTCCTAAAACATGAAAAGATTGCCGAGCGTTTCTTTTACACTCGTTAAAATGGAATTAAAAGACGGTCCCCTTATAGCCCTTTTCTGACCGTAAAAACAAGAAAAGATTGCCGGGTTTTTGTCGTTTCAAACTCGATACTGGAAATAAAACGACGTGTCCTTGATCGCTTTTTACTTTTCAGGTCAGTGGCACTAATTATGAAAGTACTCCTTGGTCGCAAGATCAAGCGGTTCCCCCAGGTATTATTTCATACTTTTTCGGGCTTGAGGGACACAAATCTACGAAAAAGTTCAACTTAGAGTCTTCTTAAGTTTTTCAGACTCTCTAAAATTGAAAAACGCCGAGTTTCTCCTATACTGGAATCGTTAAAATTTCACAGTAAAGGACCTGTTCAATTACAAACGGGAACGAACCACTCCTTCTTAGGGTTCGCATCAAAACTAAGTTGGACTCATCTGAAGGATGAGCTTATAATCAAGCATATGTTATCCTCCTCAAGCTTGTTAAAAATAAAGAGGTACTTGCCAGAAATGGTGGGGGAAAAGAGAGAAAAATGAGCCTATTTGTTATCCTTTGTCACAGAAGAAACTTTATAACCACTCTTGAACACGACACTTTTCATTCACCTGGGTTGGGAAATCTTTTGCCTCACAGTTGATCAAGCTACATTGAAAGTCTTTAACCGGGTTTCGGGGATTAACTTTGAGTCATTCGTCACCAAAACATCTGTTGTGTCGTTATGTGTTCAAGAGGTCTGCAAACAAAACTTTCATCTGCAAAATACCTTGTCATCCATTTGACCATCCCTGAGTCAGTCCTTACAGCAACATTTTCTTCAACTTGAACTATGATTTCGTGTTGCGGGCTTGCCTGCAACGAGTCGCTTTCTATCGACATCAGCACATTATCTAGAAAGATGACTTAGAAATCGTCAGTACCTTGAAGTCTGCATGCATCAATGGCAGGTTTCTCGCCTTTGACGTCAGTTTACATCATTGACTTTCGATCGAAGGACTCCGTGAAATGTTCGACATCAACTCATCCATTCACATCTCATGGATTGTACTGGGTACTTTGAGAACCATTGACATTACTGGTGGTCTCTCTCACACTTGTTAACAGTTTACATCATCGACTGGTAATCAAGTGGTTTCTACCATGTTCGACATCAACTCATTTATTCGCATGGCTAGAATCGTACCAATTCGGGAAGTAGAAATGAAGGCCCTGGATCTAGTTTCCACCATCCAGGCTGCAAGGAGTTTTGTATTCATTATATAGTAGACCAATTATAAACAGATGGCTGCGTCCATACTGTGTCTACGCAAGTCTATGATTATGATGTACTGCAAGATCATTCCTGTATCAGAGTAGTTAGTCTGTTAGTTAAAGTTTTTTGATCTGAGTATGGGAATGCCTACCTCAGCGATGATATAATCTTATACATGTATTTTGTGTTGAAAATTGCAGGTTCTGACCAGGCTCTCCTCGAGATAATCCTTGAAATGATAAAGCGCTTCACCCTTCCTAGATAAAACAAAACCCTAATCTACTACAGGCTTCGCACTTTAGGGGGCAATCTGTTACACTAAAAAATGTCACCATGGTTATATACAGTTAGTATGGCTCTATCAACAGTCATGCTATCCTCCTGGGCAAGTCTTGTGCCTCTGCTTGTCATGTCAAACTCCAAAAAGAGAGAAAGTCTTTGTAAATGTGTTTATCTCTGGGTACGCAGGTTCTCTCAGCCTTGCCTGCGGGGACGCACCCAATGTTCACAAAAGTTGCGTACTTGTACGCTCTGTATGTAAAGGGGCAGGTGCGTCCTCCTGTAAAGGTCAAAATGCGCAAGTTTCATCTTTAAAAAGTTACTTGTGGTCATTTCTAGAGCATTCTAGAAGGTTGTTCGACGTGTATTGAGTGCCTCCAGATGGTTCATGTATCCCTATGAAGGAGGAACTTATCCCATCAATAGGGGAGCTATCCCATCCAAAGAGGGGCTTATCCCATTGATGGTGGACCTGAATAACTTCCTCTTAAGCACTATAAATACAGGCATTGGGCCAGAAGGAGGGGAGGTTGAAAGCTATACATTTCTAAGGGTAGATGCTGCTGGAATTAGGACTCCCATTTAGAAGCTTGTGAGGAGAGATTACCATCTTTACTTGTTCTACTTGGAAGTGGGGTGAGCTTTGTCAAAGTAAAGGAGAACTCTTGAAGGACCCTGGGAGGAACTTGCACAACACCAAGGCTCAGGTTGTAATTGTTCCTTTTGTTACCTCTTAATGCAAATAAACTTATTTTTCTCAACAGATTGTTATTCATGGTTTGTTTCATATACTCCTTGGTCAATATGATGAATATGTATTGTTTTATAAGTTTATCAGGTGCTATTTAATCTTTTGGCTTGTTAGTGAATGCAGGTTTCGAAGATAAGGAGGAGCTCATCCGGATCGGCGAGACTAGACTACTACGAAGCGTTGGACTAAAGGTATGTTAAAGATCCCCTGATTACTTGTATTTTCAATGCATGTTTAGAGAAAAGTAGTGTTTATTTGGTTTGTTTGTCACTAGAGAGTCTTAGGCTCCTAGGGAGGTTGATTGTGTCCGCACTATCAACTCTTTCCGCCTGACAAAACACCATAGAGTTCCTCATTAGGACGTATGCATGAAAAAATCCAAAAACATTATAAAAGATAAAATACAAAACAAAAAATTTATATAGCATGATCAAGTTCCTTATCACCATCATCCCACTGCTCGCTAGGAGGTAGCAGCGTATTGGGATCTCCACGAAAATCCATCCCAGCATATGGCCAGTCCTCAACAAAGATAATCTGGCGCTCCAACCACTCACGGAACATTGCCCCCCATGATACTGGGTGTCCACCACCCCCTCGTGGCATAACGTGAGCCCACCGTGTGATCCTGGGCTCTCGTGGTCTGGGCGCATCCAAGACCATGTCCTGCAATTGTAGTGAAAGCACCCACTCCAGCATGGGTAGGATCAAGATGGATCCATAACCAAACTGCTCCGTCTCTCCTCGACGATATTTGTTGAGTTGTCTCTTCATATTTGCTGTCACTGTCTCCGCCCATTTAAACACAGTCGGATTAAGGCATTCAAGGGCTAACTGCAGATGAGTCTTCGATGCCTCGTGTTTGGCCTAGGAGCCCACTGCCCTGGTTACCATGAAAAAAACTGCACAGAGAACTATGTCTTTTATTTTCGGGATTGCCACCTTCCCGCTCTTTGTCTTACGTGCTCGGGGGCACACTCGTGCCATTATCATCTCTAGTGTCTCGCACCCAGGACATTGGCCCTCTAAGATTGGCCTCTCTCCCGTCGAGATAATCCGGTCAAAAAGTACACATATGTTGCATTGAACTCGATGTCTCGGCCTCGGATTATGAATTTCCTGTCTGCCGGATTCCATGCACGGATTATCAGCTCTAATAGATCAGGCTGGGACTAAAGATGTGGAGTCAGGAAGAACTTTAGTAATCCGCATTCACATAGAGCGTTTTGACACCCGGCATTAGCAAAAGCCTCCTCATCATTGGCACCATGAACTCGCTCCTGCCAGACATAAGCCATAATGCCCTGCATAATGAAAATAAATGAATTAGAACTTTTTTCATCAAATTTGATCCAAAATTCGCATAAAAACATAGTTTTGCGTTGCCATTGCAGTTGTTTTCAAAATAGTAGCGATGGCGCGAGGTTCATAGTTCAAATTTCTCATGGTCATCGCGGAAGTACATTGTATTTACGTGATGGTCGGGGCGCGTTACATGTAAGTCGCGCTCGATTCGTCACGGATCCGAGCGGTATACCCGCGATGACCGAGCAGCGGATGTAAATTCAAAAATCCGCCCAAACTTGCATGTCCAATGATCAAATGCATAAAAAAACCAATGAAATGAAGCGCAGGAGAATGACTACTTACTTGGTCGAAGTTTCATAGTGAACCGTCAACCGATGAGGCCGCAATCAGCTCGCAAAGTTAGCACTGGTTGGCACTCCAAAATCTCCAATGGTGAATTGTATAGTGCAAATGGTAAAAATGAATTGGTTTACCCCCCTTTTATAGTAATTTTTTGAAATATTTAAAAAATTGCACTTTATAATGTGGGTTTTTACCATTTTTTGCATGGCTAGTTGGGATTTTGGTTTTTAATCATGTTGCCGCATTATTTATGTCGAATCAATTTTACGTTTGACGTGTTTTCATGCAGAAATACAAGTGGTGGAGTTGTGTGTGCACTTGGTCCGTAAAGTTGTCTTTCACGCTCTTTTTTGACTCAAAAAATGAAAAGATAGCCGAGTTGTTCCTTTCGACTCGTTAAACGGAATGAGAGGCGGTCTACTTTAAGCTCTTTTCCAACCGTGTAAACCAGAAAAGATTGCCGGGATTTTTGTCGTTTCAGGCTCATTATTAGTTACAAAACGACGTGGTTTCAATCACTTTTCTAATTGTTTAGGTCGAGATCACTAATCATGAAAAGTACTCCTTGATCGTAATGGTTAAGCGGTTCTTTTGAGGTTTTATACTTTTTCGGGCTCGAGAGACACAACTTTACGAAAAAGGACCCCCCTGGAGTTTTCTTTTCAGTGTCTTTTTCAAACTCCCTAAACATGAAAAAGCCTTCGAGTTTTGCCTATGTCAGACTCGCTAAACCCTGACGACATTGGACTCGTCAACATGACGAGACTCGAGATTCTCCTCCTTAGGGCTTGTTAAACTGTTACTAGGTTGGATTCGACTAAAGGTCGAACTTATATCACAAGCATATGCTATCCCCTTCAAGTTTGTTTTCAAAAGTAATTGGGTTGCTCACCAGCAATGGTGGGGGAAAATTTGGCAAACATCATTGATTGTCTATGGCAACTAGTCACTCTTGAACATCGACACTTCTTCTTCCTGCCAGGTCGGGACATCCATACACCGTCATTTGGCCTTCTGCGGGTTTGGGTTGTCATTTAGCCTCATTCCATCTGATCCATGCTGTCTCCATCAAGCCTCTGATCCTTTGGTACCTGAATGCTGCCACCCTCTGGAGTCGTGTCACCGACATGTTCAAGAGTATAATCCTTCTGCAGTTTACACCTTTGTCTCCTTCTATGATACTCTGTTTCACCATCTACCACTTGTTCCTTGTCTCATGTCATTGATGGGGGAAACATTATGGCCCTCCTGCAATAGGTCGTCTCCTGTCGACATCATCTCATTATCTAGGAGATTGATCTAGAGATCCCTTTGGTACCTTGGAGCTTGCATGCCTCAATGGCAATTTATTCGCGCCTGACGGTCGACTTACCTCACTGGTCACTTATTGGGTGATTCCACGAGTGTTTGACTTCAGTTCATTCTTCACACTTCATGGAATGTACTGGAAAGTACCTTGAGAACCATTGGCATTATTGGTGGTTTCTCTCATGCTTGTTAATGGTTTACATCATCGACCAGTAATCAAGCAATTTTCTATCATGCTCGACATCAACACTTTTATTTGCATGTTAGTACTTGTACTATCATTGGTTGGGTTCAAGACCCTGAACTCAGATCACACATGTTCAGGCTACGTGGATTGGTTCATGATTACATGACTCATTGATGGATGGCTGCGACCATACCTGAGTCTTGATGGATGGTTGCGACCATGCCTTTATTATTATTATGGTCTCATTAGCTGGATGGCTGCGTCCATACCACATACCTAATTCATATGTCTTTTGGATGGTTGCGTCCATGCCTAGACTACATGGATTTCACTATCAGAGATATCAGTTGTACTTGTGCCTACAGGTTCTTCCGGATGGTGTTCTAGCTCAGCCAGTTTGGTAAAGCATTTCACCCCTCCCACTTTCTCGGGCTTCATACTTTAGGGGGCATCTGTTACACAGTAATTTGTCACTGCCTTCACCCCCAGTCCATCTACTGTTTCATGTGTCCAAGTCGAACATGCTCATGTTGAACAAATGCTCTCTGATCATGCCAACTGACCCACTTTTCCTAATTTATCTGCCTCATCGTGACTATGGGCTTAATAAACGTGCTGAACGGCACTCCTAAACAGTCCAGCCACGCTGCCAGCTTGGAAGTACATCTGATTCCCGTGATGGTCCAATTTCATGCCCTAGCGCGAGGTTTCTTATTATCTTCAGCGATGATCTGACTATCTGCATTGCTCACTCACGATGTAAGTGCCGAAACTCAGTTATGTACCCACAATGATCTAGATTGGGCGAATTTTTTCCAACAGTCGGCCTTCTGGATGACTCCAGACTTGGTTGTTGGCATAGGTTGTGTCGCCCTTCTGTCTCTGGCATGGCAATTCAGTCAATTGTGTTACCTTTCTTGGTGATAAGCTCTCTCTTCCACCTTTCATGGAGACTCCTCTTATTTAAACACTCACTTTTGATATGATCAGCTAGTAAATTCTTGGATTAAGCAGTGTTGTTAGTGCTTTTGATAGATAGATGGTGTGGGTGTGATAAGTGTGAGAGTTTTGATATTTTGGGGAAGGTTGTGAAGTGCCCTTGATTTCATGTCAAACTTATGAGTGAGAGAGAGACCTTTGTATGTTGGGAGATCCATCTTCAAAGAGTGAATGCTTGAATAACATGCTGGTTGGATCCCTCTGAGAAGGCTTGTGACATCAAGACTTTGGTTGTAAGCTTACTCTTATTTCATTATTAATGCAATCAATGATGTTTTCCTATGTCTTCTATGTGATGTACTTGATAGCTCATGACTTCTTGAATTTGTGAGTAAATAGTTCATTGTTGTTTCTAGTTACATGCTTTGTTGTATTTCCTTTGCATTGTTTCAGGTTGATCACTCATTGAGGAGAAGGAAGCAAAAGCTGGAGCAACGCAACGGAACTCTATCGACCATCGGTTGAGGTAGGCCTCCAAATTTGACTGTTTAAGGAAAGCTATTGTTGATCTGTCCTTGTTTGTGACTATACCCAATCTATGGCTAGAGGGGTTGCCTCTGTCCGCAGAGGGAACACTTTCCTGCATCACAGTAGGTGGACCACTTTTTATGGCAATCATTCTGCAACTTCCCTTGCATCTGTATGAACTGCAAGGGTCGGTGGTCTGTGTGGATGACTGTTTCCTTCCCCAAAATGTAATGCTTCCATTATTGGCAGAACTACACAATGGAATACACGAAGTGGGATACTTCCAAAGTGTGTCTAAAAGTGTTTCACTATGATATGCCACTGGATGCCCCTGTTGAGTAAGGACTTCCCCAATAGCATAGTTAGAGGCATATGTCTCGATCTCAAATGGTTGTTGCAAGTCTGGTAAAGTGAGCACTAGTGTAGAGAAGAGGCGATGTTTCAACTCTGCGAATGCCTTATGTTGAGATTGAGACCAAAATAATTTTTATTTCGCTCCTCCCTTGGTGACTTGACTCAAGGGCCAAGTGATATGAAAGAATCCCAACATGAACCTGCAATAGAAATTGGCAAGACCTAGAAAGCCGCGAAGCTCTGTCAGAGTGGTTGGGGATGGGCAATCCCGAATGACTTGGATTTTGTCAGGATCCTCATGCACCCCCCATTCATAAATAATGTCTCCCAGATACTTAACCTGGGTCATGCCAAAAGTGCATTTCTCGAAATTGGCACACAACTTGTGTTGCTGCAGTGTTTGGATAACTTTTCGAATGTGGTGGAGGTGCTCTTCCTAACTCTAGCTGAAGATCAGGATGTCATCCAAGTATACCACTACAAATGAGTTGGTGAATGGCTACAAGATGTCATCCATCAACCTCATGAAGGTTGTAGGAGCATTCATAAACCCAAAAGGCATAACCAACCATTCGAAAAGGCCCTCCTTGGCTTTGAAGGCAGTCTTCCACACATTGGAGGATTCAATTAGTACCTGGTGATATCCAAACTTCAAGTTGATCTTGCTGAAATATTTTTCCCCCTTGAGTTGGTCTAGAAGTTCATCAATCCATGTGATCAGGTACCTATTCTGAATAATGATCTTGTTCAATGCCTGATAGTCAATACAAAGTCTCCAAGTCCCATCCTTCTTTTGTACCAACACAATCAGGCTCCTGCAGGGACATGAACTTGGCTGGATGTGACCTTTCTGCAGCAGCTCCTAAATCTACCTCTTGATTTTGTCGTTCTTTAGAAAGGAGTGTTGATAGATTGGTCCATTAGGCAATGACACACCTGGGGTTAGTTCAATGGAGTGCTTGACTTGACAGTGCAGAGGCACCCCTATAGGGGAGGTGAAGATGTCCTCGTACTCCTCCGTGACCTTTTCCATCTGCTGCTTTCATACAAAGGGGCCCTGTCTGGAGGTCATGGACACCATCTTATTCTATCCCTGAGGGCGTATCATGAGGAAAACAAATTTCCCAGTTTTGGAAATGAGCTTACTACATTGGTTTGTAGTAACCAAAGAGATGGTGGTAAGCGGTACTACCTTTGGTATCTTGTACAAATTATTTCCCAAAGTAACAATAACAATGCGAAGCCTTGAATCATACACAACATGTCACTTCCACAAGTATGCTTTGCCTAATAGTAAATCACAAACATCAAAGGGAGCAATGTCACACAATACCTCATTCATGAAGGGGTTGATGCTGTATGGGAGGCAGCACTGCTGGCTCACGTGAAGATCCCATCCTTGGTGAAGCCATCTGATGGTGTATGTTTTTGGGTGTGTTGTGGTTGGTAATTCCAACTATTTTATGACCTCTACTGAAATGAGGTTTTTTTGGCTCCTACTATCGACAAGGAATTGTAGCGAGGAGCCCTTTACCCACATCTGGGAGTGGAAGAGACGCTCCTCCTCCTATGGATCTTCAGGTTCCTCCTTCTGGATCTTCGTGGTGGAAATGGTGGCATTGGGCTCTACGTCAATAATATGCTTCCATTTTTCATTCCCCTTGTTAGGTTCTAACTCAGAGTTGGAACATGCATCTGATTAAGAAGCCTTAAGGTCAGCCACCAGTGACTGCTTGGCCAACTCCCATTTTTGTTGTTAGTGGAGCCCTTATGGAACTCACACCACTTTCCCGTGTCCTTCTTCAGCTTCACGGTGTTGTTATTTTATTGTGGATTTGGTGGGTTGTCCTGGGATACCCCGCCTTGGCTTTGCCCTTTGTTCTGCAGTTTGGGGGCACATTTCCCCTGCTTCAGATTCGCAGGCCCAAATTCTCGCTTCTTCTGTTTAAACTTCTGCTCGATCTTGACGGCATATCAGTACACCATGTTGAGCGAGGATATGTCTAGGAACTCCATCTCATACTGGATGTACCTGTGTAGGCAGCTGCGGTACTTGAGTACCAAATGTTTCTCAGAACCCTTGATACCCAACTTCATGCGAAGGGTATGAAAAACATTGGTAAACTCTAGCACATCTTGGTCCCTTCCTTGCCACAACATTTTCCACTTTATGTATTTATCCTCGTAGCTCCCGCCAGGGTAGTACTGCCCCTTGATGGAATCCCAAAACGAATTCCAAGGGGGTGCGAATGAAAAAAGTGAGGTCGTACTTTCATCCTTCTACTCATAGTAGGTTTCCCACCATTCCTTGTCGTGGGGGGCGACTTTGAGAAGAGCAAAAGTAATATTTTCTCGGCTGGAAAAATCATGAATAGAAAAATATCCTTCTAGTAGATTTAACCATTTATCTATTGTGTCTACATCTATTTGACCCTCAAATATGGGAATGTCAAAGTTTATTTGTACCTTTAGAGCAGTGGAGCATCCAGAGTGGCTACTAGATGTGGATGCCCCACCGGTGGGTAACCATTGAAAGATCTGGGCAAAGTTATCCATCATTGCATTCCTTTGTTTCTCGAGGGCCTCCTCGAGCAATATTTTGATAGGATCTCCTGCCCCCTTGTCTTTCTTTTCTTCCCCCATGGGCAGTCGTCGGGGTTTGCGAGGCTGATCTTGCAAAGGTTCAACCAGATCGAGCCCTAACTCCTTATATCCCGACCTCATTGGGGACATGCAAAGAAAAATAAAGAAAGAGAAAACTGCTCTAATACCACTAATCCAAATTTAAACAGGAACACAACAAATTATAGATGTAACCATAAATACAAAGATGTAGCAGAAACAACACTTCATTTCACTAATATCAAATACTAAAATATGCTTACAAAATGAATGGAAATAAGACGAGATCGGGCAATGGTAGCTTATATTTGAGAAGAGATGTGGTGGTTACATGCCTCTAATTGTGTTACAATGAGGTTCAAAGGCCTATTTAAAACTGAAAGAAACAATGGTGGGGGTCCAAGTGGAATAGGCGGGTGGCCACCAATATCCACCTAGATCACAACTAGATGTCACAGTTCAGGGTTGTGACCAACTCTTCACTCAGGAAATGGGCCTATGGGATATACTACAGGAAGATCCTACGCTGTAGTAGTTGAACATAGAGATCATGGAAGCACAACAACAATATGATGAGATTAGTACGATGACGAGGATTTTGGTATCATTCTAGTGCTTCATGCCCTTGTAGGAAGGCAAGGCAAAGTTGATACATATCTAGGAGTTACAAAAAAAGAAATCCTTGCTCAGAGACCAGCTTCAACCTTAGACTGAGGAAGCCAACCAACTTTCACAGAACATTCATGAGAAGTTGAAGGCCATGCAGTAGTCTCAGAGGACTACAAAACTTGCAGTAGAGGGGCCAACCATAGAGAAATAGGTCTAGGAGGTACATTAAACAACAAAACAGAGTACCACGAAGATCTAGGCATTGACTAAGGCATTTAGTGAACTCCGCCACAAAGTGGAACAACTAGCCGAGTGACTCAAGGGTGAGTCACGAGCTTTGTGTTGGGGGCCTATTGGGATGGGGTCCCCAGGGGTAGAATTGAATTGACTTAGTAATTTTTTGTAAAGAAGTTTGTAAAAGATGTAAAGTCTCTGCAAAGTGTGGATGTGGAGCGCACAGATAGATAGAATCAAAGGGGTATTAGCCCCTTTTTCTAGTTGGTTTTTGGATTCTCCCATGGTTCGCGGACCATGGTATTTTATGAAGGAAAAATATAAATACTCGATTCATAGCAAGCCTTAAGAAAGAAATAACTTTGGATAGACAAGAATGGATGATTGAATGATTGTTGTAAGCATTTGATAGACAGGAAGGTTTGCTCCATTCCATAGTGAAGGAAAGGCTTCGTAGCTGAGTGTGCGGAGGCCTGGGTAGAGTCCATAGTTTAGTGTGTGGACCCCTGCAACTATGTGTGCAGGGTAGAAGAGTTTGTAATCAGAGGACTGAAGATCAATAATGAAGGATTTTTGAAGAATTAATATGTATTTCCATGAAATCTGTTTATGTTATATTTCACTGATTGAATGATATGTTTATGAAATAATGACTGAATACTGCGCGAATGTACTAGATCTGTCTTATTAATGCATGTTATGAATAATTGTCTAGTTTCACGAAGTTAGAAGCTATTTCCTTTATGTTTTCTGATGAATTAAGTAGATCTATGTGAAATCCGATCTAGGGTCATGTGTAGATGTGCGAAAGTATGTAGATTGATTGTTTTAGGTCCACAATTGCTGATCGTAGGCCTTCAGATAGGTCTGGAATCTGGTTAACCTAGTTACTGTAAAACAGCCCTAAAAGACTATCGATCTACATGGAAGCAGATCTAAGGCACTGGAAGAAATCACACTAATCTCTGGATGCAGAAACTTGGTTCTTGCATCCCCCAATACTGCTTCGAGTCATACTGCAACTTGCACTACACAGGTTGTTACCAAAAGAGCCAGCAGTGTAGGGTTTTGTTGGTTGGCGCAACTAACTTTTAACCTGAGTTAGGACCCCCTAAGCCAACACTTGCCCATGGGCAGAAAGGTGTGCCACACCCACTACTTTTATCGAATCCATGTGCTTACCTTTTTTATGAATACCATTTTTCAACAAACCATGAAAGCTTCTTGCAGATGTGTCTTCATCTACACCGAGCTCCTTATAAAGAGAGAAAATATTGAAACTTGATGTTTGCTACAGATCTTTCCAAGTAATATTTTTCCAACCATTCAATGATTGGATCGTAAAATTCATGATGGCCCTCTTGAAAACCTCGAAATCTTGAAAAATGTGAATTTTCGATTAGAGAAACGGGATCACGATGGGAATTTTGTGAGGGAAAATATATTTGATCATACTTAGCAGTCATGCAAAGACAATGAGGACTTTCCATACCCATCAGTGAAGGCTAAAGTGCCTTGTCTGCTTGAAAAATATATGAAGAGAAAAATGTTGAAAAATGAAGATCAAGGGGTGTGAAACAACTATCATTGGATGTGCTGATGGGAAAATTATAAGATGAATGACAATCAACAAAGACATAGAAATGTTCAAATGAGCTAATTGAAGAATTAGATTCCCGGTTTGCAATAAATGAAGAAAAATCAATTTGAACAGTCTTGTGAATACTCTAAACAATCGAACCATGTTCCTTATGAGCCAAATATGATAGACCATTTTTTTGGAATTGGTGATAAATTGTACATGTATCATAGTCATCAAAATTGTTTCAAATGGATGCCAACACCACAAATGCATGAGACCAGTTGGGACATGGTGAACGAAGAAGAACTTGATTCATGTGACAACTTGTGCACTCATTATCACTAAAGAATATTTCTAGTGCGATGAGAGGACAAATTTGCAATATAAAATTTACAAGAGGTTCGAGGAGATGACCATTAAGGGATAAATTTGATAAGTATGATTCCTTCGGGAAAAGATAGTCCTTGCGATAATCAACTTTGTAATTCCATGACTTTATGAGAGACGCACATTCCCAACCTGATTTTGATGTGAGAGATTTTCATGAAGATGAATGAACTGCAATAGATTCTTGAAGTCGATCATAAGTAAAATAATGAAAATTTGAAAGGTCACACCCGAAATACCAAAAACATTTCACACGGGAATTCACATTGAGTGAAACCATGTAGATAGATGGATTGTGAAACAAATGTCATTGGATTATTGTTGTAAGGGTTTGATGGACAGGAAAAGTTGATTCACCCTACCCATCGAACTTAAATTCAGATAGGTCATGAATAACTTCAACAGAGATGGTGAAATTAATCTCTTTAGAAAAAACATCTCAGGATTATGATTTGGGGAAGAGCCATTTTAAATAAGAGATTCAAACTAGACTCACTGGGCACAACCTGTCATCTGGCCCTTCTTATAATGCTATTTTGTTGACGGTGCTAGAAATCTATCAACTAAGGGGATCTCCCCGATATGAAGTCCGAAACAGACCTCACACCATATGGTGTGGGAGTCCCATCCAGTAAAAAGGCCCAATTTCCAAATCCTCAAAGGTCTTCCTTGGCTCTAGTTGTCATAAAAATAGAGTGATGCAATGGTGTGTTGGATCAGCAAGGTGAGTGTGCCTAGTGAGTGTGCAACACAACTGTGTCTAAGTTCTCTTACTGCAAAAAGGGGTAGAAAAGTGAGCCTCTAAGTGAGAGATAATAGTACCACCTAGGAAGAGACACACATGAACTAGAAGGACCTATCCAACATCGAGCATAATAGTCCACAGAGGATGCAACAATCGATACAACCAATGAACAAGGGAAAATATGTCTAACATCTAGCGAAATAGTACACAACAAATGTGACAGTCGTTATGATGGATGAGTGAAGAAAGGTTTGTCTAGTATCCTGCAGAATAGTCCACAAGGATGAGAGAATATTAACAACCATTACAACACATTCCCAACAAGATAAGCACTAAAATAACCGAAATAGTTCAACCATCTTAGTACATTTGAAAGCAAACATGAAATAAAAAGGTTCACAAAATAGACTTAAAAACATTCATAAGTCATGCATGAAGAACGTGCTGGCCTTAAAAGGCTTCTATAGTTAAGCAAAAGTTCCAAGACAAATGTTTACATTGTACATCACTAGCCCCTATAGTGGGACATTGGAGCCACTCCTTGCTCCTCAAAGAACTAGTTGGTCTATCTAATGCCTTGCGAGAGGAGCCAAGGTGAAAAGTCCCTTGCCCATACAATGAGGGAGGTAGATATAACCAAGGGTGATGCTTCCCCCTTGTAACTCTTTGACTACCCTCATGACTGTTGAGAAATGGCAATAAGAAATTCCATTTTAATTTGTCCTTGAATTAAAATGTGAATTAAAATTGAATTCTATTCTTATAGCAAGTTGTAAATAGTTAATTAAGTTGAATTAACTTAATTATATTATGAATTTCGAATTGGAAGTCTTTCTATAGTCATGTATATGTTCTCCCTATATTTTAGGGGTTTAGGATGAGTTTATTTGAGTTTTAATTAGATAACTCGGTTTGAATGAGTTATAGATAGTTAAACTAGTTCTAACTATTTGTGGAACTAGTAGAGGTCTAGTAGTGAGTTGGTGCAATGGTGCATCCTCAGTGCTACTATAGCTAACTGAATATTCCCTCAAACTCATGCATTTCATTTCAGAGAAAGACCCAATTGAGACTAGAGTGCATGGACAATACATTATCAGTTGTATGATGATTCAAGTTGTACAAGTCATGCGTGTAATCATAGAAGGACCTACTTTTGGATTACACAGTTATGGAGGAAGGATTTCCCAATTAAATATGTGTTGATCCTCACAGGAATTGTGAAAGGAAATAAGGGCTTGGATGAAAAAAAAACTTGGCTAAGTGTTGGTCAATGTGGGTTTGTGAGGCAGAGAGTTGATCATACTTGTTCAGGAATTGTACTTGTGAGAAAAAGCCTTGTATTATCACTGAAATTTATGATTAATGAAATAGATAGTCGGGGTTTTGAGCAGTGGCTTTCCCTAGAGAAACAATTGTGTTATGTGTATTTTATTATCTTCCTCTTTTTGATTATTTTTTTCATTGATCTATTGGTTTCCACTGTTTAAAGACTACAATAGATTCATGTCTTGTGTTTTACTACATTACATGATTTGTGAATCTACAAGAAAATCTACATGGTATCAGTGTTGAAGATAGTATAATAGAGGATATTTCAAAGTTTTGACTTTGGCGTTACAGGTGAAGTTAGAATTTTCAATACATACTTTAGGATTGGAAAATGGATTTCTACTATTTGAGGCCCGAGTATTCCTTGGAAGGAAACTCGAATTATATAGCCTAGAAGGATAGGATGGAGGTTGTGCTGGAGGATAATGGCCTTAAGGAATTCATTGATCAAGACATTCCTAAGCCAACAACATTATATGCACAAAATCTGGCTGAATGGAAGAAGTGTGTGGTGAAGGCGAGGCAGATAATCCTTGATGGAGTTTGATACCACATTTTCTTGAGCCTCCATGGGAAGGAAACTCTGTATGCTATGTGGAAAGCATTGACCAACCCATTCCAGAATAGAAGTGACCATAGGAAGTTTCCATTGAAAGACAAACTTCGAAAAATCAAGATGGAGAAAGGTGAGACGATTCAAAAATACTTGACCAAGTTCAATCACTATTGTGATGAGCTTGGAAGTGTTGGAATAATCGTTGTCAAGCATGATATGGTGAGCCTAGCTCTCCTAGGCCTTCCCAAGAGTTGGAATAACTATCATGACTCTGTCAATGGGAGGGATGAGCTGTGAGATTGGGAACAAGTGTGGTCGGATTTGATGCAGGAGGAGATAATAAGGAACACTAGAGATGGTTCCTCATCAAAGACTGATCATGAGGAAACCTATGCCTTAGCGGGTAAGGCAAGGAAGGGGAAACATAAGGTGTCCCATTCCAAATTGGATTATTCTCATGGAGGCAAGAGGAAATACATGTTGAAATTTAAGTGTTTTCATTGCCATGAGCTGGGACATTTTGCTACAAACTATCTACTCAAGAAGTCAAAGAAGAAGTTTTCACGAGGAGTAGCAGGTGAGGCCTTGGCCTCTTAATTCGAGTTGGACTTTACTGTCAGTGCATGCATGGTGTCATCAATGATGGGTAGTGTATGATACCTTGATAATGGAGCTTAATTCCACATTAATGGTGACAAGGAGTTTTTTAGTGACGTGGAGGAGAAGGATCTCTAGATTCATATCGAGATGGGTGATGACGGGAGGTATAATGCTACTAGATTGGGCACTGTTACTTTTTAGAGGGAGTAGGGTTCTCCTCTCACCTTGAGAGATGTTATTTATGTGCCTAGGTTGAAGAAGAACTTAGTATCAGTCGCAATGTTGGAAGATACAGACTATGATGTGGTCATTGGAAAAGGGCATTCCTTTGACACATAGGCACGGGTCAAGTAAAGAAGATAGGGATTAGAGTTAAGAATCTCTATAAGTTGGAGGTAGAGGATTGTGCTGCTTTGAGCACAAAAGTAGAGAAGGTGCAGAGCCGAGATGTTGGCGAGTTGTGGCATAGGCGATTAGGTCACTTGCAACATGGGGCTTTGAAAATCATGCAACAGATTTCTACTAGTCTTCCCGAAGGTAATAATGCTAGAGCAAGTTGATACATGCAATGGGTGTACTTTGGGAAATACACCAAGGCTTCCTTTCATGATAGAGACAGTCGAGCATAGGTGATTCTAGAGAGAGTACATTCATATGTGTCTAGACCATTCTCCACAACATCCATGACCAAACACATATTATGGTATATTTGTGACGACTTTTCTCATAAATGCTAGATATTTTTCATGCAGAAGAAGGATCAAAATTTCACAAAGTTTTGTGAATTTAAATCATTCGTTGAGAAAGAGTCTGGAAATAAGGTTAAAACTCCAAGGAGTGATAATGGTGGTGAGTATGTCTCAAATGAATTTAATAACTTCTATGTAGCAGAAGGGATTAAGAGAGAGTTGACGACACCCCATAATGCACAACAAAATGGGGTGGATTAAAGGAAGAACATAAGCATTGTAGGGGTATAAGGGGAAATTTTGCATGATTAGGGCTTACCACTACACTTGTGGGTTGAGTAATGCAACACAACTATTTATTTGTAGAATAGAAGTCTGCATAGGTTACTTGGGATGAAAACACTATAGGAGGATTTCTTTTGTAAGAGACCAATGTTGGTCACTTTAGGATTTTTGGGTAATTGGTATATTGCCATGTGACCAAAGATGCACGGAAGAAGCTTGAGATGACAAAAAAGGTGGGGATAGTTGTGGAGTACATTGATGCACCTCATAACTATCAGGTGTGCTTGTCGACCAACAGGATGACAGTGGTTTGCAAGGATGTCAGCTTTGATGAGAATAAGGCCATGATATTTTCCCTTGAGAGGGAGCTTAAACTACATGTGGTTGAGGAGATTTTAGCTCCCAAGATTGAGGAGCCTCATATTGATGTGGAGCAGCCACATGCATAGGATTCAGGAGTGGAGACATCCACCTAGGAAAAGTATTCCAAAGATGGGAGAAAGCGCACCAAAAGGGCTGACAAGTTATTACATGATGCACGGGAGAATGTGGGAGAACCCACGTCTCAGCGCAGGAAGAGGAGGTCACCTGAGATGTACACTGGATACATGGCTCTTATGAGTGGATGTGTTGAGATAGATCCATCTTCCTATGATGAGGCAATTCAAAAACTAGTTTGGGTTGATGCTATGGTGGAGGAGTATGAATCCATAGCTCGTAACAATGTTTGTGATGTGGTCCTATACTAGAGGACAAGTCAGTGGTGAGCTCTAAATGGATTTACAAGTTAAAGAAATATGTAGATGGTAGTGTGGAGAAGCATAAGGCCAGGTTTGTGGCCCATGTCTTTTCACAGGTAGAGAGGATTGAATATGATGAGACATTTTCTCTTGTTGCAAGGTACTCATTGATCAAATATATATATTGGAATTATTAGCACAGATGAGTTGGAGGATACATCAGATGGATGTAAAGACATCCTTCCTTAATGGCATGATTGAGGAATAAGTGTACATAGAACATCCTGAAGGTTTTGAGACCTTTGACCATAAGTTGCATGTGTGCCATCTGAAGAGAGCATTGTATGGGCTGAAGCAAGCACCCCGTGCTTGGTATGCTAAGATCGATAACTACTTCATTGGGTTGGGATTCACCAAGAGTGAAGCAAATGCAAGCCTGTACCACATAGTGGTGGAAGGTAAATGTTGATCATTTGGTTATATGTCGACGATTTGATTTTGACAGGTGATGATCAGATGATCAAGTCTTACAAGGGGGAAATTGCAAGAGAGTTTGAGATGAAGGACTTGGGGCTCATGCATTACTTTATGGGCATGGAAGTATGGCAGGGTGATGGGTAACTCTTTGTGTGTCAGGGAAAGTATGCCAAAGAGATACTCAGGAGGTTCCAAATGGAGAGTAGTAAACCCACGAAGACTCGTCTAGCAGGTAATTAGAGGAAGGAGGATGCTACTTCAGGGGAGTAGTGGAAGCTACTATTTATAGGAAACTTGTGGGTTCACTCATGTATTTGGTGAATGTACAATCAGTTATGTGCTATGCAATTAGCCAGCTTAGTCAAGAAATGGTTAGGCCTACCAAGCTGTATTGGAAGGCGACAAGGCATGCATTGAGATACCTCAAGGGAACTGCTTAGTATGGATTGTGGTACAGATGGATAGAGGGAGTGAAGCTTCAAGGCTTCACTGATGCCAATTGGCCAGGGAGTCCTTCTGACAGAAAGAGCACATCGAGAGGGATCTTCAGTATTGGGTCAACAACAATTTATTGGTATAGGAAACAAAGATCGGTTACACTTAGTTCGGTAGAGATGAAGTATATGGCTGCAAGTCAAGTAACATGTGAGGCCATCTGAAGGAGGAATATTTTGGTGGGTTTGTTTGGTCAGTAGATGGATCCAACTATGATTTATTATGATAATTAGAGTTGTATCAAACTCACTGAAAATCTGGTTTTTCATGATCAGTCCAAGAATATAGATATTTGATATCATCATCTTCTATATTGTGTCTTGAGGCGAATTATGTTGTTGGAGTACATTCCCAAGGAGGAGAAAGATACTGACATTTTGAAAAAGGCATTGTTAATATGTAAATTCATGTTTCATAAAGATAGGATTAGGGTAGTTGATAATCCCTTTCTTGTTGAGAGGGAGTGTTGAGAAACGACAACAAGAAATTCCAGTTTAATTTGTTCTTGAAATAAACTGTGAATTAAAATAGAATTATATTCTCATAGCAACTTGTAAATAGATAATTAAGTTTAATTAACTTAACTATCTTAGGAATTTCAAGTTGGAAGTATTTTTGTATTCATGTATATATTCTCCCTAAATTTTAGGGGTCCAAGATGATTTTATTTGAGTTGTAATTAGATAACATAGTTTGATTGAATTATAGATAGTTAAACTAGTTCTAAGTATTTGTGGAACTAGTAGAGGTCTAGTAGTGAGTTGGTGCATGGGTGCATCCTTAGAGCTACTCCAACTAACTAAAGATTCCCTCATGGGGAACACATGCATGTCATCTTAAAGAATGATCTAGTTGAGACTAGAGTGCGTGGAAAATTTACTATCATCTGTATGACGATCTGAGTTGTACAAGTCATGCATGTAATCAAAGAAGGACCTAGTTTTGGATTGTGCATCTATGGAGGAATGATTTACCAATTAAATATGGGTTGATCCTCACAAGAATTGCACAAAGAAATAGGGTCTTGGAAGGCAGTAGAAATTGGCTAAGTCTTGGTTAGTACAGTTTTGTGAGGCAGAGAGTTGATCACACTTGTGCAAGAATTGTTCTTGTGAGAACAAGATTTGTATTATCACTTAGATTTATGATTAATGCAATAGATAGTCAGGGTTTTCAGCTATGGCTTTCCCCAGAGAAACAATTTTGTTATGTCTTTTATTATCTTCCTCTTGTTGATTATTGTTTGTATCGATTTATTGGTTTCCACTGTTTAAATACCAGAGTATATTCTTATCTTGTGTATTAGTACAATACATGAGATGTGAATCTACAGGAAAATCTACAATTACTATTCAACTTCCTATGAATTTTTAACTTACATGACTCTTCATATTCTTGTGTGTCCATTGGACTTTCACTTTACAATACATTTGATTTACAATATACATGGCCCACAATAGTGATGTGGCATATGACAACTCATGACATGACTTGAAATGACACTGTTGACACGGACTGACTTGATGGTTTTGCAAGGTCAATTCATTATTGTTGCTAAGTGATAGATGTGTTCTTGGATATTATTTCTCTTCTCCTTTGCATAGCTTGATGATGTGGGGCCTTCGATGATTTTTGGTCTTCAGAGGTGGTTGCAAACTTGTGTCCCTGTTAGGTCCCTATAATACTAGTGATTCCCCCATTACTATTGTCATTGTATCCCTTATTGTTATTATTATCCACATATTGTTATTAGTGTGCCCCATATAAACCCACTATTTTTATTGTTGTGCCCTTATGTTATTACTGTTAGGTCAGTTTGATTATATTATGACCCCTTATACTCCTATATATAGAATGGAGGTTTAGTCATTTGTATCATCCAAGAATTGTTCATTTGTGTAATATAAAGGAGGTTTACCCCTCTAAGAGGCTGAATTATAAGGCGTTGATCAATCTTTTCTATCTTTTTGTGAGCTGGTTTCTTAACATTTGGTATCAGAGCTTTGGATTCTAGGGTTTCGCTACTCCAAATAGGTCATCATGGAATTTTCACTATAAATTTTTTTCTACAATGTTTCAGAAGCTAAAAAAAAACCCATTTGAGCCAAAATCGTTCTAAACTTTGGTTCCAAAGTTCAGAGCTTGTTTCGCTATATTTGCGGAGACATGATCTAAGGAAGTTAAAGTTTTTGCAGACTCCCGAACTACATTCCAAACAAGTGACCTGGGGAAAATTATCATAACTTTTGTTCTGAACATCAGATTGAAATTTCGTAAGAAGTTTCAGAAAGAGGACGAACTTTAGTTTTCTATATATTAGTTTCAGATACTAAGGTTGAAACAATGACACGTGGCACTTCGTACAAGTTCTCTCTACTCAACTAGTCTATAATTAGGTCACCGTGGGAGATTTGGCATAAATCTTCCTTGGAGAATCCAATGTTGATCAGACTTGTGGGGTTAGAAAGAGGACTCAAAGGGATATTGAAAGATGTGATTTTAGATATTCAAGATTCTCAATTACAGAGATACAACAGATTCAATATTGAGCTCTTACAAAGTGAAAAAATAGGTGTGTAGTTTTTTTAAATTTTACATTAGATTGGTTTGAAAAATTAGTTTGAAGGAATTCAAAGGGAATAGTGAAGAATTATTAGCATTAATTGATGCGCCGAAGAAAGAAAATGGAAACACCTAGTAAGAACCCTGAAAGCTCTAGCATGATTTGTGAAGAAGAGGAAGAAATGCAACATGATATATCAAAATTACAAGACCAAGTACAACAAATTTCACTCTCACAAAAGATAACTGAAGCCAAGATGAATGGCGTGGAAGCTAATATGAATGGCATGCAAGTTATGATGGATGGAATGGATGCTAAGATGAATGGCATGGATGCTAAGATGGAAGAATTGAAGATAAATTTGAATAAGTTGCTACAAGAAATGGTTACTAATGGTGAGATGGTAGTAAAGGAAACTCATGATGAGAACAAAAGAAATGTTAATCATGATTTCATAGACTCTAATGTTTGATTGAAGACCCACCATGTTCCAAAAATCGATATGAGGAAGTTTGATGGCAAGGATCTTGGAACATGGATACTACAGATGGAGCAATTTTTCAATCTCAATAATGTGTAAAACACACAAAAGGTACGTATTTCAACTTTATATTTGGAACCAAATCAGTTTGTATGGTATCGATGGCTTTGCTCTTGTAAAAAAATTGTCACTTGGGAAATTTTTATGGAAGAAATGATAGCACATTATGAGGATACAAAAAGAAACACCTTTTTTAGCTAATTAATAAATCTCAAATAAAATGGTTCAATGATGGAGCACATTGAGGACTTCCAAAAATTGAACATAAGGGTAAAAGATACTCCATAGGAGCATAGGATTGATGTGTTCATAGGGACTTTAAAGGATAATGTCTAACATGAGGTTTGCCTTTGGGAACCTGATTCATTGGAGAAGGAATTCAAGTTAGCAAAGAAAATGGAAAGCAAAACTATGGCAACCAGAAAGCCTACCACTCACAACTATAAAGATGGAAATTTTGTTGCCCCTATACTTCCACAACCTACAAGGTTGAAACCACAACAATTGGAAGAAAAAAGAGCAAAAGGACTTTGTTACAGTTGTGATAGAAAATACACTAAAGGTCATCACTGTGCTGAGAAGAAATTATTCTACATAGATTGTGAAGAGGAGGAAGAAAAGGAACAATAAATGTCAAAAGAAGAGGATATACTCTAGGAAAAAAACCCTAGATAAAGAAGAAATGAATCCAACCATATCTTCTAATGCACTGGCTGGAATTACCACTCCTCAAACTATCAAGATAGAAGGACATATAAAGAAGAAAGGGGTAATAGTGTTGATTGATTCGGGAAGTACCCATAATTTTATTCATTGTAAGATAGCCAAGGAATTGAATTGCTTCCTATATCTAGCACCAAAGTGTCAAGTGATGGTTGCAAGTGGAGGAATCATAAATTTCTCTAGAAAGTGCCATAATATCAAGCTATCTATGGGAGCATATGTATTGAATAGCCCAATGGTTTCCATTCCAATGGGTGGTGCTGATGTTGTACTAGGAGCCCAATGGCTACTATTGGGCATAGAATCCCCTCACAGCATGTTTTCAGACTCAAAGCCCAAACTTTGGTTAAAGGTTTTGTAAGACTTTGTGAATTGCGGGTGCGGAGCACGAAGTATAGATTAAGTCATAGGGTTGTCCACCCTAAAATATTGTAATGTAATGTAAAATCATGTCGGCCTACCCATGGTTCGCGAACTATGGGATTGTATAAATAGAGCAGGGCTCTAAGTTGTAAAGATAGCTAAGGAATTACAGAGAAGAGTACGAATTGTTCAAGCTTAGAGTAGGATTCTAAGTGTATTGGGCTACAGTAGTAGGAAGAGGCTCTGTAGCTGAGTGCACAGAGGCCTAGCAGAGTCTGCAACTGAATGCGTGGACCCATGCAGTTGAGTGCACAGGGCAGTGTCGAGTCTCTAATCAGGATTGAAGATTAATAAAGAGTAGTTGATTCTTATTTCTGTGTATTTGTCGTACATTGCCTCATTTATGGTTATATTGGTTTATTTATCGCGCATTGATATGATTGCTGAATATGTTGTAGTAACCATTAATCTTACACACACAAGTTAAGTAATTAGGTAATAACAGATTAAATAGCAAGGAACTTGGGTATTATATGGGTTGTACCCCGAGTATGGCTGCGCGGAAACAACATCACAGGTTGAGAAGGAATAACAAGTGCACGTAGCGACATGCATGCAGGGTGAAACTGCGGACCTCCAGAAGCCCATCAGACATCCCTAGGGTGCGAAAACCTGGTTCTAGCACCCTCCCATACTACTTCAGGTGAGACCTTAGTCCGCGCTCCATAGAATGTTGCTGAAAGGGCCAATAGTACCGGGATTTACTTGGCTAAATCACCTCTAAACCTAAGTCAGGCCCATAGAAGCCAACAATTGGTTCCGTTGTCGGGACCAGGATCTGCGTAAAGGATGTTTGATGTCGTGCCACTGGAATCCAACAAAGAAAGAAATTGAAAAGTGGTTGGATAAGAAGATTCACGAGTTCACGGCACAGGAGAACAAAAATCCACGAGTATCTAAGGAATAGTGGTTGGAGCACTACTTGTATATGGAAATCCATGAAATTTGCTTTGCATCCTTTCCTTCTGAGCTGTATGAGTGGATCGCGAAGTTAGCGGATAGTCAGGGGAGGTGTAGTCTCGACAAACCATTAGTGTGGACTCCAAAATTAATGCGTAGACTAGAAGAATCAAGAGATAAGATAACACGAGCTGTGGACCATTGGCTCGACTGAATAATAGGAGGATTTATCACTGAGTATGCGGTCGACACAACTGTCAGCTATAGTGAGGCAGAACAACGTTTTCTCAAGGGACCATGAGGTAAGTCTGTTAAATCTTTGAACACTTGGATTAAGATGCTATTGTGTGAAAAATGGGTTATGTGAATAAATTAATGTTTGGAACTACGAGAAGCGGGAAGATCTACAAAAGCGGAAGTAGTGAAGAGTTGGAAAATAGTCCCTTAATTTCATGCTTGCAGGAAAGTGAGAAAGAGCTCACGAAAGTTTCCTCAAGAAGCACGGTTAGTCTAATAAGGCAACGCATTCTGTGTTTACCACCTCCATCTCCACCCACCCCACCTCTACCACCACCACAGTTAAGCACGACGAATGCGATCAAACTACCGGTGTTCAGAGGAGTAGGGAATGAAGATTTGGACCAATTCTGGTTCGTGGTAAGAGCAGTATGAGAAGCACAAGGTGTCGTGGATGACAACATTAAAAAGGCTACGCTGGTGAGCGTGTTGCAGGATTGCGCATTAACGTGGTATATCAAGCATTCTAATGACCACCCGAATGCAAGAATTGCAGAAATCCAGGCCGCGCTGAACAGGGAATTTAGCAGGACAAAATCAGAAACACAATCAATCATCGGGTTTAAGGAGATCATGATGCGCCCAGGAGAGACCCCCTAGGATCTAGACCAAAGGTTGAAGAGTACGATCCACGAAGCTAATATGATGTTAATAGATGCACAACATCGCACATGGTTTGTGGCCTCACTTACGCCACACTTAAGGACGACGTTGTCACAACAAAAACTTTCCACCCAGGCCGAAGCATTGTAGATGGCAATGAGATTGCATGAGACCCCTGTAGAAGACCCTAGGTTGGGAGCCCAAAAAATCCACGTGCAACTGTAAAATATGTGTCTGGAAATGCAAAGTTTGAAATAGGACAGGACACCTTGACCAGAGGTGTGCGAGAAGGTATGGTGCATAAAATGCAAAGGCCAAGAGCATGACAAGGACCACTATCTAGTATTTGTGAACTACTTGGCAGGAGGGGGGCCAATGCCGTTAATACCAGAGGCATAGGCAGGGCTGAGCACAATATCCACATTATGGTGCGCGATCCACCAGATAGGAGGAAAACACACCATGGATAATTGCCATATGTTGCAGAAGTATACGTAGACGTCCCAACAATTGTTTTGTAATTTCTGTAGGTCAGTAGGGCATGACTAATGCACTTGCCGAAGCCATGAAATAAAGATGGATTAGACTCCTACCTATAGGGTGCAGACTGAAACATGAGCCCTCGACCCAAATGTAGGGATGGCGCGAGCTGGGTTTCAGGGGCGCGGTCAGGGTCGAGGCAGAATGGGGCTAGGAAGGGGTCGCAGACAACTAATTTGTTACAATTGCGAAGGGCCAGGGAATTATGCCTGTGATTGTACAAACCCGACAAGAATATCATGTTGGTACTGTACTCAGTTTGATCATGGGGCAAAATATTTGTTATGAAACCAGTGCACAAAAAGATAGAAAAGATAAATCAACGCCTTAGAATTCAGCCTCTTCGAGGGGGAAACCTCCTTTACATTACACAAATGAATGATTCCTTGATGATTCAAATGAAAAAACCTCCTTTCTATATATAGGAGTCTAAGGAGTCACAATATAACCCAGCCGACCTAACAATAATAATATAAAGGCACAAAAATAACAATAGAGGGATTCTATGGGTCACAGTAATAACAATATGGGCACAATAGGGGCACAACAATATTAATAAGGGATACAACTACAATAGTAATGGGGTAATCACTAGTATTATAGGGACCTAACAAGATTTCCCTTTGTTGATAGCGAGGATGTGTGAAAAGGGGGTACTCTAACCCCCTCCAACCCAGAATATATAAATGATGAGGTCTGAGCCACACGAAGAAGACCCGAATGTAAACATGATGCTCAGGACCGGTATGACCATGGAAGATGATAAAGGGAAGTAGCCAAAAGAAAGTGTGTGGGTTCAAAAGGCTCCTACAAAGGAACCCGAGTTTGATTTAGAATGTGCGAAGGAGACATTCATGGAAGCTAAGAAGAGCTTCACAGAGGCCTCCACTTCAGGTAGTAAGGATCAAATAGGACCAGGGATGGACCCTTCAGTGCTCACTACCTTTCTGGAGACATGCATGAAACTACTGCGTGATAGTAAGGTAGTCAAAGGACTACAGGAACTTATCACTAGGTGTGCAGGGTTAGGAGAACAATGTGTGCTCCGGAAACTTGGAAAACATGCATTGCGCACAGGAAGGGAAATAAGGTTGATTGTGCAAATCGGCGAATATGAAATGGATCAGGTAATCCTATATCTGGGTTCAGATACGAATGTAATACCAAAGCAAACATGGGAATGCATGGGCAGACTCATGTTACAATGGTCCCCTATTTAGTTACAAATGGCGAACCAACAAAAGACTTTGCCCATGGAATATTGCAAGGGGTAATAGTTGACATTGAAGGTGCGAGCTCGCGGGTGGATTTTGCAGTGATAGAGATTGTCGATGACAGTAATCCCTATCGTACACTACTAGGAATAGACTGGGCCACCAATATGAATGGAGTCATAAATCTAAAGAAGCGCAAAATGATCTTTGAGAAAAAGTCACTACGCGTGGTAGTACCGCTAGATCCAACCGAAGGAGCGCAATACACTAAACCAGTGCGTGATGACTATAGCGATGATGATCTCAATTGTATTTACAAGATAACTACGCGAGAAGAAGATTGGGTGAATTCGACTGCAGATGGAAGGATTTCATCGGAGCGTGAAAGCTCCTACACTTCGGATTCAGACGAAGAGATAGAGCGATGGCAGAAACAACTCCACGAAGTAACAACGCTTAATTGAAACATGATGGTTAGATCACTACATTGCGTGACAATAGAGGCAAGGGAGCTGCCGACATATGATGGATTATCAGCAGTGGATGAATTTCTCAGAAAATTTGAAATTGCAGTACCAGAACAGCAACAGTTTGATGCACTGAAGTGGGCACTGCGCGCAACACCCGCACGATGGTGTGTACGCATCAAGGAAATTTTGAGGACTGGAGCAGATGTAGAAGGATGATGTGCCTACATTTTAGAAAACCCCAGCTTCAAATGCAAGTCAGTCAACAGGGGTGGAACAACTTGCGCGCCCACCTTTCTCAATGGGTACAAAAATATGCAGTAAAGCCCGCATAAGTGCACACCAGCCCCAGAATAGAGAATCAGAACAAATCACAACAGTAGGAAAGATGACGTGTGATACCAAGTATCCACGTTGAAGCATTTGATAGGGTGTGTAGAGTACTAAACAAGGTTGACCAGGAAAAACAAACTAATTGGGACCTGCACGTGCCAGCGGTTTGATGGGCCTACCGGACCTTGTGCAAAACCCTGAACGCAGAGAATATCCCAAAGGTGCATAATGGAGTGCTAACCGTTCTTATGAAAGAAGATCCAAAAAGGAATCCACATGTACTAGCTCCCACAGTGGCGACAGTGCATGATGGCAAGGAGAAAGAAATCACACATCTACGTGAGGACGAACATCTAAGGATTCAGGAAGCCATCCTGCGAGGGAACCTTAAACTCTGCGAACTCAAAAAGGACCGGGTACAATTGAGGAAGAAAAGAATTTTGATGGACGTTGTGATCACAAGGCTAGAAAACGAGATCTCGCAAGCATGTCTCCTCGAGAAACCAAGGATAACAGGGCCAGATACAGATGATCATACCACTACATTAGATGAGTGTCATCGAGAATTTACGACTTTGCTGCCATGACTACGATCACACCTCACCAAACACAGTAACCAGTGGAGCGCACTACATACAGTAGAATGCGCGGCACCATTACTATCGTGAAGGCAACTAAGGAGTTCCCGCGGACTACATTGAAAGATGAGTTGAAGTCTTGTCCAGGTGGCATGACCACCTGACTAGTCATAGGGGGCAGAGTCTCAGTGCTCTAGGCAGTTGAAAGAGAGCACGGGACTCTAAAAGAGTCTGTTTGGGAATTGCATGATAAGGGGGCTACATGCAGAATCAACATGTCCCAAGGTTCGCTCCTGTGCATGGGGGGCTATGCTGCCATGCGGGTAGGTTGGGAAGTGACCATTGGTGTCACTGTTCATGACAGGATGTCTGAGTTAAGGCAAAAGGGAGCAGGCGATGGGCATTTAAGACATGAATTAAGGACAATATTTGGGACAATCTGCCGCCAAGAAAGCATTAATGACTCAGAATTGGGGGGAATGGTCGAATTCAAATTCAAAAGGTGTTATAAAACTCCAAGGGCTAGCCACGAGACAACACTTGTTCATTTGAGATTTGAGCAATTACGTAGAGCATAGAGTGTTGAGTGCCAAGTGATATTTGAGCCTCGAAGTTCACGAATAAGCACAGACAGTTCAAACAGAATGACCACTACCAGGAGAAGTGTGGGTTTTGTAGAAAGTACCATTAAGGAAGTCGTGCAGAACCCCATGGTGTAGGATGTCCCCAGAGATGCTAGAGATGCACCGAAAATTCCGAAATCACGTCGGATGCCAAGACCCAAGAAGGATAAGCAGGCAGCAAGACTAGTCCGCATGTCTCGTGGAATCCACTGTTTGATAAACTATCCATGGAAGAAAAGGGCAAGGCTTTCACTATTGAGACAGATGATGAGGAGGAGGACCTACAAGCTCTCGTCAATGAGATAGAGGCAGCCGAAGACATGGAAGAAGACATCCAGCCAATGCGTGTTGCAGCGAAATTGCCTGAGTACCTCCCTCCGCAGAAAGGGAAAGCTAAGATACCCAAGGATTTGGATGCCACTAAGAGCACACTCCAAACCCTGCGCCTCCCTAATGGAATTGTGTTTGAGGGCTCGCTCCTGGGCTGTGTGCCCACAATGAAGTTTAAAGATTGGGACCTCGCGGACAGCGAGAAGTTCCCACATTTAGAAACTAAGAACGTCATGAAGAAGAGCAAAGAGGGGTTAGTTATGACACTAGAGCCATGGAAATGATTACGCAGTGTGGAGAAGGTCGGGCTGCTTCATCTATTATGGGTTCCACAATTTCACCGCGTGCCTATCACAATTTTCGTCATCAAGCAACTACTTTTCCTGGTGCACGATGGGACTTATGGCTGGAGGAGCCTATTCCCATCATGGTGGATCTTATCCATAGGATTTCTTGGCTCCCCTGTAAGGGAAAGGACCTCGTGGAGATAGATGGAAAAAGTGGAGATTTGGCGCTCCTAGAGGCCATGAAGAAGAAATACAAACTAGGAAAGAAAAAGATGGGTTACACAATCAATAACATTAAAGATAAAGGGGTGCCAGTAGCCACCCAACTCCTGGTCGGGAAGGTAATGAGAAAATGTTGTGGAGATGAGCTACCAGTGTCAGTAGTTGCGCTGGCAGAACAATGCACTGAGGGGGTCCAATTCAACTGGGTCGAGTTCCTTGTGATGAGTTTCTAACTAATTGCAAGGAAGCCTAGGAGAAAGGCAAGACCTTCCACTACACGTGGTTGCTCTTGTCTATTTTACTGGTAATAGGGGAACTGCCTGAGGATAGTCAGTTCCCTAATATTGAACAGGACTTACTAGAGGCTGCAAAGTATGCATCACTCCGGGCTACTAAGGACGCCATGCGGATCTGCGAAACAAAGATCTTTGGGGTGCTCATGGAGGCGAGCATCCGGATGTGGATCAATAGGAGGCCACACCTACCCCCCACAGTGTACAATAGTTTGAGGAGCTTTGAAGACTTCAAGGCGGACATGCATAATGTGTATATTAAGGCACGTAAGGATCCAGCGTAGAAATGGACCAAGCTCCCCTTCATCGCCATTGGTGATGTGATCTTCTCAGTGCTAGAATCATGGCCTCCCAAGTGGCACACCTCGGATCTGGCAGAGATGGATAGAACATCAGCACAAAAGCAGAAGGATGCAAGTAAGTTACGTATCACACAGTTGGCCCAGCAAAGGTGCAATGAACAGTTGGTCGCGGAGGTAAGGGCTTCCTGCGAGGCAATGAAGGCAGCCACAGAGCAGGCAAAGGCCACCAAAAAAGTAGCAGTAGCATAGGTAACAGGGTCCACCACGACACAGGAGGAAGGGGCCAGAACTTGTTTACAAGATAGGGAGTAGAGGACATAGCAGGAGGCGCAGACCCGAGCACAACATCCACCCAGCTGAAATGGCCATGTGTCATGGAGAGATCAGGTCCACAAAAAAAGGTCAAGGCATCCAAATTGGACATCAAACCAATTACACTAACAAAGGGTGACCTCCATGACATCAGTGACACAGTTCGTGAGGTCACCAGGGAAGTGCTCCAGGAAGCCATGTCAGAGAAACAGATTGTGTTGGGGGCCCTAAGGGCATAGTTGCAGGAACATTAGGTGCAGCGCCCATAGGAAGGAATAACAGCCGCCTACGACACCGTAGGTACATCAGTAGCAGAGTAGCTGCTACGCGCAAATATGGCCAACACTATAGTGCTATCAGAAAGAGTGCTAATAGCGGAGAATGAGGATGACAGAGCCGTGGTGGGCAAGATCAAGGGACTTGGCCTAAATTTGGCTACCCTTCTATGAGACACACTATATGAGCTACAGGATGGCACAATAGTAGAGATACGTGCCATGGAAGGTCACGTGATTTAGGTGATGAGTGAGCAGAACATGAACATAGAACAACTTAGCCTGCAATGGGACGAACTAGCGTCATAGAACCAACAGATTATTTAGACAGTGGATGAAGCATGCTGACGAGTCCCAGAATTTTCCATCACCGTAGACCTACCAATAGAGATGCGGATCCATTATTTGGCAAGTGGAGTCTGCAACGCGCATGAGGAAACAACACGAGTGCAGCTGGAGATGAACCTCTAGGTAGCTGAGCTGTGGATGAAGGTGCAACCTTCCACCCCTTCAAAAGTTAAAGAACCATGCATTAGCACGATTCAAATAGGACTAGAAGAAATTGGATGGGTAGTGCAGGACTGTACCGGTATGTTGGACCAAGCTTTTGATGTTCTCACACCCTTGCAGGAGGACCCAAACATACAACACCTGGAAATAGAGGCATGCAAACTATAGGAGCAGTATGACAGTGTAAGGGGAACTGCGTAGACAGTTGTCCTCACCCAACAGCTGGAAAAGATGCAGCAAGCAAGGGCACTGAAGGAACAGGTGGATGCTGCAAGACAGAAAGAGGCACTTCTCAAAGTGGGCGTCCAACCTTGGATTGATGAGGCCTTCACCATTACGACCGAGATTGAGGGAAAGCTCGCACAGATGCAGGGGCTATATGCGCTAAGGAAGATAGAGGATCCTCACAAAGAAGCATCGGAATAGTGCATGTAGCAGGTCCATCAAACTATAGAACAATGCCCTGCAGACCTCCGGGCAGTACAAGACTAGTTGGAGGGGCTCTGTGCTAATATCACCGCATCAGCAAAGTGACTCGGGACAAGTCATGATGATTGTGTTTGGGGCTTGTTGGGCATGGAATCCCCCCACAGCATGTTTTGGGACTCAAAGCCCAAGTTTTGGTTAAAGGTTTTGTAAGACTCTGTGAATTGCGGGCGCAGAGCGCGAAGTATAGGTTAGGTCATAGGGATGTCTACCCTAATATATTGTAATGTAAAGTCATGTCGACCTACCCATAGTTCAGGAACCATGGGATTGTATAAATAGACCGAGGCTCTAAGTTGTAAAGATAGCTAAGGAATTAGAGAGAAGAGTACGAATGGTTCAAGATTAGAGTAGGATTCTAAGTGTATTGGGTCATAGTAGTAGGAAGATGCTCTATAGTTGAGTGCGCAGAGGCCTAGTAGAGTCTGCAGCTGAGTGCACAGACCCTTGCAGCTGAGTCTGCAGTGCGGTGTCAAGTCTGTAATTGGGATTGAATATTAATAAAGAGAAGCTGATTCTTATTTCTGTGTATTTGTTGTACATTGTCTTCTTTACGGTTATATTGGTTTATTTATCGCGCACTGATATGATTGTTGAATATGCTGTAATAATCATTAATCTTACACACACAAGTTAAGTAATCGGGTAATAACAGATTAAATAGCAAGGAACTTGGGTATTATACAGGTTGCGCCCCGAGTAGGGCTGCGTAGAAACAACATCACAGGTTGTGAAGGAATAACAAGTGCACGTAGCGACATGTGCGCAGGGTCAAACTGCGGACCTCCAGAAGCCCATCAGACATCCCCAGGGTGCGGAAACCTGGTTCTAACACCCTCCCATACTACTTCGGGTGAGACCTCAGTTCTCGCTCCATGGACTGTTGCCGAAAGGGTCAGTAGTACCAGGATTTTCTTGGCTAAATCACCTCTGAACCTGGGTTAGGCCCATACAAGCCAACAACTACAATCCTTGGGTACAATAGCTCTTAATTTTGAAGAACGTTTCATGAAATTTTGTGCGAAAGGAAAGGAAGTTGAATTAAGGGGTATTACAGGGAAATCGGGAAAGATAATAAGCTCTAACGGTATTACAAAGCTTTTAAAGAAGGAATAATGAGGCGTAATTGCACAATTATGTTCACTAGAGGTTCCCCATCGAAATCATGTATTTCTATAGATCTCCAAAAAGTATTGGACAATCATTCCAAGCTATTTGAGACTCCCAAAGGCCTCCCACCTATTCGTGATCATGATCATGCTATTCATTTGATTCTAGGAAATGTTCCTCTAAACATTAGGCCGTATAGATATCCCTATGCCCAAAAGAGTGAAATTTAACATATGGTTGCAGAAATGCTAGAGGCTGGGATAATTCAACCTAGTCAAAGTTCTTTCTCTACTCTAGGAGTGTTGGTGTAGAAGAAGGATGGATCATGGCGCATGTGTCCTGATTATAGGGAGCTTAGAAAGCTCACTATTAAAGATAAATTTCCCATTCCTGTCATTGATGAATTATTGGATGAATTGCATAGATCGATTTACTTCACCAAATTGGATCTTCGTTCATGATATCATCAAATTAGAATGAAGATTGAAGAAATTCCAAAAATAGCATATAGAACTCATGAGGGTCATTATGAATATTTGGTCATGCCTTTTGGCCTCACCAATACACCTTCTACATTTCAAGGTTTGATGAATTCCATTTTAAAACCCTTAGAAAATTTGTGTGAGTATTTTTTTATGATATACTAATCTACAACAAGTCTTGGAGGGATCATGTTGAACATGTTGACAGGGTGCTCAAACTATTGAAGGAGAAATAGTTATATGAAAAAAGCTCCAAATGTTTTTTTGGAGTACAAGAGGTGGAATATCTGGTTCATATTGTATCTCATGAAGGTGTTAAGGTAGACCCTAGCAAAATTAAAGCCTTTAAGGAATGGAAAATCCCGACATACATAAAGCATCTATGGGGATTTCTCAGATTGAAAAGGTATTATTGCAAGTTTGTTAAGAATTATGGGAGAATAGCAGCACCTCTAACAACATTATTGAAGAAAGATGCATTTTCATCGACTCCAGAAGCAACAAAGGCCTTCGAACATCTTAAAGAGGCAATGTGCCAAGCACTAGTCTTAGCTACACCAGTTTTCACAAAAACCTTTATTGTGGAATGTGATGCTTCAGGAAATGGAATTGGTGTTGTTTTAATGCAAGATGAAAGACCCATTTCTTTTGAAAGTCATCCAATGAAAGGAAAGTATTTACACAAATCTATTTATGAGAAGGAAATGATGGCAATACTACATTCACTTAAGAAATGGTGACCCTACCTAATGGGAAGACACTTCAAGGTAAAAACGGATCATGATAGTATTAAATACTTTTTAGAACAAAGATTATCCTTTGAAGAGCAACAAAAATGTGTCACAAAGATGTTGGGTTATGACTTTGAAATCATCTACAAAAAAGGGAAGCAAAATGTTGTGGCAGATGCACTCTCAAGAAAGAATGAGGATGTGGAAGCATTGTTGTGCACCATTTCTATTATCCAACCAGATTGGATAAATGAAGCAAGGGATGAATGGAAGAATGATGAAGAAGTGTGAGCACTCATTCAAAAGGTACAACAAGATCCCATTATATTTGATACATTTAACTGGAAAATTGATTCGTTATGGTACAAATATTTCTTATACCAATGTAAGAATTCCCAACTCAAGCAAAATATTCTTATGGAATTGCACACTTCTCCCTTAGGAGGGCATTCAAGATTTTTAAAAACTTACCACAGGGTTAAGAAGGAATTTTTTTGGGAGGGCTTTAAATTGGATATTCAAAAGTTTTTGGTAGAATGTTTGGTTTTCCAACAAAATAAAGTAGAAATAATTAAGACCCCAAGTCTATTACAACCTTTATCCATTCCAAGCCAACGTTGGGAGAGGTTTCAATGGATTTTATCATAGGTTTACCCATGTCCAAAGGAAAGAGTGTCATCATGGTGGTAGTTGATAGACTTACCATGTATGCACACTTTTGTGCATTATCACATCCATTTAAAGCTAGTACAGTTTCTACTGCATTTACGGAAATAATTCAAGAGCTACATGGAAACCCAAAGATTATTGTAAGCGATAGAGATCCCATTTTCACTGGAAACTTTTGGACAAAATTATTTTCTTGTCTCGGTACTTAGTTAGCTCATAGCTCATCTTATCATCCTCAATATGATGGGCAAACTGAGATAGTAAACAAGTGCTTGTAAGGATATCTTCATTGCTTTGTATCTGATAAACAGACACAATGGGTCAAATGGCTGCCTCTGGCTGAATGGTGGTATAACACTTCCTTCCATACTGCAGCAAAAAAGACCCCATGTTACACAGTAATTTGTCACTGCCTTCCTGTCAGTCACCCTGCTGTGTCAAAGAAGTCACAATCACTGAATGTTGTGCCCTGAACTGGCTAAAAAACCCATTTTTCCAAAGTTTTGTGCATCAGCGCGTCTGTTCCTAAAATAACCGCGATGACCAGCGCCCCACAGTGTATTTCGTGCGCTGCCATCGCGGAAGAACATCACTTTTCCGCGATGACGCACAGCGCGGCTTTCACGTGTCCTTCCGCGCTGACATGGCTTGTTCAGTTGCTGTCATGTGCTGACAGCGCGGCAGTCTCCATATAATCCGCGCTGATCCAGTTTGGGCGAATTTGTTCAAACAACCAGCCTTCCAGATCTTTCCAGGCTTGGTTGTTAGCTTTGTGAATGTCGACTCCCTTCTATGGCATGTCTGTTCGACTCTTTGCAACTACTCCCCTTGAAGATAAGCTCATCCTTCCACCTTTCTAGGAGACTCCTTCTCCTATATAAACCTCCACCATTACCATGAGCAGCTAGGGAGAGGATAGCTAGATTTAGCTTGGATTATACAAGAGCTTGTAGTGCTCAGATTGCTGCTATAGGTGTGGTGTGTTAGGAGTGGAAGTGATTGATTGCTTTGGGAAGTTTGTTTGTGACATTTGTGTGAGAGAGAGAGACTAGTTTGTCTTGGGAGAACCATCTTCAAAGGTGAATGCTTGAGATACATGCTGACTGATCCCTCCTGAGAAGTTTATCGACGTCAGAACATTTGGTTGTACTCTTCTCTATTCTGATTAATAATAGATGACTGCTATTATTGTTCCATTCTCGTTTGTTATATGCAATGGATAAATGTGAATTATGTCTTTTCTGACTGGCATATAGTTACTTTTACTAGATTTTATGCTTGCGTTCGTCTTCCTTTCGTGTGTGCAGGTGTCCGTTCGCGGGGATCGCGGAAGACTATGACCAGCTGAAGCGAAGGAGCAAGGGAAACATCCCCTCGACAAACGACAGCGCAGGAATCCAAGTAGGTGCTCTTTACTTCTTGTCTAATTGTAACTAGGAACATGCGTGGCAGCATTGTGTGATTGTTGCTAGACCCCTGTTGGGCTAGTAGGGATCGCCTCTATCCGTAGAGGGGATTTACCTTCTCAACAATTTGGCGACTCCGCTGGGGACAGCCTTTGTCCTTTTTCATTCATCCTTGTTTTGAGTTTGTTTGATTGCTCTCTTTTTGAAACTTTGGGGATTAATTATCAGTCTTTTGCGTTTCCTGGGTTGATCTGGGAAATGCCCCTGTTTGATTGAAAGATTGGCTGTTTTGATTTGGGAGTTTTGATTTGCCTGTCACTATTTTTGAGCTCCATCGCGGATTTAATTTTAACAGTCGCGCTGAGAATCGGATCAGCGCGGAAAAAACGTGTATATCCGCGATGTCAGCGCGACTTTCTAGCTTAATTCCGCGCTGACTGTGTTTTTCTAGCTTAATTCCGCGCTGACTCTGTTTTTCTGAGATCATCTCGGTTTTTGGGGCAAAAGTCGCGCTGACAGCTCGGGTGGTCTGTGTAAAAGTTGCGCTGACCCTTGATCATCTCGGGTGCTTAGTGTAAAACTTGCGCTGATTCCTAAAAGTTGTTTTTATAACTTTATCTCCTGAATTCATCAATCTTTCTTATCCCCTGTTGTTTCTTGTCCCTCATTAGCTTGTTTTGATTGCTTTTGGTTAAGGGACGCTCTCTCTTTGATTTCATTCGAGTGAGTCTTGTGACCATGTGACCTAGCCCTTTAGAAGTTTCATCGAGAAACCACTTGCTTGGGTTACTTGTCTATTCAAGGTTCATCCACAACCCTCTTATTGATTTGCTTGAGGCTTTTCCACTGCTTATTGCTGGTTGATTTTTAGTGTCGATTATTGAACCACCTTTTTATGTTGATTCGATTTCTTCACTACCAAGCATAGATTACGATTGTTTGGATCGATCAGTTCACATTCGCTTCCTCCTTGTTACAATCCTTGCTTGTCTTGACGAGCTTAGATTACATAGCTCGTGCAGACCTTTGTTTTCCTTTGATTTGGAAGCTTTGGTTGAATGTTTAGGGAACTTTGTGTGCTTTCATTAAGTAGTTTACTTGGTGTTCCGGTTCCTCCAAATTATTTTAGATGCTTTGTGTCACTGAAAGAAAATCAAACTAGTGGCTTTGCTCTTAAAAAATCGAAAAGGAAAAGAATGTTTCATTGATTTGCATTTTCAAAAGAAAAGTTTCCTTTCCTCGCTTAAGGTTGCATTAAGTTGCTTGTTTGCTTGTACTTGTTTTGTTTGATAGAAAATTTCTTGCCCTCTCGTAGCTAGAATTCATCGAACAAAACGAAGTTCTTTGGCATATAGATTGCATCTAGGTAATTGTGAGCGAACATACGATAGGACTTGAAATCGAAACTTAATCTCAAGATCAACTGTAAAATGAACCGAATGAATCTAAAAACGCATTGGAACTAAACGCAAATATTTAGAGGTCTAGGTTAGAGACGTGTTCCGGCGTCTTAAAACATAGTCACTGTTGTTTCACATTACGGTTGGGTGATTCCTCCTTCTGTGACTCGATAGTGGTCTAACACGGACTGTGCTCCCACGTACCGTCGCGTATATAGGGAGACCCCACTAGGCTTTTATCCTTGATCCATAGGAAGCCGAGTCTGCCGCCCTACAATTCGCAATGCAGTGAACACAGCATTCACGAAGATTGACCACCCGTACCCTAAAAAGTATTCTGTGGTTTTGCGAAGAGTTTGGCACACCCTCTACCTAGAGTTCCAGAGCAGTCGCTTTTGATCCTTTTCGGACTCCCTAAACGAAAAGGTGCCTGTGAGCGTCTTGTCACTTCGTGCTCATTAAACATTCGAAGGAGACTGGAGTCATCTTTGTCCTTTTCTCGACTCCTGAAATATGAAAAGGTCAAGTTTGGTCCTTGCGTCTTAAAATTAATTTGGCCACGATAACATTACCTGGTTAGGTCTTGTGTGCGTTAGCTTGAGTAGGTTTCGTTTTCGTTTGCTATGGCAACTTTTCCAGGATTCACTAACCCAGGTTCCCCCTCTGATGGGAACCCAGGACAATTCCCTCCTCTTGGGAATGTTGGTGCTCCGTATATGGCGACGTTGTCCCTACCAGGGTTAACTGTCGGGTTGCCTGTGTGGTTGTTTTCAACCTCTTTGGTCCCTACCGTATCGGCTGTTAGTCCATCAGTCCCTCCACCTGAACAACATCATGTTGATCCTAAGGTGGATCTCTCCCCTTCGACGCCTACTTCTACGTCGTCCTCTTCCACTTCGCCTGGTGAAAGTCTCGATTCGCATAACCAGGTGGCTAAGAAGAAGAAGAGGAAGTCCAAGAAGAAGAAGTCTCCTAAGGGAGAGTCTACACACACAGTCCCCCTCTCAAGTCCAGCTATCCACTCCAGTGCACCTGAAGTCGGGTCACCTTCTGCTCCTCCGCGGAAGGTTAAGTTTCCTTGTCGATTATGCAAGGAGGACCATCTACTTCGTGATTGTCCTGGCATTCCCAGGGTACTAGAAGTATGGTCTCGCGATCCGGCCCGCCCCACATCGTCCGCTGAAGCTCATGGCGATGCTACCTCATCAGTTGGGAATGGTAAGGAGAAAGGGAAGTTTCGAATCCCCTGTCGACTTTGTGAAGGCAAACATCCCCTTCACCTTTGTCCCCTCATGGATAAAGCCTCTGCTGTGTTGGAAAGTCTTGCTGCTCCCCCGAATCCATTTCCCGCCGGTTATCAGCGTCTTTCTACAGCTGTAGATCGCGCCCTTGTTGACAAAGAGATTGTTTCAGATTCCTCTTTTGTCCAAGCCCCTCTTCCCGAACCTGGCTGTTCCCAGTCTGTTCCAGACCCGCCGTTGGTCGGAAAGGGTGTTGACTCGAGTTCACCTCCTCTCAAGCACTCTGTTTCGGAAGAGCAAAATTCTCATGTTCTTCTCGTCTCCTCAGATTCTCCTGAGCTTGATAAAGGTTCTCCTGAAACCTCTCCGGAGAATTTAGATTCGGTTCTTTCCGAGCAGGGGGGTAACCATATGGTTCCCCCACCAAGTAGTTCGGTCATCTCCTTTGATTGGAGTCGTTTGACTACCCCTCCCCTTCCATCCCACGTGCCTTTCTGGGTCACCGCCTATGCTTGCAATAAGGCGCTACCCGGCACTGTGTTAGATGAAGGAGCATCGGTTAGTCTCATGCCCGTTACTACTTGGCGAGCTTTGGGTTCCCCATCGCTTGGACCTGTCGCACCGCATCTCACCGCGTTTGATGGAGGAACGAGTCAGCCATTAGGGATCCTCCCGAAGTTTCCTATTACTTTGGGGGGCAAGACTGTCTATATAGACATCTCAGTTACCCAAGGTTCGCTAGACTTCAGTCTTCTCCTTGGTCGTGATTATGTGTATGCCATGGGAGCCCTTGTTTCTTCACTTTTCCGTGTGATCTGCTTTCCACACGACGGAAGAATCGTGACATTCGATCAATTGTCGTTCGTTCGTCCACAAGCCCCTCCGGCGCACTCGTCCTTCCCTCCTGGCTTTCATCCACAAGTTGCATCTGCCTCGCCGCAAATCAACTATGTGGCCACCTCTCCCGTGCCTATATCCAGCAATGCCGTCGTCGTGCATAGTGTCCTGGGGGCATTGGGTCCTAACTTCCGAGATATTGACCTCCCACCGGGAGCGCCACCCTTGGAAGCCCCGACTTCCCGTTCATTATGATGAAGTCTGGATGGAGCATAGTTCTTTTCCTATGTCAAGCTCCTTAAAAAATGAAACTGGGTTTGGATGGAGCATAGTTCCTTTCCGGTGTCAAGCTCCTTAAAAAATGAAACCAGGTCTGGTGGAGCATAGTTCACTTTCCTATGTCAAGCTCCTTAAAAAATGAAACTAGGTTGGTCGGAGCACGGTTCTTTGTCTTGTGTCAAGCTCCCTAAAAAATGAAACAAGACGTTCCGAGGATAGTTCTGATCTTGTGTCGACCTCGTTAAAAAACGGAACAAGGAGACGAGCATAGTTCCTGATCTTGTGTCAAGCTCATTAAAAAATGAAACACGGGTTATGAGGATAGTTCTTTTACTGTGTCAACCTCATTACAAAAATGAAACAACTCCCTTTTCAGATCGAGTCTTTGATTAAGATCTCGTAAAATCCCAGTCGAGTCTTTCCAAGATCTCGAAAGTGAACCTTCATTCCATCCACTTTGTCGAATGCAATGAAGCTTGGGGGGCATGTACCTCATTTGCATTATTATGCTGGGGGCATGCGAACTTATAACAAGCATAGTTTTTCGTTTCAAGCTTGTGTAAACATGAAACCGAATCCAAGCAAAGTTCTCCGCGGTTCAAGCTTGTGTAAAAATGAACCCATACCCGATTTACATCTTGTGATTGCCATTTTTATCCGCTGAATTCTGCTAGATGAGCCTTGGTTGTTTCATTCCATTGCTACCATCTCTTTGGCCAATCATATGCTCTCACTTGGTTGTTTATCCTTTCCTGAGGAACCGCAGCGATGAGTGGTTTTATTAGCCATCCTCTTAACCATTACATGTTTTGAGCAGTTCCACCATTACCGGAACCAGTTGCTACCCTTTATACCACTCGTTCCTCTAGGACGAGTCGCCTTTAAGCTCTTTTCTGACTCGTAAAATGTGAAAAGATTGCCGAGTATTTTTCCCTTTTTGACTCGTTAAAGAGAATAAAAATGGAGGTCTGCTTTCAGCTCTTTTCTGACCGTTTAAAGATGAAAAGATGGCCGAGCTCCCTTTCAGCTCGTTAAAGGGAACGAAAGGCGGTCGTTTTTAAGCTCTTTTTCCGACCGTTAAACCAAAAAGATCGCCGGGTGTTTGTCGTTTCGCACTCGATATTGGCTCTAAAACGACGTGTCTTCGACCACTTTTTTACTTTTTCCGGTCGGAGACACTATTCATGAAAAGTACTCCTCGGTTGTAATGACCGGGCGGTTCTTTCGAGCACAGTTTTATACTTTTTCGGGCTCGAGAGACACAACTGTACGAAAAAGGACCCCCCTGGAGCCTCCTTTTCCGCATTCTTTTCAGACTCTCGAAACAAGAAAAGAAGCCGAGTTTTTCCTTTGTCAGGCTCGTTAAACACTCAATGACATCGGATATTGTCAACATGACACACATCAAGCATATGTTACCCCCGTCAAGCTTGTCGTCCAAAAATAATCGGGGTACCTGCCTGCAAAGGTGGGGAAAATGGAACTTTGATTACAGTCGTCTCGGCAGTACGTCACTCTTGAACATGGCACTCCGCTGTTTCGTGTCTGGGTGGGGTCATCTCATCTCGTTTTCACTAGCCTCCATGGGTTTGGGATATCCTATTTGACCTCTCATCTGTTCATTGCTATCATCATCTTATCCGCTGCTCATTTAATGTCAAGTACTGCCAAATCCGTTATAGTGCCGTTATGTGTTCAAGAGAAGTTGTCCTCTGCCACAAAGCAACCTCGTTCGCTATCTCATCACAAATTATTATACCTCTGTCTCGTGTCGCTGATGTGGGAATTATTATGGCCCACCTTCGATCAAAGCCACTTCTCGTCGACATCAACTCATTATCCGAGAACGTGACTTAGAGACTCTTTCCAGGTGCCTTGGAGCCTGCATGCCTCAATGGCAGGTTCTTCGTGTTCGACGCAAGGTTTGCATCATTGGCCTGCGATCGGATGATTCCGTGGGTGTTCGACACCAGCTCATTGATTCACACGCTACGGATTGTACCTATAGTACCTTGAGGGCCATTGTCATTATTGGTGGTACCTCTCGCGTCTGTTAACGGTTCTCATCATTGACCGGTAATCAGGCGATGTTCATACATGTTCGACTTCAACCCCTGTATTCACATGTGTGGACTTGTACTCTGTTCGGGTCGAGATGGAGCGCAAGACCCTGGATCCTTGCTCACTGTGGTCCAGGTTGCGATTTTGTGGATAATCATAACTCATCAGTGGATGGCTGCGCCCATACCTGAGTCTTCATGGATGGCTGCGCCCATACCTTGTCATTATTATGGTCTTTTTATCTGGGTGGCTGCGTCCACACTATAGACCAGTTTTGCATGTCTTTTGGATGGCTGCGCCCATGCCGAGACTGCGTGTACATGATTGTCAGAGATTTTTCGGTACTTCCTGGTGGTGTTTCAGTTCGGCGTGTGTTGTAAAGCATTTCACCCCTCCCACTCTCTCGGTCTTCATGCTTTAGGGGGCATCTGTTACACAGTAATTTGTCACTGCCTTCCTGTCAGTCACCCTGCTGTGTCAAAGAAGTCACAATCACTGAATGTTGTGCCCTGAACTGGCTAAAAAACCCATTTTTCCAAAGTTTTGTGCATCAGCGCGTCTGTTCCTAAAATAACCGCGATGACCAGCGCCCCACAGTGTATTTCGTGCGCTGCCATCGCGGAAGAACATCACTTTTCCGCGATGACGCACAGCGCGGCTTTCACGTGTCCTTCCGCGCTGACATGGCTTGTTCAGTTGCTGTCATGTGCTGACAGCGCGGCAGTCTCCATATAATCCGCGCTGATCCAGTTTGGGCGAATTTGTTCAAACAACCAGCCTTCCAGATCTTTCCAGGCTTGGTTGTTAGCTTTGTGAATGTCGACTCCCTTCTATGGCATGTCTGTTCGACTCTTTGCAACTACTCCCCTTGAAGATAAGCTCATCCTTCCACCTTTCTAGGAGACTCCTTCTCCTATATAAACCTCCACCATTACCATGAGCAGCTAGGGAGAGGATAGCTAGATTTAGCTTGGATTATACAAGAGCTTGTAGTGCTCAGATTGCTGCTATAGGTGTGGTGTGTTAGGAGTGGAAGTGATTGATTGCTTTGGGAAGTTTGTTTGTGACATTTGTGTGAGAGAGAGAGACTAGTTTGTCTTGGGAGAACCATCTTCAAAGGTGAATGCTTGAGATACATGCTGACTGATCCCTCCTGAGAAGTTTATCGACGTCAGAACATTTGGTTGTACTCTTCTCTATTCTGATTAATAATAGATGACTGCTATTATTGTTCCATTCTCGTTTGTTATATGAAATGGATAAATGTGAATTATGTCTTTTCTGACTGGCATATAGTTACTTTTACTAGATTTTATGCTTGCGTTCGTCTTCCTTTCGTGTGTGCAGGTGTCCGTTCGCGGGGATCGCGGAAGACTATGACCAGCTGAAGCGAAGGAGCAAGGGAAACATCCCCTCGACAAACGACAGCGCAGGAATCCAAGTAGGTGCTCTTTACTTCTTGTCTAATTGTAACTAGGAACATGCGTGGCAGCATTGTGTGATTGTTGCTAGACCCCTGTTGGGCTAGTAGGGATCGCCTCTATCCGTAGAGGGGATTTACCTTCTCAACACCCCATTTATGGCACTTTATGGATATCATCCACCATCCATCACATCATATTTAAGAGAAAATTCTAAGGTTCAAGCAGTGGAACATCGCATCGAGCATCAACAACAAGTACTCCAACTCTTAAAGGATAACCTCACATTGGCGTAGAATAGAATGAAACAACAGACATATCAACATCGCAGTGAAAGAAGTTTTGATGTAGGTGACTGGGTATTCCTATAGCTACAACCATATAAACAAATGTCCCTCAAGCAAGCCAATAAGGATAATAAATTATCACCAAAGTATTATGGTCCGTACAAGGTGTCGCAAAAGATTGGTACTATGGCACACAAATTGGAGCTTCCTGCAGCTTGAGTGCACCCAGTTTTCCATGTTTCATGTTTAAAGAAGGTCATAGGTGAAAATCTCCTAGTTCAAACAATACTTCCAGAACTTGATGAGGATGGAAAAATCATATTGGAACCGAAAGTAGGCAGAGAAGCAAGAACTCGACAGCTACGAAATCGATCAATTTCGGAGTATCTTATCAAGTGGAAGAACTTATCTGCTGAAGATTCCACATGGGAGGATGATAATTTTATACAGAAGCATCCAAAGCTACTCAAGCGTTGAGGACAACACTTTTGAGAAGGAGAGGGGCATGTTAGGTCCATATAATACTAGTGATTCCCCCATTACTATTGTCATTGTATCCGTTATTGTTATTATTGTGCCCCTATTATCCCCATATTGTTATTAGTGTGCCCCATAGAAACCCACTATTGTTATTTTTGCTCCCTTATGTTATTACGGTTAGGTCGGCTTGATTATATTGTGACCCCTTAGACTCCTATATATAGAAGGGAGGCTTAGTCATTTGTATCATCCAAGAATTGTTCATTTATGTAATGTAAAGGAGGTTCCCCCTTGAAGAGGCTGAATTCTAAGGCATTGATCTATCTTTTCTATCTTTTTGTGAGCTGGTTTCTAACAATCCCTTTACTTGTTCTTGAAAGGTTCAATTGTCCGTTTAGCTACAAGTGAGTCTCTAGGCATGCTTCCCTCCTTCTTATCCTTCTTCATCATCTCGCCATGGCTTGATAGTGTACGTGTTCCTGGAATTCACTCATGATAGGATGACATAAATCTGAAAACTCCCTAGTCTAAGACGATGCATTACTGTCCATGAGATGAGCTCGGGACAAGTGACATGATATGAGAGAGTGCCCAGTAACTGTGCATTGCGCAGTTCCAGGTGAGAGTGAGAGGGCTTGATCACTGGGACTGCATAGAGTGTAGCTCAAGCTTGACTAAGGAAATTTTTAGCACGGTACCCATTGGGGAGAAATATTGCGTAGTGGAAAATGGGAGTCAGGATTGCACAGTTCAGTCAAACAATGGTTGTTGCAGGATGCGACCCTGTGAGACAAATTTGGGCAGTTTCGAGAGGCACGGAGGATTGGTTAACAAAGAGGTATGGAGGATCAATTTGTGCAATTTTTTGACAATAATGAGCTTTGGGTGAGGGAGGATCATTATACTACACATCTTTATAGTTTTGGAGGCCAAGGGAGGTTGGGCTCTCTACGCACTATGGGGTTCTAGCAGACAAGGGGAAAATATTGAGGACTAAAAGTGCGAAGTACACAATTCAAGTTAGACTGGGAGGAATCATTGCACTATTATGGGGTGAAGGAATGTTGCTGAGCTCTAGAAGTGTGTAGTATAACAACCCTGGAGGACAGTGACTATGCACAAAGCAGTTCCAAGAAACAAGGTCACATCACTGAGGGCTGAGACTGCGCAGTGCATAACTTAGTCGAGGCCCAGTGAAGTTGAGTTTCCTGATCAAGAATATTTTCCAAAAATATCTAAGTGTGAGAGGAAGATTGACTTGTGACATGAACACACACTTAGCATACTTTGACAACACAACAACAATAGACCACCAAGACAACAAATAAAGCATTATCCTCTATGTAACTGTTTAGGGCCAAGACACCACAAGTGCAACACTTGAGATAGAATTTAGGGAAACCATGATGACACTTGTGTGACAATGATCAAGACTTTGTGTATTACTGAGTTAGGTGTTTACATGGTGTTGACGGTGCTGGACCTGCTAACATTCAGGGGATGTCCCTGATATGAAGTCCCAACTATACCTCACACCATTTGGTGTAGGAGTTCCATCCAGTATGATGGCTTAGTTTCCATTATCTTAAATGTTTTCCTTAGCTCTTTCTTTTCAGCACGTGAGAGTGGTCTACTTTGTCTTCGAACAATGAGGTTTGTGTTCCTGGTGAGTGCTAGTGTTACTTGTGTCAAGGTTCTTTCACCGCAGAGAGAGAGGGTGGAAGTGAGTCTCTAGTCAAAAGGTAAGAGTCCCAACTCTGTTAGATACATAGAACACAACAGGACATGCACAGCTTCCGGAGGAGTAGTCCACATGGATGCGGCAGTCACAAACACACAAGAAGGGATAGCACATACAAAACTCAAAGGAGTAGTCCGTGCGAGTACGACAGTCGTTATAACAATTTTATGGGAGAGGTTTTATTTGATGTTCGGTGAGGTAGCTCATGCAGGCAGGACATCATTAACAACTTATACAACACATTTTCATAAACATATGTATTAGAGAAACTGAAATAGTTCAACTGTTTTAACACAGGTTAAAGCAACATGCATTACAATTATTCCAAGATTAGTTTTATAAATAATTACAATACATGTGTGAAAACGTGTTGGCCTATTATCAGGCTCCTAAATTATGTGAAATTTCCAAGACACATTGGTACACCATACATCGCTAACCCTGTAAGAGGGGTGTTGGAGCCACTGCTTTCTCCTCAAAGGAAAGGATACAAACTCTTAAGGCTATGTAGGAGGAGCCAAGGTGAATAGTCCTTTGCATGTAAAAATGAGGGGTATTTATAGCCAAGGGTAAAATTGGTAATTATGATTGTTCAATTTCCCTCATGAATGTTTGACTTACGTGACTCTTCAACTTTACATGACTCTTCAGATTTACATGTGGGTCTCTTGGACTTCCATGTTGCATTACATTGATTTACAATAGTATGGTCCACAGTGGTGATGTGGCTAAGATGACCCATGACACGACTTGACATGATAGTTTTGGTGTGTACATGATGGTGGTGGTGACCATGTCGAGCTGCAATGCTGATGAATGATGGATGTGCAGTTGGTGTATCGTAGATTCACCTCTGCATGACAAGGTGTGCAAAGTCTTCGATGGTCTTGGACTTCACTTGATGTTTGCACGTACATGTTCCTCGTTCATTTGTACTTTGACATGCTTCATGTATTCTTCCATTCACAAAAAAATATCCTTGCATTGATACCTCGTCCGTTCATTCATGAACAAATCTCCTCGCATGTGCTCTCCCTATTCATCTCGTTCATCATCACATCATGTCTCATCCATGTACCTATATCTGCAATCACTCATGACAAGACGACATCAAATCCATAAATATCCTAGCCTACCATGATGCATTATCCTTCACTTTCGGATGCAGGTGACCGAGAGAGAGGAAAAGGCTCTTGAAACTACGCAAGGTAGATTTCAAGTCGGAATGTGGGCTCCAGCACTACTGGTGAAAATTTGCAGAGGTCACTGGGAGACTTTGATGGACAATCTAAATCAGTAGAGACTGTCCGCAAGATCTAGCTTGACCAGAGGACAAATTTGTACAATTTCTTAAGGGAAGCAGTGTAAGAAGCAGAAGGGGTTAGCAACAAAAATTGTGTAGTTCCTCTAGGGAGCTGACAGCGTGCTGTAAGAGGCTTGTCATTAAAAAATGCACAAATTTTTTCCAGGGAGTTGGCAGTGGGCTGCATGAGTGCTGGTGGGAAAAACTGTGTAATTGCTGGGAGGATGGCCTATTGAACATCCCATCATAGTTTTTGAGCTGAGTGGGATGGTAGGAAGATGGGAGACTGCTCATGAAAACTACATAGTTTTCTGGGTGAGCAGCAGGCTGACTGACTATGTGACTAGCTGGAAAAGCTATGCAATTGTTTGAGGTAGAAAAATACGGAAATAGGGTGTCTGTCCATCATGTCTATGCAATTTCTTCAGTTAGTGGACTAGGCATGCTTTGCAGCTTTTGTGCAAGTTTTTGGGGGAGTGAGTCTCGGGGTTACTGCCCAGTCAAACTCGTAGTTTGACGAGTTGGAGGTTTGGTTGATGTGCTTGTGGGAAACGACGATTGAAATGCCTTGGTGAGGAACTTTTGTGTTATTCTGGGTGACAATTAGTTCAGTTGATTCAAGTATTGCATAGTGCAAGATGCCTGGGAGACAACCTCAAGCTATGTGCAATTTTGGGCAATAATGCATGATCACTGAGGGCTGAAACTACATAATGTATCTCAACAAAGGTGCGGATGTTGGAGGGTGATCCAGTCATCATAATTTCAGAAAAATGACTAAGTTTGTGAGCAAGTGAAATTATGCATACATGACCTTACGAACACACACTCAACATGACTCGACGACAAGACACCTCAAACCATCAAGACAACATATAGTCAGTGTGATAGATTGATGATGCGAGCTACAACACGACACTTATGATAGATTGTTGAACAACCGCAATGATGGTTGCATCATAGTGCATACAACATTGTGTGTGAGTGCGATAGATGTGTACATGGTGAAAAAACTCAAACACAACCTTCAACATCACCAGAACAAGGTTGCAAGTATGACATAACATCAACATGCCGAAGACGACAGTTGTTCGAACAAGTGAAAAGGAAGCAAGACATGTAGAAGAACCACATAATATGAATTTTCATTTTTGCACACATGAATTTTAGAGAGGAAAGGATGATATGATAATGACAAGTAGTCCTGCAAACTCAACTAAGAGTTGTACTTCGAAAGATGTTCTTTGCTTACGATACTTACCCTACGGATGATCATGCATCTAGTGGACTTTGCATGTGGTCCTGATATTTTCCATTGATTGGTTCCTTGGTCCTTCTCCTCAAGTCCTTAGAAGCGATTTCAGCATGTCACCCTTTCCCGTAGTCACTGAGAGGTAGATGTATGAAATTTTAGTGCACAGTGAATGTTGTTGAAATGAGGCCCTGGGAGGCCTGTCTGCGCAGTTTCTGCATGCAAGACAAACAAGAAAAGTTTGACAACATTACGCAGATTTTAGGTTCAAGGCACTACTGTAGGACACGATTCCTTAGAGGACACCTCTGCATAACTTATGAGTGCAGTGCAGCTGGACTGCTCTGCACATTTCTAGAGAGCAGTGTTAGCTGTGGCCTCTGCAGGCTTCGGGGTTTCAACATGCAAGGGAGGAAGCCTGATGGTTGCAGAAGCAAAGCGCACAGTTCTGGGAAGCTGAATGAGGCTAGATTTCATGGAAAAATGGCTAAATATGAGATCAATGAAACATATGTAAACATTGATAGGACTCGAATATGATCGCACATGGATACTTAGTGCCACAATGTAAACCATCCAAAATACATAAGACATACTTTTCTTGATGCAACAACCTTCGTGACCTGAGTGCATGAGGTGAGTGTGGAACATGTCTATGTGATGACAACCACTCATATGCACATAATTCACTTGAAGCAAGACACCATTCCCTTTGCATGACAAACAAAAACCCCTATGCCCAAATATGACACATGTTGCATGAAGATGATAACAGAGACAACTCTTATGATCAAGAAGTGGAGCTTGAAATCATCAACTTACAAAGAATAATTGATCATAGTATCTGAGGTAGGCTTTGAAATTTGCATGTGAGGCAAATTTTTTGAGGGTGGTTGTAGCCGCTAGAACACTTGGCAACACACTGGTAGAACTCTAGCTCTTTGAATGGACCTTGTTCCGTGAGAAGTGAGTCTAACCCTTTCAAAGTATTTTTTGGTTCATTAATCATGATGGATTATGCACTAGATTGTGTGAAAGATGTAGTCCCTACCATTCTCTCAATTGGTCAGCACACATTCAAAGGCAAGTCAACTTAGTGCTGGGATGGGGTCCCGTGGGTCAGTTTTGGGGTTAAAATAACCCAAGTTTTGATGTAATTATTGTAAGTAATGTAAAGTCTCTGCGATTTTTGGATGCAGAGTGTGTAGATGGTTAGGAGTCAAAGGGGTTTTAGCCCCTTGTTTATGTACAAGTTGAGCTAGTTTTGAGATCCACCCATGGTCCGCGGACCATGGGATTGTATGTAAAAAGTTATAGGTAGGTGTGTGTTAGAGAGATCTAATGTCATAATGGATAACAAATGAAGCCTTGGAAGTCTTAGCATAGAGAAGTGGGTCATATTGGAGAGAAATTCTTTGTAGCTAAGTGTGTAGAGGACTAGGTAGAAACTTGGATGTGGAAACTTGGTTCTAACATCCCCCCATACTGCTTCGGGTGAGACTACAACCTGCTACATGGGTTGTTGCCAAAAGGGCTAGTAGTGTAGGGTTTTGTTGGTTGGCACAACTAACTCTGAACCTGGGTCAGGACCCCGTAATCCAACAAATGGTTCCATTACCGGAACCAGGATCTGCTTGAAGGAGATATGCTATGTCACATCACTGGAACCTAAGAAAGAAAGAAGTTGAAAAGTGGCTTGTTAGCTTAGGGTCCCCTGGGTTAGTTTTGGGGTTAAAAACCCAAGTTTTGATGTAAATTTTGTAAAAGGAAATAAAGACTCCTCAATTTGTGGATGTGGAGCGCGTAGATAGTTTGGAGTCAAAAGGGGTTTTTACCCCTTGTCTATGTAAAGTAAATTCAGTTTTTAGATCCACCCATGGTTCGCGGACCATGGGATTGTATGTAAAAAGCTATAAATAGGTGTGCCTTAGAGAGTCTAAGGAAAATCTATGTATATGTCAAAGAGAGGGAAAAGGGGCAAGTAAAAAGCAAGTAGATAGAAGGAGAAAGGCTCTGTAGTTGAGTGCACAGAGGCCTAAGTAGAGTTTGCAACTGAGTGCACAGACCCCTACAGCTGAGTGTGCCGACCCCTATAGTTGAGTGTGCAAACCCCTGCAGCTGAGTGTGCAAGGCAGTTTTGAGTCTGTAATACCATATATCAATAAATAAGACTATTGAAGAATCTCTATGTTTATCTGGTTACTTCTATTATTTTACGATATATACTGTAATGGAATAACGTCTTTATGAAATATTGATCTATTGATATGCGACTCTATGGGATAAGTTGTACTAACTATACGCAATGCATGTTAAATACTTTCGTGAAGATTATAATACATCTTGTTATGGTTATTAAGTTGATGATTCATTTGTTAAGGGTCTGCAAAGACCTATAATAGACCTTCATGAACATCTAGAGGCCACTAAAGGAAGTTGCAATGCTAAGCCCTAAGGGCTTATAGATCTGCACGAAGGTAGATCTAGGTCAATAGAAGACATCATAGTGATCTCTGGATGCGGAAACTTGGTTCTAGCATTCCCCCATACTACTTCGGGTGACACCTCAGCTTGCACTATGTGGGTTGATGCTGAAAGGGCTAGTAGTGTAGGATTTTGTTTGGCGCAATTAATTATGAACCTGGGTCAAGACCCCCTAAGCCAACAAATGGTTCTATTGCCAAGACCGGGATCTACTTAAGGATATGTGTGATGTGGCATCACTGGAATCTGACCAAGAAGGAGATTGAGAAGTGGTTGGATAGAAAACAAATTCATGGTGTAACAGAACAGGAACCCGCACTTGTCAAAGGAGCAGTGGTTGGATAGATATTTTTACACATAAATACATGAAATTTTCTCCTGCACCTTCCCGATTGAACTATATGAGTGGATAGCTAAGTTGGCAGATGGCCAAGGAAGGTGGAAGCTTGACAGTCGAATAGTGTGGACTCCAGAGTTGGTACGAAAATTAGAAGCCTCTGAAGACAAGATCGCATGTGTTGTTGACCACTAGCTTGATCGGATTATAGGAGGATTTGTTACAGAGTTCGCAGTTGATACCTCAATCAGCTACAACAAAGCATAGTGACGCTTCTTCAAGGGACCATGAGGTAAGCATATGAAATCGCTGAATACTTGGATTAATATGCTCTTGTGTGAAAAATGGGTTATGCCATTTCCTTGACATTTGGAGCTACGTGAAGTGGAAAACTCTTTAGAAATAGAGAGAAAGCAGGTCTTGAATATAGCCCATTGATTGGACCTCCTTCGAGCGATGATGAGAGAATGATACATGCCTCGTCGTGGAGTGTTGTCTAGCTAATCAGATAGGGTTTCCTGCAGATACATCATCCATCCACTCTACCTCCACCTTCACCTCCACAACATACCCCTTCACCCACACCTCTGCCACCACCATTGCCATTCAACATGTCGAAATCAATCAGGTTGCAATTTTCAAGGGTATAGGGAGTGAAGACACGAATTAGTTTTGGTTTGTTGCAAATGCTGTGTAGATTGCGCAGTAGGTTATTGATGACAACATAAAGAAGGCACAGTTAGTTACTTCTCTAAAGGATCGCGCACTGACGTGGTATATTAAGTATTGTGCTAATCATCCTTTAGCGACACTACCAGAGACTAAGGATGCTTTAAACAAAGAGTTTAGTAAGCCTAATTCTAACTCACAGCCTGTGGTTGGATTTAAGTAAATCACAATGAGAGTTGATGAAACACCATGGGATTTAGATTAAAGGTTGAAATGTGTGATCCGTGAAGCTAATATGCAGATTACATATGGATATCACCGCGAGTGGTTTATAGCCTTGCTTCTGTCCCACCTAAGGATTTCTCTATCACAACAGAAGATAGGAACTCAGGCAGAAGCCTTGGAAATCACGATGAGATTTCATGCGACATCCATGCAGGATGCAACCTTGGGGGTACAACAGATTCACTCTTGGTTGCAAAACCTTTGCTTGGAATTGCAGAGCTTGAAGAAAGAGAAGGAGACTAAGCCAGAGGTGTGCGAGGAAGTCTGTTGTCTGAAGTGTAAGAGCCAGGGGCATGATAAATATCACTATCTCGTATTTGCGAACTATATCAAAGGAGGGGGACGGATTCCCCTGAGACCAGAAGATCTAGTAGGACCAAGCATGGGGACCACACTATGGTGTGCTATTTGTCAGGTGGTTGGAAAACATGTAACAGATAATTGTCATTTGCTACAAAATTTCATTCAGGCACTACAACAGTGTTTCATGATTTCTGTAAATCAGTGGGCCACGATGAGTGCCACTTTCGCAACTATGAATTAAGGATGGAAAGAACGCCTAGTTACCGAATGCAAGCAGGGACTCGACCTATAGATCAGGGCACTGGAGGAGTGTGCAAAAGATATCAGGGATGAGGACAAGGCCAAGGAGGAGGAGGACTGGGTAGAGTTCGCAAACATGTTATTTGTTACCATTGTGGAACACCAAGGCACTACACATGGGAGTGTTAGAATAAATAATGCATGTCATGTCAATATTACAGCCAGTTTGACCACACTATAGAAGAACTCCCTGTGTTGATAGCTAAGATTCAAGAGAAAAAGGTGCAGCCTCAAAAACCTATGCAAAACTTACAAATGATCAGAGCTGAGCCCTCGAAGAAGATTAGAATGTCAATATAGTGTTGAGGAGCAACATAAAGGCTGACGATGATAAGGGAAAGTAGTCTGAAGAGGACGGATGGGTCTGCAAGGCCCCAGAGAAGGAAGTTGGTTTGGATCTAGAGCACACAAATGAAACGTTTATGGAAGCCAAGAATAGCTTCGTCGAGGCATCTACCTCAGGAAGTTAGAACAAAGTACTAGAAATTGACGCGACTACAGAGGTTGACCCCTCTATACTTACCATGTTCTTGGAAACCTGCATGAAATTTCTACGCGATAGAAAGGATGTTAAAGGCATGCAGGAATTGATAAACACGTGTTCTAGTAAATAAAATGCCCCTGATGGACATCGTGTTGTTAGAAAGATTGGCAAACATAAGGAGAGAACAGGGCACGAGACGAGGCTCACCGTGCAGATAAGAGATTATGAGATGGACCAGGTCATTCTGGATTTGGGGTCTAACATGAATGTTCTGCCTAAACATACATGGGAGAGAATGGGGAGACCTATGCTACAGTGGTCTCTGATCCAACTTAGAATGGAAAACTAGTAGAATATCATCCCTATGGGATGACTATGTGGAGTAACGGTGGATATAGAAGGTGCAAGTGCGCTGGCTGAGTTTGAAGTGACAGAGATTGTTGACTACAGCAACCCCTACCCCGCGCTCCTTGGAATTGACTGGTGATAGATATGAACAGAGTCATGAACTTGAATAAGAGGACAATGGCATTTGAAAGGAAATCGCTTCGGGTGGTAGTACCATTGGACCTTGCAAAAGGACTACGCTATACTAAACCAGTCCGCAACTATGAAGAAATGGTGATGAATTGGATCAGATCTACAAAATAACTGTGCAAGTTCAAGATTGGATTAATCCAACAGCTAATGGACTGATTGCGTGGGACCGGGAATGTTCTTGTACATCAGATTCAAATGAAGAGTTGGAGCACTAGAAAAATAGGCGGCATGAAGTATCTATGTTGCGTTGCAACATGATCACTAAATCGTTGCACTGTGTGTCATCATAGGTAAGGAATTTACCCTGTTATGATGGTTTAACTGCCATGGATAAGTTTTTGGATGCCTTTGAATGAGAGGTCCCTAATAATCATGCTTCCAAGCACTAGATTTGGTGTTGCGCGCTACCCCCTCATGATGGTGGGGTAAGCACAAGGATAGATTTGATGAATTGCAAGATTACAGAAGGATGATGAGGTTGCGATTTGGTCATCCTGAAATATGACTAACTAAGAAATATGATGTGAAGAATGATCTGTGCGATAATCTAGAAAAGTGGGCTAAAGCTTATGGAACAGTGCCATTGCCAGAGTGGGTACACTTGTTTTGTCATACTCTAGAAACAATTCCTATGAACTAGTATCTAGAAACAGAGCTCCGCCATGGCACCGTGGAGTGGGATATATTAAGGGAAGGATTCTTATTGACCTTCAATTTTGAAGATGGGTTCAAGAGAATTACTGAAGCTCTGCAGGAGATTAAGGCCGTGATTTTCATAATTTCATAGGATCTGTTGGAGTTGGTTCACCCAGACTGGAGCACCCAAGTGCATCATGCGCTAGAATGCTATAATGTGACCACTAAAGGGGAGGATGAAGATCCAAGAAATATTAATATTCCATTAGATGAAGGCCATCATGAGGTTGAAGGTCCACAATAGAAAATCCAGACATCACCACACAGTTGAAAACCAAGCAAGTAAGCATTGGTACTAAAGCAAAGCCAAAATTTGCAAAGATTGGGGATTATTGGGATGATGCCATAGTGGATAAAGTTGTTGAGCTACTCTCCAAGTACAAGGATCTTTTTCCCACCAATTTTTCAGATGTGAAGGGCATCATAGGAAACTTGGGTGTGATGAAAATCAATTTGAAGCCAGATGTGAAGGTTGTTAAGAAAAGGCCATATTGCCTAAGTCCTCAGTATAAAGAAAAGGTTCGCTTGGAATTAGATAAGATGCTGGCAGCACGCATCATCGAACTGGTGGAAGAATCTGATTGGGTGAGGCCATGTTGTACTATGAAACAACTGCCCCCATTTATGAATAACAATAGTTAAGGTTAGGGCTATAAATGGGGACCCTTATAAATTTTTTAGGCTTAGGATAATAATACCTAACTCTAAGAAAATACCTAGAAAAATATTACAAAATGAACTAAGAATGGAATCCACATCACAAATCGCAAATCGCACTTTTCCGCATGACTATGTTAAAACACCTTCGAGAAATTGTGATATGCAATTAAGTCTCCCGCTGCGGTAACATCACCTTGTCATTTCGTAATCGCAATTCACACTTTTCATAGTTTGCAAGAAACTTAACCATGCCATTAGAACGACCACAAACGATTTGTAAAATGCGATATTGCGATATCTGAAACCGCATTTCACTTGATGCATCTGGTAGCGCTATATTGTATCCCTTTAAAGACCGCGATGCATGATTAAGAGCTGTAAAACGTGTGGAATAATTATGTTTTAAATACCAAACCAAACGAGTTAATAGGTTAATAAATATTTAGCAGCCCGAGGAAGGATGATCATTTTCTAGGTTATGGGTAGTTATAATTGAGTATCTCATTAAAGATTTCTCATGATCCAAAGTCATTTCAGAGAAGCTTTCACTCTTAATTAACAGATCTTGTCTGCATTGATATTTCCTGTCCATTTCCAGCAAGCGAAAAAAGACATGTCATTAAGAAAGGTGATGCAGAAATAGAGAAAATAAACCATTGTTGAATCTAAGTTTACGGAGATGGCTCCTATCTTCGCTGATACAATTTGTGATGCCACCAGAGGCGCAATAGTTTGGGAAGTAATTTACAATAGGTTGGAGGACGAGCATCCTAAAATCACTATTATGAGAGCAACAACTGACTCAATAAGGACTTTAGAACTTCAATGTAGAGATGCTTCATATTCTTTCCTTCATAGGATAGTAGCAACAACTAAAATCCTCCCCTATAAGGATATGGTCAAGTGGATGATCGAAAACCTTATCATTGAAGATAGGCAATTCAAGAGTTCAAGGATGAAGCTCATAGGGTCGTTTAGAGCAGAGGATTTGAAGAAGATGTACCACATACATGATCCGCAGGATATCTATGACAACACATTTGTGGCTAGCTTTGCAAAGAAGAACCCAAACCCCTTTAAGCTAATTTAGGGTTGGAGGGTGTTGGAAAACAAATTCAAATATAACAAATTGGGTGTGTATGTTATAGCCTCTTTGGAAAACCCCTACAACTATGCAACAACCATGTTATGTAGATTGTATGGGCTACCCAATAATACTAAGTTTTCAGTAGAATGGATTCCTCTGATTGATGCCTATGTTAATTACCATATCATGAATTGGCCTTCCATCCTATCTGACAACCTAGCTAGCACCACTACCGAATAAAGAAAGCCTCCTTTTCAGATAACCTCCCTCCCTTCTATTTTAGTTCCTACATTATGGATACTACCTGTTTTTGCACAACATTTCCAACCATGGGTTGGAAATGGGCCTTACAAGATCCTTACCCAATCCATATCAGTCATAAACAACTATGTGAATCACATGACATACCTCACTTCTATAAGATATTCCATGTTGTTGTTTTTCCCCTACATCAAATAATTTTCAATAAGGAAGCCCCTAGGTTTTCCCAAGAAGCCGCAACAGACATGTTTACTATCGGCAAGTATTTCATTGAAGAGTGGTTCACCTACATTAGGGTTTTTGGTAGCACAACTGATCCACACGTCCTTCCTTTATATGTTTTTGATAAGTTGTTAGCAAGAGAGATTGCCTACCAGACTATGGGAAGGGGTTTGACTAAAGTTCTCAAAGATTGAAAGAAGTCATTATGGTCCATTTTCCATATCAAAAGTGGTTATTTTTCTTTAGCCAATTTTGTTCATGCTACTAAGGAATCAACACATATGGAAGCCCTCAGGCTTCATACATTGCCTAAGAGGCAATTTGATCCAAACAAAGTGGCATATAATGTCACTACTGGACTAAAGCTCAAGCCATACAATCATGAAGACAATTATTTTGAGGATTTTTTACAGTCAGCCATATCTATCGAACAAGAGTTTGAATGGGAAAAGGCGAATCTGAAAACTAGAGATTTTCAAAGATTTAAGGAATGTAGAGATGAGAGGCTCCGGGTAATCCCAATGCATCTATTAAAGCCCAAGGATAAGTCTACACCAAGTGTCACTGTTGATAGTGGAGGTCCTAGCTCTCAAGTAGACTCTCAGGTAAACACTGAGAAGACACCAAACATAGGGAAACCCCAAGACGCAGACAACATAGCCAAGTCCAGCAGGAAGTTAGCTAAGAAACAAGTGATAAGCACCCTGACTACAGAGATCAGTTTAGAGGCCAAAGGTGGTAGTTTGGAGCAGGAGTGGGATCAATTTAATAAGAAATTACAAGGCACTCCCAAAGCCTCAAATACCCAAGAAACAAAGGAATGTAAAACTCCTCTGCATATTCATAAGGATACATAGCCCAAGTCTATCAGTGAACAATCCACACCTATGGAGGAACAAGCAACAATGTCCCAATGCACTAAAATTATCCCTTCTCTGCCCACATTAGAAGTCGTTCTGAAAGTAACTAAAATAACTCCACTTGATGTGTTCTATAGCCCTCTCCACAAGGCTATAATTAGAAGGTAGAGAAAAAGGAGAAGGGTAGATACACCTGAATTCCCACCTGGAAATGAGTCGATGAACGTTGTTTGGAAGGACATTCCTTTCAATCTTTCTGAGAACTTGACCAGACTATCACAGTTCATGGGAGCATATGCATCAGCCACTATGGACAAGGCTACTGAGGTCTCTACTTTACTAAGGGAGAAAGAAGAGAGAATTGCATAACTCAAACAAGTGCTCGAGGTAGAGAAAGAGAGAGCAAAGATGCAGGTGGTTGAGACACTGGCACAATTGCAGCAAGACATGGAGGTCCTGAAAATAATCCGTGAAGATAATATATCGGCCAAAATTATGCAACTCTAGGAAATGCACCAATCCATGGAAAGATACAAGGATGTTCCCACTACCGAGGAATTCATTAAATAGGCCCTGGAATTAAATTCCCTTCTGGTGAAAAAACAAGAGTATTTATGCCAGAAGATGTCACACATTACTCCCTATCTGACTACTAGCAACTAGCTGAGAGATAAGGCAATCGACTAGAGAGTGGAGTTTAACAGTTTAAACACCAAAATCTCTGAGTTCAACGAATGGTGGGAAACATAAGATGGAAGGAAAGCCAATCTACTTGGGATTGAGGAAACTCATAAAGACATTCTCTTGATGGAATGGGATGCTAGAATCAAGCAGGCCGAGCTAGCAGTTGCAAGGGCAGCAGGAGTATCAAAGAATATCATCAAGGTAGTGAATCACATCCTGTTCGCTACCAATCTCATTAAATAAGGCAATACGAAAGAAATGCCTGATTTAACTGCTCTATGTAAAGGTTAGAAAGAAAAGGCAGGGAGTCAAAGAGAGGCAATTAAAAAACTAACCATGACCAACTGGCAGTTATATTGGCAGTATCTTGTTGTTAAAATAGCAACAAAAAATGCTAAAAATAGAAGTGATAAAATTCGCACTGCTATAAATAGTAGTTTGGGTACCAGTGCTGGATTGAGCAATAGGGAAAGAAAAATGGAAGTGCTAAAAATAGAATTGCTATTTTTAGAAGTTCAAGATGGATTCCAATTTTAGTCAGTCCCTGGACTAAAATAGGAAATAAAATTCGAATTTGAACTTAATAGCTGTTTGAAAATAAATTAATTAATTCACCATGAGTTAATTAGTTGTGAAAAATCAAACATAAAGTCTATGTGAGGACATGAAATAATTTCTCTATTAATTGAGGAATTTATCCATCAGTTAAAGAGATAAGGATGGGTTCTAATTTGAGTTGTAATTAGTTGGCTTAGTTAACTAAGTCAAGTCCAGTTAGATTGATTTAAATAGTTTGTTTAAATTAATGTGAGTTCAATTAGTTAATGCATGCTTGCATATAATTGCTGCACTTCAGATAACTGAATATTCTCTCATGAATAACTCATGCATGTTAGTTCAGATAGAGACCCAGTTGAGATCAGAGGAGGGACAATGTACTATCAGTTGAATGAATTTTTTTTTATAAAGGAAGCTCATCCATGGAGAAGGATTTATCTCCTTCAGGATTGTGTAGTTAGTTCAGTGGTTAGTGAGTGTGTGAAGAGGCAAATTCACACATGTGGCTTCATTGGACCCCAAGAAAAATTGTGCAAAGAAATAGGAGGCTTGGAGGACAGAGGAGAACGTTTGAGAGAGGCCTTTGACTATCTATGAGTAGCAGAGGGATTGCAGAGAGAGCATGATAGCTTGTGAGCTGATTCTTTTTGTAATCCAGACTATATTTCCACTTATATGATAATACAAAGTTGGGGTTTTAGGCTGAGGCTTTCCCTGGGTTATTTCTTATGTGTTGTGTGATTGCTTCTCATTCTTAGTTATATGTCTTCTAATTGGTTGTGCTCGAATTAATTAAGCTTCCGCAAAGTGTTGTAGAAGTAGATCTTGTATTGTGTTTTAGTATATTGCATAATCTATTGATCTACAATCAGAATTTCTACATGGTATCAGAGCAAAGGTGATCAAGGAAGAATAGTATACAAGAAGGGAGAAGTTCAAAGTTTGTGATTCCTGAATATAGAAATCAATTTCTTATCACATCTCTATTTCATCTATGGCATTCAATGGTTTAAGACTCAAGTATGCCCATGATGGTAGCTCAAATTATATAGCCTAGAAGGATTGCATGGAAGTAATATTAGAGGATAATGGTTTAAAGGACTTCATTGATCAAGAAGTCCCCAAGCCGACTGATGCTACTCAATTGGTGGAATGGAAGAAATGTGTGGCTAGAGCAAGGAGAATCCTTCTAGAGGAGTTCAAGACCACATATGATCCAGATTTAAACAGGAACGCAACAAATTACAGAGATAACCATATACACAAAGATGCAGCGGAAATAATACTTCATTTCATTAATGGAAAATACTGACATATGCTTACAAACAGAAATGGCAATAAACTAGCTAGGGCGATGGTAGCTTATCTCTGAGAAGAGATGTGATGGCTACATGCCTCTGAACTGTTCTGAACTGTATTACAATGAGGCTCGAAGGCCTATTTATTGTTGAGAAACAATGGAAAACCCTTCACATACCGAAACCTAACCCTAGAAGATGAAACGCCAAATTGTGGGCCCCGTTTGGGTAAATTGGTACATCAATTTCCCGGGTCATAACTTTGGCATACGATCTCCGTTTGACGCGTACGATAGCTGGGAGGCAACATAGGGCTCGATCGCCCCAGAATTCCAAAAAAAACGTCGTTTAGGGCCTCAAAACGGCTCCGGAAGTTCAGGACCCGAAAAATTGCTAAAAATAGTAAACTGTGCTACAATTAAGGAAACTGAAAATGCTGAGAAAGACAATGGTGGGGGTCTAGGTGGACTGGCAGGTGGCCACCAATATCCACCTGGATCATTCCTCCCCCCTTAGGAAGCAATGGTCCCCATTGCGTTGAGCTCCTCCATGAGATGAGGAAACCTCTGCTGAACTTGTTCCCTGGTGAGCCACTTGCCCTGCTGAAGGAGTTGGCCTGCTTTGACAACTCGATACAGTTGGATATGCTGTTGGCGAGTGTTCTTGATCTGTGTGTCCATGATCCGATCAGTTGCAACTTGTTCCATGCAATCGGGATTTAATTCTGTGGGTTTGAGCTGTTCTGCAATGTCGGATGTGTCTAGCAATGGTGGAAAGTATGGCCGAAGGCGGTCCACATTGAACACTGGGTGCAGGCCAAGGAATGGGGGAATGCTGAGCTCAAATGCATTGTCTCCCATAGCCTTAGTAATGGTGTAAGGACCATATCGAAGTGGTCTCAATTTCCGATAGGCTCCAGTAAGGCGTTCCTTTTGCAAATGCAACCAGACTTTGTCGCCCACCTGAAACTTGTGTGGCACCCGGTGTTGATCATGTCGCTGCTTGTACTTGGCATTTGATTTCTCAAGAATGTCATGGACCTGCTGGCGAATATGTTGGATGCGCTCAATGAAGCTGGTGGCCTTATCTGTTTCGGACTGGACATGAGCTGAATTCATGTGAGTAGCTGCAAGTGGCATGGCCACATCAATGGGGCATAGTGGCTGGAATCCTAAACCCACCTGAAAAGGGCTATGGCCAGTGGAGCTGTGAAGAGCTCGGTTGTAGCTGTGCTGAACATAGGGGAGGCTCTCGTCCCATGTGCGTGGATGCTTTGAGTTATACATGCGCAGAATGTGCACAATCATCCTGTTGACAACCTCTGTCTGGCCATCAGTTTGAGGATGGAAGGCTGTGGACTTCATGAGTTTGGTGTCCAGCATTGACCAGAGACTGGACCAAAATGTGCTGAGAAACCGACTGTCCCAATCTGAGATGATAGACTGTGGGATCCCAAAGTGCACCCACACTCGTTCAAAGAAGAGTTTAGCAGTGGCTTCTGCTGTGATATACTTCTTGCAGGCCATCATAATGGCCATCTTTGAGAACCTGTCGACGACCACAAAAACACAGTCATTTCCATGCTTAGTGGAAGGAAGGCCTGACATGTAATCCATGGAGATGGATTCCCAAGGTCGACTAGGGGTAGGCAACGGGGTATAGAGGCCTTGCTTTTTAATGGTCGGTTTGGCAATGGCACAGGCAGTACATGATCGGATGTACTTCCCAACATCTTGTCGAAGATTCGGCCAATAGAAATAGTTTTGCAGTACTGCCACTGTTTTCTCGACCCCGAAATGCCCAGCAGCCCGACTATAGTGTGCTTCCCAAATCATCTTGGCACGCTCGCTTGAAGGAACACAAAGGTGACCGAGGTGGCATAATAGGGCATCCTGGAGGTGAAAATCTGCAACCTGCCGACCCTCCAAGAGTGTCTGGTATGTGTGGCCGAATTCTGGGTCGCTTTTGTAGAGAAGTGGCCAATCAGAAGTCTCGTGCCCGCAAGAGTTGAGCACGGTGGTTAGCGCCATGATCGGTGGTCGACTGAGGCAATCTGCAACATTATTGGTGCTGCCCTTTTTATACTTGATATTCAAGTGAAACTGTTGCAGGTATGTAGACCACTTCTGATGGCGATCATTCTGCAATTTCCCTTGGGTCTGTATGAATTGCAGAGGTCGGTGGTCTGTGTGGATGACCGTTTCCTTCCCCAAAATGTAATGCTTCCATTGTCGGCAGGCCTGTACAATGGAATACATCTCTTTATCATAAGTGGGGTACTTCCGGACTGTGTCTGAAAGTGTTTCACTGTGATATGCCACTGGATGTCCATGTTGAGTAAGGACTGCCCCAATAGCATAGTCAGAGGCATCTGTCTCGACCTCAAATGGTTGTTGTAAATCTGGTAACGCGAGCACTGGTGCCGTGCAGAGGCGATCCTTCAACTCCCTGAATGCCTTCTGTTGAGATTCAGACCAAAAGAATTTTGCTTTCGCCCCGCCCTTGGTGACTTGACTCAAGGGCCAAGAAATATGAGAAAATCCCAACACAAACCTGCGGTAGAAGTTGGCAAGACCTAGAAAGCTGCGGAGCTCTGTTAGAGTGGTTGGAGAGGGCCAATCCCGAATGACTTGGACCTTGGCTGGATCGACATGCACCCCCTGTTCATCAATGATGTATCCCAGATACTGGACCTCGGTCATGCCAAAAGTGCATTTCTCCAAATTGGCACATAGCTTGTGTTGCCGCAGTGTTTGGAGAACCTGTTGGATGTGGTGGAGGTGCTCTTCCCAACTCTGGCTGAAGATCAGAATGTCATCCAAGTATACTACTACAAAGGAGTTGGTGAATGGCCGCAAGATGTCATCCATTAGCCTCATAAAGGTTGCAGGAGCATTCGTCAATCCGAAAGGCATGACCAACCATTCGAAGAGGCCCTCCTTGGATTTGAAGGCAGTCTTCCACACATCTGAGGGTTCAATTGGTACCTGGTGATATCCTGACTTCAGATCGATCTTGCTGAAATATTTCGCCCCCTTTAGTTGGTCTAGGAGGTCATCAATCCGCGGGATCGGGTACCTATTACGGACAGTGATCTTGTTCAGCGCCCGATAGTCAATACAGAGTCTCCACGTCCCATCCTTCTTCTGTACCAACACTATCGGGCTCCCACAGGGCGAAGAACTCGGACGGATGTGACCTTTCTGTAGGAGCTCCTGAATCTGCCTCTTGATTTCATTGTTCTCCAGAACGGAGCGCCGATAAATTGGTCCATTGGGTAGCGGCGCACCTGGGGTCAGATCAATGGAGTGCTTGACTTGACAGTGCAGAGGAACCCCTGCCGGGGAGGTGAAGATGTCTTTGTACTCCTCCACAATCTTGTCCATTTGTAGCTGCCGTGCAGAGGGACCTCGTTTGGAGGCCGCGGCCACTGTCTTCTTCTTCCCTTGAGGGCGTATCATCAGGAAAACAAATTTCCTGGTTTTGGAAATGATCTTACTGCATTGTTTTGCAGTAATCAAAGAGATGGCAGCAGGTGGTGGTACCTCTGGTATCCTGAACAACTTATTTCCCAATGTAATAATAACAGCACGGGGCCTTGATTCATACACATCATGTCGCTTCCACAAGTATGGTTGTCCTAGTAATACATCACAAACTTCAAGGGGAGCAATGTCACACAATACCTCATCCGTGAAGGGCTTGATGTTGTATGGAAGGCGACACTGCTGCCTCACGCGAAGATCTCGCCCTTGGTAAAGCCACCCAATGGTGTATGGTTGTGGATGTGCTGTGGTCGGTAAGCCCATCGCTTCACGACCTCTGCCGAAATGAGGTTCTTTTGACTCCCGCTATCAACAATGAACTGTATCGGGGAGCCCTTGACCCACATCTGGGAGTGGAAGAGACGCTCCTCCTCCTCTGGATCTTCGGGTTCATTTTTCTGGATCTTTGCGGTAGCAACAGTGGCGCTAGGATCCGCATCAATGATCTGCTTCCCTTTTTCATACCCCTTATCGGGTTCTGACTCAGAGTCGGAACATGCATCTGATTCTGAAACCTTTAGCTCAGCCACCAGTGACTGTTTGGCCCGACACTCACTTGTGTTGTGAGTGGAGCTCTTATGGAACTCGCACCATTTTCCAGTGTCCTTTCTCGGCTTCACGGCGTTGCTCTTTGCTTGCAGCTTCAGCTGGTTGTCTTGGGCTGTCCCGCCTTGGCTTTGTCCTTTGTTCTGTGGTTTAGGGGCACCTTTCCCCTGCTTTGGATTCGCAGATCCAAAGTCTCGCTTCTTTTGTTTAAACTTCTGCTCGACTTTGACGGCATACCGGTATGCTGCGCCGAGCGAGGGGATGTTTAGGAACTGTATTTCTTCCTGGATGTACTTGTGCAGGCAGCCACGGTATTTGAGTATCAAATGTTGCTCCGAATCCTTGATACCCAACTTTGTGCGAAGGGTATGGAAAAGATTGGTGAACTCCGGCACATCTTGGTCCCTTCCCTGCCGCAGCGTGGTCCACTTTATGTATTCATCCTCATAGCTTCCGACAGGGTAGTACTGCTCCTTGATGGCATCCCGGAACGAATCCCAGGTGGGTGCGGCTGAAAATAGTGAGCCAGTACTTTCATCCTTCTGCTCGCAGTAGGTTTCCCACCAGTCCTTGACGTGGGGGGCTGCTTTGAGAAGAGCAAAAACAATCTTTTCCCGACTCGAAAATTCATGAACAGAAAAATAACCCTCTAGCAGATTTAACCATTTATCTATGGCATCGGCGTCTATCTGACCCTCGAATATGGGGATTTCAAAATTAACTTGTACCTTAAAGGGTGTGGCGTTTCCAGAGGAGCTGCTGGAAGCCGATGCGCTGCTTCTGGGTAGCCGCTGAAGGATCTGCGCAAAGCTGTCCATCATCGCGTTCCGTTGTCGCTCGAGCGCTTCTTCGAGCAAGATTTTGATGGGATCTCCTTCCCCCTCGTCTTTCTTCTCGTCCGCCATGGGAGGCCGTCGGGATTTGCGAGGCTGGTCTTGCAAAGGTTCAACCAGTTCAAGCCCTAACTCCTTATATCCCGACCTTGTTGGGGACATGCAAAGAAAAACAGAGAAAAAGCAGACCGCTCTGATACCACTGATCCAGATTTAAACAGGAACGCAACAAATTACAGAGATAACCATATACACAAAGATGCAGCGGAAATAATACTTCATTTCATTAATGGAAAATACTGACATATGCTTACAAACAGAAATGGCAATAAACTAGCTAGGGCGATGGTAGCTTATCTCTGAGAAGAGATGTGATGGCTACATGCCTCTGAACTATTCTGAACTATATTACAATGAGGCTCGAAGGCCTATTTATTGTTGAGAAACAATGGAAAACCCTTCACATACCGAAACCTAACCCTAGAAGATGAAACGCCAAATTGTGGGCCCCGTTTGGGTAAATTGGTACATCAATTTCCCGGGGTCGTAACTTTGGCATATGATCTCCTTTTGACGCGTACGATAGCTCGTTAGAAAGATCTATCCGAGTACTACCACTTTGGGAGGCAACATAGGGCTTGGTCGCCCCAGAATTCCAAAAAAACGTCGTTTAGGGCCTCAAAACGGCTCCGGAAGTTCAGGACCCGAAAAATTGCTAAAACTAGTAAACTGTGCTACAATTAAGGAAACTGAAAATGCTGAGAAAGACAATGGTGGGGGTCCAGGTGGACCTGGCAGGTGGCCACCAATATCCACCTGGATCAACATAGTCTTGAGTCTCCATGGGAAGGAGACACTGTTTTCAATGTGGAAAACATTGAAAGATCTATATCAGAATAGTAGCGATTAGAGGAAGTTGGCGCTGAAGGACAAGCTTCAGAAGATTAAGTGTGAAAATGGTGACACGATCTATACGTATCTAAACAAGCTCACCACATGCATGGATGAGCTTGGAAGTGTAGGGATTGTGACAACTGATGATGACATGGTGAGTCTTGCACTCCTCAGTCTTCCTAAGAGCTGGCATAGCTACCGAGACTTGGTTAATGGAAGAGAGAAACTTCCAGATTAGGAATGACTTTGGTCGGATCTGATGCAGGAGGAGATAAGAAGAAGCACCATAGATGGTTCTTCATCCATGGAGGATGAAGAAAACTGCGCCTTAGCAAGTAAGGAGAAGAAGGGGAAGGAGAAGGATTCTCTTTCCCAATCCAGTTCTTCCCAAGGTGGGAAGAAGTTTGACAAATCAAAAGTGTGATGCTTTCGTTGTCATGAGGTGGGCCATTTTGCTACAAATTGTCCACTGAGGAAATCCAAGAAGGGATCCATGGAAGGATCAGAAGGTGAGGCACTAGCCTCACACTTCGAGTTGGATTTCACACTGTTCACATGCATGATTTCATCGATAGTGGCAAGTGGTTGGTTTCTTGACAATGGAGCTTCTTTCGACATGACGGTGACAAGAGTTTGTTCAGTACTTTGGATGAGAAAGATCTCTAGATACTCATAGTGATGGGTAATGATGAAAAGTATAGTGTCTCGTAAGCATGGTTGTTTTTAAGAGGGGGCATGGATCTCGCATTACCTTGACTGATGTCAATTATGAATCAGGATTGAAGAGAAATTTGGTGCTGATCATGATGCTGGAAGACATAGGCTATGATGTAGTCTTCAGTAAGGGAAAGGTTTTCCTTAGACACATCATCACTAGACAGGTGAAGCAGATCAGTTCACGGGTCAAGAACCAGTATGCTCTTGAGGTTCAAGATGCATGCAAAGCCTTGAGGAGCAAGGCAACTGTTGGAGACTTGGTGGTTGAGAGGGAGAGTACATTACCTCTCAACATGCAGTGCCAGAAGAAGTCTCAAACGATTGTGGAGGAGCCACGATTAGTGAAGCAGCTTCATGAGGTTGTGGAGCATCCACAACTAGAGAAGCTGAGAGGATATCAAGTAGAGACATCTACTCATGCAGAGACCTCCAGTAGGGGGAAATTTTAAGCCAAGTGGGCAGAGGGATCACATCCATCCATACCTCCAGGTACGAGTTGGGGTGATGTGGAGTGACAGTGCCAAGAAGGCTAGAATAGGGGCAAGATCATTGAGGTACCCAACCTATTTGATTAGAAATTGCTATGGGAGCCCCGATGATGATTAGCAGGACTGGCTGAGTGGGTAGAGGCAGATGTGGATGGAGCGGCAGAGAGAGCTATAGTGCAAGAATCCCAAGACAATGTAGAGCTAGCAGGCTGCACCAATGCGAGAGGCATAGGAGTGTCGCATCAGTGCAGGATTGCACAGAGGGGTGTGAAACGGTGTGAGATGCATGGAGTGTTGCAGTAGCTCAGAGTTTAGAGAGGGAGCACTTGTCAGCGGTAGATAGAGCTTCAGCATCAGAGTATGTTTCTAGCCCAACAGAGAGGTCAGTTGGGAGTTTTTTTGTTTCTAGAGTTGTTGGAGCAACCACACTTGGTAGAAGTGTTGCATGCAAAACATTCCAAAGGTACAAGATAAGGTTCGAGTTGAATGCCTGTCTTGTTGAGAGAGAGTGTTGAAAATAGCAACAAGAAATGCTAAAAATAGAAGTGCTAAAGATAGCACTGCTATAAATAGCAGTTTGGGTACCAGTGCTGGATTGAGCAACAGGGAATGAAAAATGGAAGTGCTAAAAATAGAATTTCTATTTTTAGCAGTTCAGGATGGATTCCAATTTTAGTTAGTCCCTGGACTAAAATAGGAAGTAAAATTCGAATTTGAACTTAACAATTGTTTGAAAATAAATTAATTAATTCACCATGAGTTAATTAGCTGTGAAAAATCAAACATGAAGTCTATGTGAAGACATGCAACAATTTCTCTATTAATTGAAGAATTTATCCATCAGTTAAAGAGATAAGGATGAGTTCTAATTTGAGTTTTAATTAGTTGGCTCAGTTAACTGAGTCAAGTCCAGTTAGATTGATTTAAACAATTTGTTTAAATTAATGTGAGTTCAGTTAGTTAATGCATGCTTGCATATAACTACTGCACTTCAAATAACTAAATATTCACTCATAAATAACTCATGCATGCTAGTTCAGACAGAGACCCAGATGAGATCAGAGGAGGGACAATGTACTACCAGTTGGATGGATTTTTCCTATAAAGGAAGCTCATCCATGGAGAAGGATTTATCTACTTCAGGATTGTGTAGTTAGATCAGAGATTCATGAGTGTGTGAAGAGGCAAATTCACACATGTGGCTTCACTGGACCCCAAGAAAAATTGTGAAAAGAAATAGGAGGCTTCGAGGACAGAGGAGAAGGTTTGAGAGAGGCCTTTGACTGTGTATGAATGGCAGAGGGATTGCAGAGAGAAAAGGATAGCTTGTGAGCTGATTCTTTTTGTAATCCAGACTATATTTCCACTTGTATGATAATATAGAGTTGGGGTTTTAGGCTGAGGCTTTCCCCGGGTTATTTATTCTATCTTATGTGTGATTGCTTCTCATTCTGAGTTATATGTGTTCTCATTGATCATGCTCAAATTGATTAAGCTTCTGCAAAGTGTTGTAGAAGTAGATCTTGTATTGTGTTTTAGTATATCGCATAATCTGTTGATCTACAGTGGGAATTTCTACACTTGCTAAGCCAAATAGCTAGATTATGAATCTCAACTGTTCCCTTCATACGAATCAAAGGATGCTACCACCACTCACCAAATCAATATTCACAAGACAACTCAGGAATCATTTTGGGGCACCTCCTCAAATTCAACCAATGTGTTATCTCAAAATCAGGCCCTGGAAGGCTGCTGACCAGGAAGACTTCAAGTAACTGTTTCAAACCAATCTTTTGACTAAGGCTTAGCCTCCTTAGCCTGAGAGGGCTCTCTCAAAGGGTTATTGATTTTGATTAAGAATAAGATGGCTAACTCTTGTGAAATAACAGTGACAAATATGAAGGCTGGACAAACATTAAATAAGTTTCCATTGGGCCTATGGAGTCAACCACACCTCAGTAAACAATGATACTGCCTTTACATAGAAGTCAGGGCATTTAGCATTTGGATGTTCAGAACACAACTCATATAAAACCACAGTTCATAAATGCATACAGGAAATCAGAGCACAATCAGTGAATTCTGAGTGATTACACATCTATGCAACTGTAAAAGACATTAAGGAAAGGATAAAATCACACATTCTGGACATGGAAATCCTTCATGAATCCTGAGAAGAAAAGCAGCCAAATTATATTACTGAAACTCTGTCTTTACATAAGCAAAAATAGTACTCTGTTATAAAATTTCCAACCCTCATTACATTGCTGTTTCAGCTATATATAGAGTCCTTATTCTAACTGATTCGAGCTTCCTCCTCCAGCATGAGGGGAATTCGATAACTACCTCTAATGACACCTATCAGCTATTTAACTAACTAATAAATACAATAAAGTGCTGACTGGAGTTTTTTAAGAGTTCTAAATCAAGTAGGATTCTAACACCGTGACAGTCTTGGTCTACAATCATCTTCGTTCTTTGACATCTGGTCCCCTTCTAGTTTGGCTGTGATGGGTCTTCAAGTCTCCATGTTTGTCTTCATTGTCACATGTTTTCCAATACCCTGAAATATAGGAAACTGCCCCTGTTTGTCGGTCCTTGGTTTGCCTCAAAATATTCGAGTCCAAAGAAGTATGCTTTTATCCTTTAATTACCCAAAATAGAGCAGACTGCCACGTCCTTGATGTGCTGTCCACCGTTTCATGTACCTGTGTAATGACCAAACCTTTCGAAAAGATTTGCCTCTTTGTCAATCATAATTGATCAACTCAATTGTAATATGCAGCTACAGCAGTTTCGTAGCGCGCTACGAAACTGCTGTGTAATTTCAAAAACACAGTCTTAGACTCTACTCTGTTTGTATACCTTATCTTCAATTTCATTGCCTGAAAAAGGAGCACCAGATTTGTCTTGTCTTTTAATATCTGAATCAGAAGTGACACAGCTACCATTGCCAAAAACCTGTTCAAGTAGATTGAAAAGGTCTGTTCAAGTAGATTGAAAAGGTCTGTTCATGCTTGTTGAACAAGCATCTAAACAAGAAGCTCCAGAACTTCTTCCTCACTAAACCCATAGTTCATATTGATTTACTTGCAAACATGCCTTCTGAGGTAGAGGTTTTTATTACTTCTTGATGGTACCCAAAACCTGCAAACTAAAGATGATCTGGTTTAGTTAAAAACAAGTCATAATCAAGCCAGAAATCAATGCATCCGACTGAGAAAAGCTGCTGGATGAAATAAACAAACAGCCTAGTAGCAAGTTATCAGAATAGTTCCTCAAGGGAAGCTTCTCCTCAACCAACACTGATATTCTTGACTACAAGAAAGCTGCTCCTTATACAGCACCATAGGTGAACCTTGGCACCACTGATTTTCTTTTTGTTTCCTCTTTATTATTTAAGCCATTTCGATCACAAACAAACTGAAATGGTCACTTGATTTGGTTGCCACCACCAACAGCAACTTCTTTCTCTAACTTCAAGCAATAGCTTTCCAATGTACTGACTATTACTTGCAATTTAAAGTCCAGATTAAATAAAAATTCAAGTTCCAATCTATTCATCTCCAACGTGCTGACACCCCCAACTTTTGCATAATAAGCACTGTTAAAGAATGCATCATCAACAAAATTTGCTGCAACCATTACACTTGTGAAAAGTGTGTAATGTTTCTTCTGCCAAAATGCCATATAGAGACAATGTAACTGTTACAATTGTCAAAACCATAATGATCAGTGGTGTTTAGAATTTGCCTGTTCTCCATCATTGTTGAGTTTAACCAACAGTAAAAATCACCATGACGATCATGAAAGTGAACTTTGAAGTCACTGCTTAACTTTTATTGCTCAGCTTAAAAATCTCCAGTCCATTAAGGATTGCATCGGTATTTGATGTAGTGCTTGGGTCTGGGCCAAGCTGGATCCACATGGTATTTATCCCCTCCCCCAGAGGGTTTATATAATCTCTATGTATAGCCTTGTCCTTTCCACCTGCAAGAGCATACACATCAAAAGCATCTGCTGCAGTCCGGTTATTGATAAAGATCCTAAAAACTCTTGCAGCGGGTTCAGAATACTGAAGCTCAAAAAAATGCATGCGAATGAGGTATGAAAAGCCGGAATCCACTGGAAACACCCAAGATATATTGAATTTTTTGTCAATGACTTGATTATCCATCATCACTCTGGCTGATTCATAAACTTCAAGAGGAGCTATATATGACTCATCTGGGGACGCATAACTAACATTAGAGGTACCATTGAATATAGCTGCTGCAACAGCTGAATACATATAATATAAATCTTCCTCCCAGGCTCTTGACAACCCCCAGAATCATTCTCGGGCTCAATGGAGTCCCCTGCAACATTTAGCCTTTTCCATTGAATCATTTGGAGAAACATATTGAAATGCAATCAAGATTTCGTGGTAAACAAAGGTGCGAAGTGCCTCTCCAGACACAGTTTTCACATCAGGCCTGAAGTACTTCACAGAATCCAAGTAAGAAAGATAAACATGTCGCTGATTTGGATGAGCACACTCTGACCCAAATTCCTGAACATACATGCCAAAAAGGCAGACCTCTACACCTTCAATTTTCTGGAACAACAACAGAACCTTCGACTTGTAGGGATATTCAGTGGGGTAATTCAAATCCCAGCAGCGAGGAACCCAGCATTCAGATTCCTTGCAAGCTCGAGCATGCAATTGTAAGCGGTACCACATCTTCTTGCAAAGATGACAGCCTCCTGAAGCACGAACTCTACACTACATTCCATGTCTAAATAGTCCTTTCACTTTCCGACAATTTGGATATTGGCAATTATAAGAGCAACACTGAGACGCATGCACCAGTAGATCCAACATTATCCGTAACTGAAGTACACGTTGCTGCCGAGCTTCTTTATTTAGTGCATCACGATCAGCCATAGACGGGTGGGTTGTCAGCTTATGAGGATGAGCTGTACTGCCATCCTTTTGATAGCAAGCATTACATATGTCAAAATCGGGACATGTTTCACAACGGCATCCCTGCCCTGTCTCAATATCATGATGACAGGTATTGCATGTGGTTACAAATGCAGGTGCTGTAGGATTATGTAAGTGATAAAGAACCATCATGGAAGAATGCTTGGCACGTCGCAAAGTATCATATTGGTAGTGATTTCCTTGACAAAGGCTAAGAAAGGCCTGACGGGTATCAAAGAATTCACTCTCCAAAATTTCATCTTTATCCCTAGTATCTGCAGGAACATCTGTCGCTTCAACAGAATTAAATAAATGTTTTTCCCTACTGTTGACAGGATGCCACTCCCTTTCATCAAGCTTTTGTTGTGCCTCGTAACATATATCACATAATTGAAAATTCTTACACTGGCTGCAAGCCCAGCGTTTGCCAGAAACAATGAAGTGACAACAATGTTCTCCTTTGTGGCCTTCCGCAACATTGCAAGATACCATTCACGGAGCTTATCAGATTTCGGTGTCTTCTGTATCTCTGGGTGGCAATAAAGAATATAATCCTCTCCCTTCAATGGAGGACAATCCCATATATAACAGCTTGTCAAACCTCGTTTCTTGCAGTATTTCCATCAATCCGCTTTAAATATCTGTCATTTCCCAATTCAAAGATATTGCAATAGAAGGAACCCCTGACATGAGAGCTTCCCTTGCACTTGCAACAGTGCCAGAACAAATGATGTGATATCCCCAGTCTGATTCCTTGTTGATTCTACTGATTACCACAGAAGGCTCCTTCCAAGGAAAGAGTGCTCCAGATTAACCTAATGAAACACCATCTGCTGGGGTACTAAAAAACCTTATAAGCTGACAACTGTTGATGCAAACCAAATGGATTTTGATAAACATGACAGCTGGGTAAAGTCTGCTATGGATTAGGACAAATCCCTGATTTCGTAGCATAGCCAGTGCAAAATATGAATTATGCACTACGAAATCACTTAAAACATGCTGCGCTGCGAAACTGATAGAAAGGATTTATGTGCCTTTGACAAACAATCGAACTGATGTGAAAAATTTAAAATTTTTTCTTGAGTGATAACAGTTCATTAGTGACTTCAAAGTTCACTTTCATGATCGTCATGGTGATTTTTACTGTTGGTTAAACTCAACAATGATGGAGAACAGGCAAATTCTAAATTTAGAACTCTTAAAAAACTCTAGTCAGCACTTTATTTTATTTATTAGTTAGTTAAATAGTTGATAGGTGTCATTAGAGGTAGTTATCGAATTCCCCTCATGCTGGAGGAGGAAGCTCGAATCAGTTAGAATAAGGACTCTATATATAGCTGAAACAGCAATGTAATGAGGGTTGGAAATTTTATAACAGAGTACTGTTTTGGCTTATGTAAAGACAGAGTTCAGTAATATAATTTGGCTGCTTTACTTCTCAGGATTCATGAGGGATTTCCATGTTCAGAATGTGTGATTTTATCCTTTCTTTAGTGTTTTTTACAGTTGTATAAATGTGTAATCACTCAGAATTCACTGATTGTGCTCTGATTTCCTGTATGCATTTGTAAATTGTGGTTTGTATGAGTTGTGTTCTGAACATCCAAATGCTAAATGCCCTGACTTCTATGTAAAGGCAGTATCATTGTTTACTGAGGTGTGGTTGAATCCATAGGCCCAATGGAAACTTGTTTAATGTTTGTCCAACCTCCATATTTGTCACTGTTATTTCACAAGAGTTAGCCATCTTATTCTTAATCAAAATCAATAACCCTTTGAGAGAGCCCTCTCAGGCTAAGGAGGCTAAGCCTTAGTCAAAAGATTGGTTTGAAACAGTTACTTGAAGTCTTCCTGGTCTACAATCATCTTCGTTCTTTGACATCTAGTCCCCTTCTAGTTTGGCTGTGATGGGTCTTCAAGTCTCCATGTTTGTCTTCAATGTCACATGTTTTCCAATACCCTGAAATATAGGAAACTGCCCCTGTTTGTCGGTCCTTGGTTTGCCTCAAAATATTCGAGTCCAAAGAAGTATGCTTTTATCCTTTAATTACCCAAAATAGAGCAGACTGCCACGTCCTTGATGTGCTGTCCACCGTTTCATGTACCTGTGTATTGACAAAACCTTTCGAAAAGATTTGCCTCTTTGTCAATCATAATTGATCAACTCAATTGTAATATGCAGCTACAGCAGTTTCGTAGCGCGCTACGAAACTGCTGTGTAATTTCAAAAACACAGTCTTAGACTCTACTCTGTTTGTATACCTTATCTTCAATTTCATTGCCTGAAAAAGGAGCACCGGATTTGTCTTGTCTTTTAATATCTGAATCAGAAGTGACACAGCTACCATTGCCAAAAACCTGTTCAAGTAGATTGAAAAGGTCTGTTCAAGTAGATTGAAAAGGTCCTTATCATGCTTGTTGAACAAGCATCTAAACAAGAAGCTCCAGAACTTCTTCCTCACTAAACCCATAGTTCATATTGATTTACTTGCACACTATCCCAAGTGGAGCCACTGTTATCACTCAAGAAAAAATTTTAAATTTTTCACATCAGTTCGATTGTTTGTCAAAGGCACATAAATCCTTTCTATCAGTTTCGCAGCGCAGCATGTTTTAAGTGATTTCGTAGCGCATAATTCATATTTTGCACTGGCTACGCTACGAAATCGGGGATTTGTCCTAATCCATAGCAGACCTTACCCAGCTGTCATGTTTATCAAAATCCATTTGGTTTGCATCAACAGTTGTCAGCTTATAAGGTTTTTTAGTACCCCAGCAGATGGTGTTTCATTAGGTTAATCTGGAGCACTCTTTCCTTGGAAGAAGCCTTCTGTGGTAATCAGTAGAATCAACAAGGAATCAGACTGCGGATATCACATCATTTATTCTGGCACTGTTGCAAGTGCAAGGGAAGCTCTCATGTCAGGGGTTCCTTCTATTGCAATATCTTTGAATTGGGAAATGACAGATATTTAAAGCAGATTGATGGAAATACTGCAAGAAACGAGGTTTGACAAGCTGTTATATATGGGCCTGTCCTCCATTGAAGGGAGAGGATTATATTCTTTATTGCCACCCAGAGATACAGAAGACACCGAAATCTGATAAGCTCCGTGAATGGTATCTTGCAATGTTGCGGAAGGCCACAAAGGAGAACATTGTTGTCACTTCATTGTTTCTGGCAAACGCTGGGCTTGTAGCCAGTGTAAGAATTTTCAATTATGTGATATATGTTACGAGGCACAACAAAAGCTTGATGAAAGGGAGTGGCATCCTGTCAACAGTAGGGAAAAACATTTATTTAATTCTGTTGAAGTGACAGATGTTCCTGCAGATACTAGGGATAAAGATGAAATTTTGGAGAGTGAATTCTTTGATACCCGTCAGGCCTTTCTTAGCCTTTGTCAAGGAAATCACTACCAATATGATACTTTGCGATGTGCCAAGCATTCTTCCATGATGGTTCTTTATCACTTACATAATCCTACAGCACCTGCATTTGTAACCACATGCAATACCTGTCATCATGATATTGAGACAGGGCAGGGATGCCGTTGTGAAACATGTCCCGATTTTGACATATGTAATGCTTGCTATCAAAAGGATGGCAGTACAACTCATCCTCATAAGCTGACAACCCACCCGTCTATGGCTGATCGTGATGCACTAAATAAAGAAGCTCAGCAGCAACGTGTACTTCAGTTACGGATAATGTTGGATCTACTGGTGCATGCGTCTCAGTGTTGCTCTTCTAATTGCCAATATCCAAATTGTCGGAAAGTGAAAGGACTATTTAGACATGGAATGCAGTGTAGAGTTCGTGCTTCAGGAGGCTGTCATCTTTGCAAGAAGATGTGGTACCGCTTACAATTGCATGCTTGAGCTTGCAAGGAATCTGAATGCCGGGTTCCTCGCTACTGGGATTTGAATTACCCCATTGAATATCCCTACAAGTCGAAGGTTCTGTTGTTGTTCCAGAAAATTGAAGGTGTAGAGGTCTGCCTTTTTGGCATGTATGTTCAGGAATTTGGGTCAGAGTGTGCTCATCCAAATCAGCGACATGTTTATCTTTCTTACTTGGATTCTGTGAAGTACTTCAGGCCTGATGTGAAAACTGTGTCTGGAGAGGCACTTTGCACCTTTGTTTACCACGAAATCTTCATTGCATTTCAATACGTTTCTCCAAATGATTCAATGGAAAAGGCTAAATGTTGCAGGGGACTCCATTGAGCCCGAGAATGATTCTGGGGGTTGTCAAGAGCCTGGGAGGAAGATTTATATTATATGTATTCAGCTGCTGCAGCAGTTGTATTCAATGGTACCTCTAATGTTAGTTATGCGTCCCCAGATGAGTCATATATAGCTCCTCTTGAAGTTTATGAATCAGCCAGAGTGATGATGGATAATAAAGTCATTGACAAAAAATTCAATATATCTTGGGTGTTTCCAGTGGATTCCGACTTTTCATACCTCATTCACATGCATTTTTGTGAGCTTCAGTATTCTGAACCCGCTGCAAGAGTTTTTAGGATCTTTATCAATAACCGGACTGCAGCAGATGCTTTTGATGTGTATGCTCTTGCAGGTGGAAAGGACAAGGCTATACATAGAGATTATATAAACCCTCTGGGGGAGGGGATAAATACCATGTGGATCCAGCTTGGCCCAGACCCAAGGACTACATCAAATACCGATGCAATCCTTAATGGACTGGAGATTTTTAAGCTGAGCAATAAAAGTTAAGCAGTGACTTCAAAGTTCACTTTCATGATCGTCATGGTGATTTTTACTGTTGGTTAAACTCAACAATGATGGAGAACAGGCAAATTCTAAACACCACTGATCGTGATGGTTTTGACACTTGTAACAGTTACATTGTCTCTATATGGCATTTTGGTAGAAGAAACATTACACACTTTTCACAAGTGTAATGGTTGCAGCAAAGTTTGTTGATGATGCATTCTTTAACAGTGCTTATTATGCAAAAGTTGGGGGTGTCAGCACGTTGGAGATGAATAGATTGGAACTTGAATTTTTATTTAATCTGGACTTTAAATTGCAAGTAACAGTCAGTACATTGGAAAGCTATTGCTTGAAGTTAGAGAAAGAAGTTGATGTTGGTGGTGGCAACCAAATCAAGCGACCATTTCAGTTTGTTTGTGATCGAAATGGCTTAAATAATAAAGAGGAAACAAAAAGAAAATCAGCGGTGCCAAGGTTCACCTATGGTGCTGTATAAGGAGCAGCTTTCTTGTAGTCAAGAATATCAGTGTTGGTTGAGGAGAAGCTGCCCTTGAGGAACTATTCTGATAACTTGCTACTAGGCTGTTTGTTTATTTCATCTAGCAGCTTTTCTCAGTCGGATGCATTGATTTCTGGCTTGATTATGACTTGTTTTTAACTAAACCAGATCATATTTAGTTTGCAGGTTTTGGGTACCATCAAGAAGTAATAAAAACCTCTACCTTAGAAGGCATATTTGCAAGTAAATCAATATGAACTATGGGTTTAGTGAGGAAGAAGTTCTGGAGCTTCTTGTTTAGATGCTTGTTCAACAAGCATGATAAGGACCTTTTCAATCTACTTGAACAGACCTTTTCAATCTACTTGAACAGGTTTTTGGCAATGGTAGCTGTGTCACTTCTGATTCAGATATTAAAAGACAAGACAAATCCGGTGCTCCTTTTTCAGGCAATGAAATTGAAGATAAGGTATACAAACAGAGTAGAGTCTAAGACTGTGTTTTTGAAATTACACAGCAGTTTCGTAGCGCGCTACAAAACTGCTGTAGCTGCATATTACAATTGAGTTGATCAATTATGATTGACAAAGAGGCAAATCTTTTCGAAAGGTTTTGTCATTACACAGGTACATGAAACGGTGGAAAGCACATCAAGGACGTGGCAGTCTGCTCTATTTTGGGTAATTAAAGGATAAAAGCATACTTCTTTGGACTCGAATATTTTGAGGCAAACCAAGGACCGACAAACAGGGGCAGTTTCTTATATTTCAGGGTATTGGAAAACATGTGACATTGAAGACAAACATGGAGACTTGAAGACCCATCACAGCCAAACTAGAAGGGGACCAGATGTCAAAGAACGAAGATGATTGTAGACCAAGACTGTCACGGTGTTAGAATCCTACTTGATTTAGAACTCTTAAAAAACTCCAGTCAGCACTTTATTGTATTTATTAGTTAGTTAAATAGCTGATAGGTGTCATTAGAGGTAGTTATCGAATTCCCCTCATGCTGAAGGAGGAAGCTCGAATCAGTTAGAATAAGGACTCTATATATAGCTGAAACAACAATGTAATGAGGGTTGGAAATTTTATAACAGAGTACTGTTTTGGCTTATGTAAAGACAGAGTTTCAGTAATATAATTTGGCTTCTTTTCTTCTCAGGATTCATGAAGGATTTCCATGTTCAGAATGTGTGATTTTATTCTTTCCTTAATGTCTTTTACAGTTGCATAGATGTGTAATCACTCAGAATTCACTGATTGTGCTCTGATTTCCTGTATGCATTTATGAACTGTGGTTTTATATGAGTTGTGTTCTGAACATCCAAATGCTAAATGCCCTTGTCAGGCGGAAAGAGTCGATTGTGCGGACACAATCAACCTCCCTAGGAGCCTAAGAATCTCTAGTGACAAACAAGACAAACAAGAGCAATCCTTCTCTAAACATGCATTTACTATATGGGAAATCAAGTGTTTAGATCCTACCTGTAATCCAACGCTGTTGTAGCAGTCCAGTTCCTCTGATCCGGATGAGCTCCTCCTTCACTTTGAAACCTGCATACACTAACAATCAAACGATTAAATAGCACTTGATAATCTCATAGAATAAAACATATTTAACACATAGACCAAGGAGTACATGAAACAACTCATAAATAACAAGTTATTGAGAAGAATGGACTCATTTGCATTAATAGGTAAAAAAAGGAACAAATACAACCTGAGCCTTGGTGTTGTGCAAGTCCCTCCCAGGGTCCATCAAGAGTTCTCCTTTACTTTGACAAAGCTCACCCACTTCCAAATAGAACAAGCAAAGATGGCAATCTCTCCTCACAAGCTTCTAAATGGGAGTCCTAATTCCAGCAGCATCTACCCTTAGAAATGTATAGCTTCCAACCTCTCCTCCTTCTGGCCCAATGCCTGTATTTATAGTGCTCAAGAGGAAGTTAATCAGGTCCACCATCAATGGGATAATCCCCTCTTTGGATGGGATAGCTCCCTTATTGATGGGATAAGTTCCTCTTTGGTAGGAGTGCATGAACCATCTGGAGGCGCTCAATACACGTCGAACAACCTTCTAGAATGCTCTAGAAATGACCACAAGTAACTTTTTAAAGATGAAACTTGCGCATTTTTATCTTTACAAGGGGACGCACCTGCCCCTTTACATACAGAGCGTCCAAAGACGCAGGTTTTGTGAACATCGGGTGCGTCCCCGCAGGTAAGGTTGAGAGAACCTGCGTCCCCAGAGATAAATACATTTTAAAAGACTTTCTCTCTTTTTGGAGTTTGACATGGAGAGCAGAGGCATAAGACTTGCCTAAGAGGATAGCATGACTGTTGATTGAGCCATACTAACTGTAAATAGTCATGGTGACATTTTTTAGTGTAACAGATTTCCCCCTAAAGTGCGAAGCCTGTAATAGATTAGGGTTTTGTATTATCTAGGAAGGGTGAAGCGCTTTATCATTTCAAGGATTATCTCGTGGAGAGCCTGGTCAGAACCTGCAATTTTCAACACAAAATACATGTATAAGATTATATCATCACTGAGGTAGGCATTCCCATACTCAGATCAAAACTTTAACTAACAGACTAACTACTCTGATACAGGAATGATCTTGCAGTACATCATAATCATAGACTTTTGTAGACACAGTATGGGCGCAGCCATCTGTTTATGATTAGTCTACTTAGATAATGAATACAAAACTCCTCGCAGCCTGGATGGTGGAAACTAGATCCAGGGTCTTCATTTCTACTTCCCGAATTGGTACGATTCTAGCCATGCGAATAAATGAGTTGATGTCGAACATGGTAGAAACCACTTGATTACCAGTCAATGATGTAAACTGTTAACAAGCGTGAGAGAGACCACCAGTAATGTCAATGGTTCTCAAAGTACCCAGTACAATCCATGAGATGTGAATGAATGAGTTGATGTCGAACATTTCACGGAATCCTTCGATCGAAAGTCGATGATGTAAACTGACGTCAAAGGCGAGAAACCTGCCATTGATGCATGCAGACTTCAAGGTACTGACGATTTCTAAGTCATCTCTCTAGATAATGTGATGATGACGATAGAAAGCGACCCGTTGCAGGCAAGCCCACAACACGAAATCATTGTTCAAGTTGAAGAAATGTTGCTGTAAGGACTGACTCAGGGATGGTCAAATGGATGATAAGTATTTTGCAGATGAAAGTTTTGCTTGCAGACCTCTTGAACACATAACGACACGACAGATGGCTTGGTGATAAACGACTCAAAGTTAATCCCCGGAACCCGACTGAAGATTTTCAAAGTGGTTTGATCAACTGTGAGGTAAAGGATTTTCCAACCCAGGTGAATGAAAAGTGTCGTGTTCAAGAGTGGTAATAAAGTTTCTTCTGAGACAAAAGATAACAAACAGGTTCATTCTTCTCTCTTTTCCCCCACCATTTCTGGCAAGTACCTCTTTATTTTTAACAAGCTTGAGGAGGATAACATATGCTTGATTATAAGCTCATCCTTCGGATGAGTCCAACCTAGTTTTGATTCGAACCCTAGGAAGGAGTGGTTCGTTCCCGTTTGTAATTGAACAGGTCCTTTACTGTGAAATGTTTAATGAGCCCAGTATAGGAGAAACTCGGCGTTTTTCAATTTTAGAGAGTCTGAAAAACTTAAGAAGACTCCAAATTGAACTTTTTCGTAGATTTGTGTCCCTCAAGCCCGAAAAAGTATAAAATAATACCTGGGGGAACCGCTTGATCTTGCGACCAAGGAGTACTTTCATAATTAGTGCCACTGACCTGAAAAGTAAAAAGCGATCAAGGACACGTCGTTTTATTTCCGTATCGAGTTTGAAACGACAAAAACCCGGCAATCTTTTCCTGTTTTTTACGGTTAGAAAAGAGCTATAAGGGGACTGTCTTTTAGTTCCGTTTTAACGAGTGTAAAAGAAACGCTCGGCAATCTTTTCATGTTTTAGGAGTCAGAAAAGGGCTTAAAAGATGACTCTAAGGTGTCACTTTTTCGTAAGTTTTAACGAGTTCGAAAAAATGATAAAAATGTACTCATGGTTTTCACTTTTTCGTAAGTTTTAATGAGTTTGAAAAAGTGATAAAAATGTACTCATATGGCCGACTTTCAATTTTATTTACGAGCAAGAAAAGACGAAAAGAACTCGGCATTTTCATTTGTTTTACGAGAATGAAAGTTAGCAAAATAATCTCGGAATTTTCATGAGTTTAACGAGTCTTGAAAATAACTGAAATTGACTCGAGATAGGTTTCATTTTTACCAAAGCTTCAAACAGAGAAAAACTATGCTTTAAAGTAGTTTCATTTTTTCACAAGCTTGAAACAGAGAGAAAACTGTGCTTGATGCCCCCTAAGCTTAACTGCTAGAGCGCATGCCCCCCAGCTCCATTTCATTCAACTAAGTACAAGCTGGATGGAATGAAGGTTCATGAACGAGATCATTTGAAAGACTCGACCTAAAACTATAAGAAAATTATGCAAAAACTGAAATAACTAACCTAAAAACTTAACATTTATAAGATCTCGTCAATCTCTCGACTCAAGTAGAGGAGGATTTGTTTCATTTTTTAACGAGCTTGACACAGGAAAAGAACTATGCTCGGATTCAGTTTCATGTTTACGCAAGCTTGGAATGAAAAACTATGCTTGTTATAAGTTCGCATGCCCCCAGCATAATGACGCAAAACGAGGTACATGCCCCCCAAGCTTCATTGCATTCAATGAGGTGGATGGAATGAAGCTTTACTTTCGAAATCTTGGAAAGACTTGTGGGAGTTGTTTCATTTTTTAGTGAGGTTGACACAGGAAAAGAACTATCCTCAAAACCCTTGTTTCATTTCTTAAACGAGCTTGACACAAGATAAGGAACTATGCTCATAACTACTCTCTACAATCTACCTAACAAAAAACTCTACTCTAAAAACCTTGATTCATTTTTTAATGAGCTTGACATAAGACAAGGAACTGTGCTCTAAAATCCTTGATTCATTTTTTAATGAGCTTGACACAAGACAAGGAACTATGCTCATGACTACTATCTACAATCTACCTACTTAACCTACCCTTGTTTCATTTTTTAATGAGCTTGACACAAGACCAGGAACTATGCTCAAAAAGTTCGCATGCCCCCAGCATAATGATGCAAAGCGAGGTACATGCCCCCCAGGCTTCATTGCATTCAACCGGCTGGATGAAATGAAGGTTTACTTTCAATATTTAACTTGAAAAGGGAGTTGTTTCATTTTTAAGGAGGTTGACACAAGAAAAGAACTATCCTCATACCTGATTCATTTGTTAACGAGGTTGACTCAATAACAGGAACTATCCTCATACCTGATTCATTTTTTAACAAGGTTGACTCAGTAACAGGAACTATCCTCATACCTGATTCATTTTTTAACGAGGTTGACTCAGTAACAGGAACTGTCCTCGCAAAATCCTACTTTCTACAATCTACCTACATATCCTAAAATCTAGCTGATTCATTTTTTAATGAGGTTGACTCAGTAAAAGAACTTTCCTCATACTAGCCTGTTTCATTTTTTAACGAGGTTGATACAGGAAAAAACTATCCTCGCACTCACTGATTCATTTTTTAACGAGGTCGACACAGTAAAAGGAACTTTCCTCACACACCCTGTTTCATTTTTTAACGAGGTTGAGACAGGAACAAAACTATCCTTGTTCACACTGATCATGACTTCCAACTGGAAGAAAGACATGTCAATGGACACACCTTGATCATGGCTTCCAAGAGATCTTCATCAGAAGGAAGAATACTTCTCTGGAAGGAACACATGTCAAGGGACTCAAAAGGGATAAGAACATCGTGTTCAAATAATCCCATAGAGTTTTCCATGTCAATTACCGGATCTAAATCAACAGTGAGAGGCTCACTTACATCAGTAACTGAAAACATGGGACCAGTTGCCACATAATTAACCCATGGCAGGGTAGATACCACTTTAGAATCAGGAACATCTAGGGGTGTCATATTATTCGTAGTTGAAACAAGACTAGGAAACGAAAGCTGGTCTACAGTCACAATACTGCCATTGTGAGGGAAAGACATCACGCGAAAGAGTGTCGATACGACAGCTTTCATTGCATAAACATAATCTCGCCCAAGGAGTAAATTGAAATCCAAGGGACCTCGAACTACCATAAGATCAATACAGACAGTTTTACCTTCCAAGGTAATGGAAAACTTAGGAAGGATCCCTAAAGGTTCACTAATGGTTCTGTTAAAAGCTTTCAGATTCTGCGTAATAGGCGCAAGCTTAGGGGAACCCAAAGCTTTCCAAACAATTGAGGATAAAATACTAACAGAAGCACCTTCATCTATCTGAGTACGATGTATGTCCCTACCACCAGCCTTGACAATGATTTGGAAAGGAATGGAGGAAGGAAGACGAGGTTCTGTCAGTCTATTCCAATCAAAGGAAAAGACCTCAGTGCTTGGAGGGGGTTCTGTAGAAACAGGTGAAATGCCCCCCGGCATAGAAGAATCTGATGTAACAAGAAGAACCTGAGCGGTATGGAGTTCACTCTCCAAAGGGAAAGTGGGATCGACTGAATGTGAAATTGAATCGACCACTTGATCAACTAATCGATCATCAACCTGAGTGATATGAGTTTCACTCTCCAATGGGAGAGTGTGATCGACTGTACGTGAATTTAGATCAATCACTCCGTCAGTTGACGGCATGTTGGGAGAAAGTTTACGGTAACCAGTTGGAAATTCTTGCTGTGGAACAGTAAGGCTTTCCAACAATGTTGAGGCTTCATCCATGTGAGGGCAAATGTGAGTTTGATGACTCCCTTTGCATAACTTACAAGGAAACCTAACTTTACCCTTTTTCCCAGGAACCTGACTATCACTGGTTGATGGATCAATAGAAAGTGGATGAGATTTTTCTGACCATACTTCCAAGACTTTTGGAATACCAGGACAATTGACAAGGAAGTGGTCACCCTTACAAAGCCTGCAAGGGTATTTGGGTTTACGGTGCATGTCGGAATTTTCCTCAACACAACTAACACTTACATCCATGGTTGGTTGGTTGACTTCTTTCTTATCTTGCTTCTTCTTCTTCTTCCCTTTCTTCTTCTTCTTAGCCTCCTGGTTACTAGCATCAAGGCTTTTACCAGGCGAAGAGGAAGAAATGGAGGAAGAAAAATTAGGCGAAGAAGGTAAAGGGTCAACAGAAGTTTGGTGATGTTGAGATGGTGAACTCTGTTGAGGTGAAGCATCCGGTTGGGATGGAACAATTGGAGTATTTTGGGCCAACGGAGTTGAAAATAACCATATCGGTAAACCTATTGTAAATCCAGGTAATGACAAAATAGCCATATAAGGAGGACCAACATTTCCAAAGTAAGGAAAAGTACTAGGATTCTCATTAGGAGGGGTTCCTAGGTTGATAAATTCCGGAACATTTGCCATTATATTCAACTTCAGTGAATTTTATTAACAATCTTAAAACTAACAATTCACAATTCACACCTAACAATTAAAATTCACAAATCACACCTATGGTCTCTAAAAGTAAAAACAAACAAATTAACACGCGCTATCAAATCTAGGAGTCAAACCACACACAAACAATAACCTTCCAGACCGAAAACACTAGTTGGGGATGAAATCCAACATCGCCGAATTCAGTACAGAAGTGGTGGGTGGAACAGTTACCCCGGCAACCTGCTTAATGAATAGACTGAACCAAGTTCCTCCACTTTTAACCGTCTCGAGTGAAGTGAACCCCCCAGAAAATCCAAGTGAGTCTAGCCGACGTCTGCTCCAGGGACAGTGGGATCTTCCCTCCACCGTCACCTCGGTAGAATCCTAAAGATAATGGTCACTAAGGTTACCAACAACAACAAATGCACCTGGGGGAACAGTCTACACTCCGACAGCACGCAAGGGCAGAGTATCAAGCTCAATCCCCTTGCCGGCTCCTTGACAATAATCCAAGGTTTACCGACAAGTGACCCCTGGCTCCTCGACAATGGTTAATCCGAGGTTTACCGTTTGTAATACGTGCGTGTCTGGCGTCGTTCCCAACGAGGGAGGATTGATCCCCTCACTGGTTCGGACACGAGCTCGTGCTTCTCCTTTAAGAGGAGCTTTCCCAGAGTACAAATGAAACAGTTGGATTTATCCTACCACAAGATGAGCTACTTGTTTGGTTTTGCTGTCTTGGAGAGTTAATTACTCTCCTACTCCAAGACACTAGCCTAAGCTATGTTGGTGTTTCAGAGCCCTAGAAATGTAAAAATTACTAGATGAATTTTAATTAAGCGCTGTGTTATTAAGGCTGTTATTACTCAAATGGGTAAATGGAGATGAAACCAATGGTGTTATGACCCGACTCAACTGAATGCAATCGAATATGATAATGTAATCTTTTCAATTCGATGAATCCTAACTAAAGTAAGGAGAGAGTTTCCATTCACTTCCAACAATGCAAAAAATTGATCACTAAGAGAAAATATAACAAATTCTCTAATGCACTAATTTTATCAAGAAAAACTAATGCAATTCAATTCCAAACCATTTTTTCATTTTTATTTTTGTGTAAATTCAAATCAAAGAAAGCTGATCTAAATCTACGATTGATTTTTCAGAATGTAAACTATGCAATTGTAATCTAAGCACAATTCACTTGAAAAGTATGCAAATGTAATCTATGCACATTTTTCATTCATATTCTAAGGCTCTGGTCTGCGAAACCAGAGATTCTGGGTTCGATCCCCAGTGGAGTCGCCAATTTTTCAGGCGGAAAGAGTCGATTGTGCGGACACAACCAACCTCCCTAGGAGCCTAAGACTCTCTAGTGACAAACAAGACAAACAAGAGCAATCCTTCTCTAAACATGCATTTACTATATGGGAAATCAAGTGTTTAGATCCTACCTGTAATCCAACGCTGTTGTAGCAGTCCAGTTCCTCTGATCCGGATGAGCTCCTCCTTCACTTTGAAACCTGCATACACTAACAATCAAACGATTAAATAGCACTTGATAATCTCATAGAATAAAACATATTTAACACATAGACCAAGGAGTACATGAAACAACTCATAAATAACAAGTTATTGAGAAGAATGGACTCATTTGCATTAATAGGTAACAAAAGGAACAAATACAACCTGAGCCTTGGTGTTGTGCAAGTCCCTCCCAGGGTCCATCAAGAGTTCTCCTTTACTTTGACAAAGCTCACCCACTTCCAAATAGAAAAAGCAAAGATGGCAATCTCTCCTCACAAGCTTCTAAATGGGAGTCCTAATTCCAGCAACATCTACCCTTAGAAATGTATAGCTTCCAACCTCTCCTCCTTCTGGCCCAATGCCTGTATTTATAGTGCTCAAGAGGAAGTTAATCAGGTCCACCATCAATGGGATAATCCCCTCTTTGGATGGGATAGCTCCCTTATTGATGGGATAAGCTCCTTTTTGGTAGGAGTGCATGAACCATCTGGAGGCGCTCAATACACGTCGAACAACCTTCTAGAATGCTCTAGAAATGACCACAAGTAACTTTTTAAAGATGAAACTTGCGCATTTTTACCTTTACAGGGGGACGCACCTGCCCCTTTACATACAGAGTGTCCAAAGACGCAGCTTTTGTGAACATCGGGTGCGTCCCCGCAGGTAAGGTTGAGAGAACCTGCGTCCCCAGAGATAAATACATTTTAAAAGACTTTCTCTCTTTTTGGAGTTTGACATGGAGAGCAGAGGCATAAGACTTGCCTAAGAGGATAGCATGACTGTTGATTGAGCCATACTAACTGTAAATAGTCATGGTGACATTTTTTAGTGTAACAGATTTCCCCCTAAAGTGCGAAGCCTGTAATAGATTAGGGTTTTGTATTATCTAGGAAGGGTGAAGCGCTTTATCATTTCAAGGATTATCTCGTGGAGAGCCTGGTCAGAACCTGCAATTTTCAACACAAAATACATGTATAATATTATATCATCACTGAGGTAGGCATTCCCATACTCAGATCAAAACTTTAACTAACAGACTAACTACTCTGATACAGGAATGATCTTGCAGTACATCATAATCATAGACTTTTGTAGACACAGTATGGGCGCAGCCATCTGTTTATGATTAGTCTACTTAGATAATGAATACAAAACTCCTCGCAACCTGGATGGTGGAAACTAGATCCAGGGTCTTCATTTCTACTTCCCGAATTGGTACGATTCTAGCCATGCGAATAAATGAGTTGATGTCGAACATGGTAGAAACCACTTGATTACCAGTCAATGATGTAAACTGTTAACAAGCGTGAGAGAGACCACCAGTAATGTCAATGGTTCTCAAAGTACCCAGTACAATCCATGAGATGTGAATGAATGAGTTGATGTCGAACATTTCACGGAATCCTTCGATCGAAAGTCGATGATGTAAACTGACGTCAAAGGCGAGAAACCTGCCATTGATGCATGCAGACTTCAAGGTACTGACGATTTCTAAGTCATCTCTCTAGATAATGTGATGATGACGATAGAAAGCGACCCGTTGCAGGCAAGCCCACAACACGAAATCATTGTTCAAGTTGAAGAAATGTTGCTGTAAGGACTGACTCAGGGATGGTCAAATGGATGATAAGTATTTTGCAGATGAAAGTTTTGCTTGCAGACCTCTTGAACACATAACGACACGACAGATGGCTTGGTGATAAACGACTCAAAGTTAATCCCCGGAACCCGACTGAAGATTTTCAAAGTGGTTTGATCAACTGTGAGGTAAAGGATTTTCCAACCCAGGTGAATGAAAAGTGTCGTGTTCAAGAGTGGTAATAAAGTTTCTTCTGAGACAAAAGATAACAAACAGGTTCATTCTTCTCTCTTTTCCCCCACCATTTCTGGCAAGTACCTCTTTATTTTTAACAAGCTTGAGGAGGATAACATATGCTTGATTATAAGCTCATCCTTCGGATGAGTCCAACCTAGTTTTGATTCGAACCCTAGGAAGGAGTGGTTCGTTCCGTTTGTAATTGAACAGGTCCTTTACTGTGAAATGTTTAACGAGCCCAGTATAGGAGAAACTCGGCGTTTTTCAATTTTAGAGAGTCTGAAAAACTTAAGAAGACTCCAAATTGAACTTTTTCGTAGATTTGTGTCCCTCAAGCCCGAAAAAGTATAAAATAATACCTGGGGGAACCGCTTGATCTTGCGACCAAGGAGTACTTTCATAATTAGTGCCACTGACCTGAAAAGTAAAAAGCGATCAAGGACACGTCGTTTTATTTCCGTATCGAGTTTGAAACGACAAAAACCCGGCAATCTTTTCCTGTTTTTTACGGTCAGAAAAGAGCTATAAGGGGACCGTCTTTTAGTTCCGTTTTAACGAGTGTAAAAGAAACGCTCGGCAATCTTTTCATGTTTTATGAGTCAGAAAAGGGCTTAAAAGATGACTCTAAGGTGTCACTTTTTCGTAAGTTTTAACGAGTTCGAAAAAATGATAAAAATGTACTGATCCGGATGAGCTCCTCCTTCACTTTGAAACCTGCATACACTAATAATCAAACGATTAAATAGCACTTGATAATCTCATAGAATAAAACATATTTAACACATAGACCAAGGAGTACATGAAACAACTCATAAATAACAAGTTATTGAGAAGAATGAACTCATTTGCATTAATAGGTAAAAAAAGGAACAAATACAACCTGAGCCTTGGTGTTGTGCAAGTCCCTCCCAGGGTCCATCAAGAGTTCTCCTTTACTTTGACAAAGCTCACCCACTTCCAAATAGAACAAGCAAAGATGGCAATCTCTCCTCACAAGCTTCTAAATGGGAGTCCTAATTCTAGCAGCATCTACCCTTAGAAATGTATAGCTTCCAACCTCTCCTCCTTCTGGCCCAATGCCTGTATTTATAGTGCTCAAGAGGAAGTTATTCAGGTCCACCATCAATGGGATAATCCCCTCTTTGGATGGGATAGCTCCCTTATTGATGGGATAAGTTCCTCTTTGGTAGGAGTGCATGAACCATCTGGAGGCGCTCAATACACGTTGAACAACCTTCTAGAATGCTCTAGAAATGACCACAAGTAACTTTTTAAAGATGAAACTTGCGCATTTTGACCTTTACAGGGGGACGCACCTGCCCCTTTACATACAGAGTGTCCAAAGACGCAGCTTTTGTGAACATCGGGTGCGTCCCCGCAGGTAAGGTTGAGAGAACCTGCGTCCCCAGAGATAAATACATTTTAAAAGACTTTCTCTCTTTTTGGAGTTTGACATGGAGAGCAGAGGCATAAGACTTGCCTAAGAGGATAGCATGACTGTTGATTGAGCCATACTAACTGTAAATAGTCATGGTGACATTTTTTAGTGTAACAGCCCTGACTTCTATGTAAAGGCAGTATCATTGTTTACTGAGGTGTGGTTGACTCCATAGGCCCAATGGAAACTTATTTAATGTTTGTCCAGCCTTCATATTTGTCACTGTTATTTCACAAGAGTTAGCCATCTTATTCTTAATCAAAATCAATAACCCTTTGAGAGAGCCCTCTCAGGCTAAGGAGGCTAAGCCTTAGTCAAAAGATTGGTTTGAAACAGTTACTTGAAGTCTTCCTGGTCAGCAGCCTTCCAGGGCCTGATTTTGAGATAACATTTTGGTGCGTCTGCCGGGAGTCTGAAGATTACTCATTCCCGAAATCATGAAGCTGAACTTCTGAAGGTAGCAGGAGCTCAGAAGGTTTTCGAGGCTGCAAATCTACCTTGGCGACTCCATTGTTGAAGAATTCAAAATTCATACATTCATGGTGATTCCACTGGAGTTATGAAGGACCCAGATGCTACCATTCTTATTTCAAGGTATGCATGCATAAATTTTTCAGGAATTCGTGGTTTCCCAAATCATTTTCCCAAGGATGCATATTTTCTAAGGAATGGTCCAAAATTCAATGGAGAAGATTTGAGTTTAACTTTGAAGCATATATCAGATTTCTGTGATTTTACTGAGCTTCTTAGAGTTAAACATGAGGATGTTTGCATTATGTTGTTCTATGATTCACTTCAAGGGAAATGTAAACGGTGGATTGAAAGCTTTCTTGCCAAATCCATCAAGTCATTTGAAGACTTTTGGTTTATGTTTTTGGAGGAATGGATAGATAGGTCAGAGGTGGTGGCAAACTCTCCTTCAATTCAAGGTTTCAAACAATGGAATAATGATCATAGTAATGGAGAAACAAATGAAAATTTTTCTTTGTCCTTGTCCTCGTATCTAAAATCATTTGAGTGTAAGGCAGAGGATAAGATGAAATTTTTGGATGAAGTTGCTAAAGACATTGAGAAAGACATTGAAGGTTTACAAGGTCAAATTCAGGCATATAGTCTTCATAATCATGATCATTATTTTCAGAAGCTTTCTATGGCAGAACACAAGGAGAGAGTGTTGCTTCCTTTCTCTTTCACGATTGAGGAACTGTACACTGTTGTTGAAGATCAGTTTGCACAACCAGAAAGTTACAAGAATCATCAAGCTGATCATGTATTCTGGGATCCTATAGCTAAATACATGGAAGAGTTTTACTCTCCAGTGTTTCAGCTTTTCTATGAAAATCAGAGGCAATTTCAGTGGCAGTGGTCATCACAATATCATTGTGGCTCTGAACTCCGATGCAGTCAAAGAACTCAAATATCAGATAAGACAAATGATTGGCTACATTGGAAATTTCACATTGATTGAGCTGAAAGAAGATTGAAATTGATAGGGTAGGTAGGTAGGACAATGCAAATAAGCTCAAGGTTGACTGAGCATTTTTCAGTAGATATAGATTTCTTTCTCCTACAGTGATCATCGAGTTTAAGCCCGAGGTGAAGGCCCAAGACGCTGGAAAGGGATGTTTGTCAAGCAAATTTCCGTTTGAAATAAAAAGATAAAGCACTGGACCTACGAGTTCTTAGTGTACTACAGGAGCACACTATCCCAAGTGGAGCCACTGTTATCACTCAAGAAAAAAATTTAAATTTTTCACATCAGTTCGATTGTTTGTCAAAGGCACATAAATCCTTTCTATCAGTTTCGCAGCGCAGCATGTTTTAAGTGATTTCGTAATGCATAATTCATATTTTTCACTGGCTACGCTATGAAATCGGGGATTTGTCCTAATCCATAGCAGACCTTACCCAGCTGTCATGTTTATCAAAATCCATTTGGTTTGCATCAACAGTTGTCAGCTTATAAGGTTTTTTAGTACCCCAGCAGATGGTGTTTCATTAGGTTAATCTGGAGCAATCTTTCCTTGGAAGGAGCCTTCTGTGGTAATCAGTAGAATCAACAAGGAATCATACTGCGGATATCACAACATTTGTTCTGGCACTGTTGCAAGTGCAAGGGAAGCTCTCATGTCAGGGGTTCCTTCTATTGCAATATCTTTGAATTGGGAAATGACAGATATTTAAAGCGGATTGATGGAAATACTGCAAGAAACGAGGTTTGACAAGCTGTTATATATGGGCCTGTCCTCCATTGAAGGGAGAGGATTATATTCTTTATTGCCACCCAGAGATACAGAAGACACCGAAATCTGATAAGCTCCGTGAATGGTATCTTGCAATGTTGCGGAAGGCCACAAAGGAGAACATTGTTGTCACTTCATTGTTTCTGGCAAACGCTGGGCTTGCAGCTAGTGTAAGAATTTTCAATTATGTGATATATGTTACGAGGCACAACAAAAGCTTGATGAAAGGGAGTGGCATCCTGTCAACAGTAGGGAAAAACATTTATTTAATTCTGTTGAAGTGACAGATGTTCCTGCAGATACTAGGGGCAAATGATGTGATATCCGCAGTCTGATTCCTTGTTGATTCTACTGATTACCACAGAAGGCTCCTTCCAAGGAAAGAGTGCTCCAGATTAACCTAATGAAACACCATCTGCTGGGGTACTAAAATACCTTATAAGCTGACAACTGTTGATGGAAACCAAATGGATTTTGATAAACATGACAGCTGGGTAAGGTCTGCTATGGATTAGGACAAATCCCCGATTTCGTAGTGTAGCCAGTGCAAAATATGAATTATGCGCTACGAAATCACTTAAAACATGCTGCGCTGCGAAACTGATAGAAAGGATTTATGTGCCTTTGACAAACAATCGAACTCATGTGAAAAATTTTAAATTTTTCACATCAGTTCGATTTTTTGTCAAAGGCACATAAATCCTTTCTATCAGTTTCGCAGCGCAGCATGTTTTAAGTGATTTCGTAGCGCATAATTCATATTTTGCACTGGCTACGCTACGAAATCGGGGATTTGTCCTAATCCATAGCAGACCTTACCCAACTGTCATGTTTATCAAAATCCATTTGGTTTGCATCAACAGTTGTCAGCTTATAAGGGTTTTTAGTACCCCAGCAGATGGTGTTTCATTAGGTTAATCTGGAGCACTCTTTCCTTGGAAGGAGCCTTCTGTGGTAATCAGTAGAATCAACAAGGAATTAGACTGCGGATATCACATCATTTTTTCTGGCACTGTTTCAAGTGCAAGGGAAGCTCTCATGTCAGGGGTTCCTTCTATTGCAATATCTTTGAATTGGGAAATGACAGATATTTAAAGCGGATTGATGGAAATACTGCAAGAAACGAGGTTTGACAAGCTGTTATATATGGGCCTGTCCTCCATTGAAGGGAGAGGATTATATTCTTTATTGCCACCCAGAGATACAGAAGACACCGAAATCTGATAAGCTCCGTGAATGGTATCTTGCAATGTTGCGGAAGGCCACAAAGGAGAACATTGTTGTCACTTCATTGTTTCTGGCAAACGCTGGGCTTGCAGCCAGTGTAAGAATTTTCAATTATGTGATATATGTTACGAGGCACAACAAAAGCTTGATGAAAGGGAGTGGCATCCTATCAACAGTAGGGAAAAACATTTATTTAATTCTGTTGAAGTGACAGATGTTCCTGCAGATACTGGGGATAAAGATGAAATTTTGGAGAGTGAATTCTTTGATACCCGTCAGGCCTTTCTTAGCCTTTGTCAAGGAAATCATTACCAATATGATACTTTGCGACGTGCCAAGCATTCTTCCATGATGGTTCTTTATCACTTACATAATCCTACAACACCTGCATTTGTAACCACATGCAATACCTGTCATCATGATATTGAGACAGGGCAGGGATGCCGTTGTGAAACATGTCCCGATTTTGACATATGTAATGCTTGCTATCAAAAGGATGGCAGTACAGCTCATCCTCATAAGCTGACAACCCACCCGTCTATGGCTGATCGTGATGCACTAAATAAAGAAGCTCGGCAGCAACGTGTACTTCAGTTACGGATAATGTTGGATCTACTGGTGCATGCATCTCAGTGTTGCTCTTCTAATTTCCAATATCCAAATTGTCGGAAAGTGAAAGGACTATTTAGACATGGAATGCAGTGTAGAGTTCGTGCTTCAGGAGGCTATCATCTTTGCAAGAAGATGTGGTACCGCTTACAATTGCATGCTCGAGCTTGCAAGGAATCTGAATGCCGGGTTCCTCGCTGCTGGGATTTGAATTACCCCACTGAATATCCCTACAAGTCGAAGGTTCTGTTGTTGTTCCAGAAAATTGAAGGTGTAGAGGTCTGCCTTTTTGGCATGTATGTTCAGGAATTTGGGTCAGAGTGTGCTCATCCAAATCAGCGACATGTTTATCTTTCTTACTTGGATTCTGTGAAGTACTTCAGGCCTGATGTGAAAACTGTGTCTGGAGAGGCACTTCGTACCTTTGTTTACCACGAAATCTTGATTGCATTTCAATACGTTTCTCCAAATGATTCAATGGAAAAGGCTAAATGTTGCAGGGGACTCCATTGAGCCCGAGAATGATTCTGGGGGTTGTCAAGAGCCTGGGAGGAAGATTTATATTATATGTATTTAGCTGCTGTAGCAGCTGTATTCAATGGTACCTCTAATGTTAGTTATGCGTCCCTAGATGAGTCATATATAGCTCCTCTTGAAGTTTATGAATCAGCCAGAGTGATGATGGATAATCAAGTCATTGACAAAAAATTCAATATATCTTGGGTGTTTCCAATGGATTTCGGCTTTTCAAACCTCATTCGCATGCATTTCTCTGAGCTTCAGTATTCTGAACCCGCTGCAAGAGTTTTTAGGATCTTTATCAATAACCAGACTGCAGCAGATGCTTTTGATGTGTATGCTCTTGCAGGTGGAAAGGACAAGGCTATACATAGAGATTATATAAACCTTCTGGGGGAGGGGATAAATACCATGTGGATCCAGCTTGGCCCAGACCCAAGCACTACATCAAATACCGATGCAATCCTTAATGGACTGGAGATTTTTAAGCTGGGCAATAAAAGTTAAGCAGTGACTTCAAAGTTCACTTTCATGATCGTCATGGTGATTTTTACTGTTGGTTAAACTCAACAATGATGGAGAACAGACAAATTCTAAACACCACTGATCGTGATGGTTTTGACAATTGTAACAGTTACATTGTCTCTATATGGCATTTTGGCAGAAGAAACATTACACACTTTTCACAAGTGTAATGGTTGCAGCAAAGTTTGTTGATGATGCATTCTTTAACAGTGCTTATTATGCAAAAGTTGGGGGTGTCAGCACGTTGGAGATGAATAGATTGGAACTTGAATTTTTATTTAATCTGGACTTTAAGTTGCAAGTAACAGTCAGTACATTGGAAAGCTATTGCTTGAAGTTAGAGAAATAAGTTGTTGTTGGTGGTGGCAACCAAATCAAGCGACCATTTCAGTTTGTTTGTGATCGAAATGGCTTAAATAATAAAGAGGAAACAAAAAGAAAAGCAGTGGTGCCAAGGTTCACCTATGGTGCTGTATAAGGAGCAGCTTTCTTGTAGTCAAGAATATCAGTGTTGGTTGAGGAGAAGCTGCCCTTGAGGAACTATTCTGATAACTTGCTACTAGGCTGTTTGTTTATTTCATCCAGCAGCTTTTCTCAGTCGGATGCATTGATTTCTGGCTTGATTATGACTTGTTTTTAACTAAACCAGATCGTCTTTAGTTTGCAGGTTTTGGGTACCATCAAGAAGTAATAAAAACCTCTACCTCAGAAGGCATGTTTGCAAGTAAATCAATATGAACTATGGGTTTAGTGAGGAAGAAGTTCTGGAGCTTCTTGTTTAGATGCTTGTTCAACAAGCATGATAAGGACCTTTTCAATCTACTTGAACAGACCTTTTCAATCTACTTGAACAGGTTTTTGGAAATGGTAGCTGTGTCACTTCTGATTCAGATATTAAAAGACAAGACAAATCCGGTGCTCCTTTTTCAGGCAATGAAATTGAAGATAAGGTATACAAACAGAGTAGAGTCTAAGACTGTGTTTTTGAAATTACACAGCAGTTTCGTAGCGTGCTACGAAACTGCTGTAGCTGCATATTACAATTGAGTTGATCAATTATGATTGACAAAGAGGCAAATCTTTTCGAAAGGTTTTGTCATTACACAGGTACATGAAACGGTGGACAGCACATCAAGGACGTGGCAGTCTGCTCTATTTTGGGTAATTAAAGGATAAAAGCATACTTCTTTGGACTCGAATATTTTGAGGCAAACCAAGGACCGACAAACAGGGGCAGTTTCCTATGTTTCAGGGTATTGGAAAACATGTGACATTGAAGACAAACATGGAGACTTGAAGACCCATCACAACCAAACTAGAAGGGGACCAGATGTCAAAGAACGAAGATGATTGTAGACCAAGACTGTCACGGTGTTAGAATCCTACTTGATTTAGAACTCTTAAAAAACTCCAGTCAGCACTTTATTGTATTTATTAGTTAGTTAAATAGCTGATAGGTGTCATTAGAGGTAGTTATCGAATTCCCCTTATGCTGGAGGAGGAAGCTCAAATCAGTTAGAATAAGGACTCTATATATAGCTGAAACAGCAATGTAATGAGGGTTGGAAATTTTATAACAGAGTACTGTTTTGGCTTATGTAAAGACAGAGTTCAGTAATATAATTTGGCTGCTTTACTTCTCAGGATTCATGAGGGATTTCCATGTTCAGAATGTGTGATTTTATCCTTTCTTTAGTGTTTTTTACAGTTGTATAAATGTGTAATCACTCAGAATTCACTGATTGTGCTCTGATTTCCTGTATGCATTTGTAAACTGTGGTTTGTATGAGTTGTGTTCTGAACATCCAAATGCTAAATGCCCTGACTTCTATGTAAAGGCAGTATCTTTGTTTACTGAGGTGTGGTTGACTCCATAGGCCCAATGGAAACTTGTTTAATGTTTGTCCAACCTCCATATTTGTCACTGTTATTTCACAAGAGTTAGCCATCTTATTCTTAATCAAAATCAATAACCCTTTGAGAGAGCCCTCTCAGGCTAAGGAGGCTAAGCCTTAGTCAAAAGATTGGTTTGAAACAGTTACTTGAAGTCTTCCTGGTCTGCAGCCTTCCAGGGCTTGATTTTGAGATAACACGATGGATGATATTTTCAATTTAAAGGACAAGCTAGCAGACAACAAGTCATCCTCTTAGTTTTTTTATTTAGCCTCTGTTTATTTTTGGAGTTAGCTACCTAGTCAAACAACCTCCTCAAATTTTGTATAATCTATTTTTGCACATTTAGTTAGAATAGTATTTATACCCTTCTCATGCATTTAGAGAAGGGTCTAGAATTTTATCAAAAACATTTGAAAATAATGCACTATTGTAAGTTTGTGAATGCTTTGGTGAAATTATGGAACATGATCATTTCTTTTAGATATTAGACTACTTTCCTTTGTTCATGCACTTTTGTATTCTTGGGAGACAATTTGATTTGAAGAAAGAAGTTGGTCTATGTCATTTGTCAAATGAGTAGGACTTCACACATATGGTACTATTATCGTGTATGATTGATTCTATTTACATTATATTAGTGGAAAAACTTTACTTTCATGAATTATATGTGAGATTTATTGTTTCTGTTAAGAATTAATTGCAGTTTTGTATGATGCCTACCTGAAGCTATGATTTTCATGTATAACTCATCATATATGCGATATATTTCATAAATTTCTTTGACCAACTATTTAATCAAAGGAATTATCTTTTACGTTATCATCTCTGTTTACTTGTGTTCAATCTTTATTATCACATCTTAAGCAAATATCTTTGTAGATTGCATACCACACATGAATACCCTAGTTTATATTAGAATAAGTTAGTTAGAGAAATTTCATTATAGAATAGGTCACTTAGATTATCATTATTCTATTTCAAAGCACACATGAACCACCCACTCTCATCTTAAAACCCACATTGGGAAACTGGTCCCATTATCCTTAGTCGGAGCCACCACTTTAAATGGAAAAAGAGATGTCTTAAGGTTTGGACCGGGTTGTTATCCCCCATGTTTCGGCAACAAAATTCTGAGGCTGCAACATTTTTGCGCTAGAATGAGAGCATTCAACTATGAATGGTAGATGAAACTAAAGATCATTCAAAAAGAATTCATAAGAGTCAAAACCCCTCCACCATTTCTACGCCTTCCAAAACTCATTCAAAATATCCTGATCGGATGTTTGAAGTTGTAGAAACATCTCTGTTGTCTCCTAAAGTAGTAATACAACCACCCTCTCTAGATTACACTCTTGAGTCTCCCAAAGTTCATTCTTTGATACAGAAATTGGAATAGATATCCATTTCTGCAGAGAAACCAGAGAAACCTGAAGTGTCAGAAGAAAGTGTTACCTCCTTATTACAACAAACTGATGTATTGACTAGACTGCAAAGTGAGAGACTTGGGGTTACCCCTTTCGAGTTCCCCATCCCTCCACGATGTAGGAAAGTCACCTCATCAACATCTGAATTAGATACCAGTGATATCACATCACCTATCCATCCATTTACTCCCCCATCCACTTCTACTCAATCCACAACTTCTCAACTATCAACTTCTCCAATTAGTACTACAATTAATGGTACTAATCCAATAGTAAGTTTTTCACCATACATACCTACTTCTGTACCGACCTTCCCATATTCTCAATTTCCAACATGATTTATGGCCAATCAACCTTGGATGAATCCTGGTACTGTCCTAGTTGCAATTCCAAATGCACTCCTAGCAAACCCAGAAAAACGACTGCCTAAGTATAATCCTGATGATGCTCTCCCGGCCGAAGAACATATAAATAATTTTATGTTAGCCATGAATCTCAATGGGGTTGCACATGAATATGTTATAGTTAGACTGTTTCCTTATACTTTCCAAGGATCTACTAGGTCTTGGTATTTTTTCCTCCTACTGGGTTCAATTAGAGATTGGGATAATTTTCAAGAAGTATTTCTTGCAAAATTTGGTGATGATAAGACCATAGCATCCTTGATCAATGATCTTTCTAATTTTAAAGCTAATCCAGATGAAAAGATCAAAGATTTCAACTCCAGATTTAACAAATTCCTAAACAAAATCCCAGCTACCTCTAAACTTGTTGTAGATGTACAAATAGAATGGTATATATGATCTCTTCCTTCTAATATTGCAATTTTTGTAGATAGAGCCAATAAGGCTACCCTTGTATAAAACATGAAATAAGCCCTGTTTGTAGAAAGAAGAATCATAGCTTTGGAAAAGAGATCACAAATAGATGAAAAGAAGACCCAAAAGGTAACATTTAAGGATGATTCTAAGAAGAAAGCTTCAAAGGACCCTTTCGATCTTGAAGGCCTTCAAAAAGTGTTAAAAGCAACGTCTAACAAAATGGTCGAAATTAAAAAACAGCTCCCAAGAAACCTTTTCAATCATTCAAAAAGAACCCTTCTTGTGCATCACAATCCCCAAACACCATTTCAAATGTTGAATCTAACCAAGAAGTAGAAGAAGATTCGCCAGATGAAGAGGAAGCTAAAACGGAAGAAGAAATTGAACTAAACGGGATATGGGATTTTATCCTCCCAACTGAAGAAGAGGCACAAGCAATGCCAGGGACTACAAGAAGTAAAAATTCTCCTGACATGTCTATCACAAATCATAAGCAAAAATTTGCTACTCCTGGAAAGAAGAAAATAGTAGCTAATAAATCTAAGACTATCCAAACCAATCCTATCCCTCCAAATTCCCCAAATGCCTCAAAAGAATTAGTAACCTCATATATGGTCAAATACAATACAATGGAAGACATGAAAAAGACTAGAGTTAACATCTCGCTACATGAGCTCACTAAACTCAAACATCAAAAAAATATTTTATTAAAGGAGTTGAAAGCAATTCTAGTATTTCCTCTGCCATCTGTTATAGTTAGTCAAGCTGCCTACAATATGGTAAAACCTCTCTCATCCTCAAACAAATTAGATCCTTCAGATCTAGTTCTGATTGGTGATAGGTCTATTTCTCATGTTCCTCCATTTCTGGTCACTTATGAAATTTTCAACAAGCGCATTCACAATTGCCTTGTTGATTCAAGAGCCTCCTCAAATATAATGCCAAGAGCTGTGTGTACCAAATTGGATATTACACCTCAAAAATTTGTAGTGCACATAGTTCAGTTAGATAGGTCAAAAGTTGAGGTGCTTGGAGATATAACATAAGTTTCAATCAGGCTTTCCTCTAATCCAAAAGTCTCACAAATAATTGATATTTTGGTGGCTGATATCCCTAAATTTTATGGTTTAATTCTTCATAGGGATTGGTCTGAAAAGTTGCACGGTTATTTTGCAATTGATTGGTCTCACATGTGGTTGCCACACAACGGTAAACCAAACCGAATCAGGGTAGACCAAGAGAAATTCATGAAATATACAGTCATCGACCTCGAGGGAAGCAACGAGCCCATTGCCTTCACTAATAATATCATTGGAAATTACTCAGCTGAGTCCTCTTTAGGATCTTTTAATGCTCAAAGGTGTCCCTTTTTAGATAACGCTGTAGTTTCTCAAATCGAAATTTTTTCACAAACACATGCTTCCAAATGTTTAAATTTAGTAGATAAAGTTTCTAATAACTCTCTGTTTTGGACTCTCTATTTTGATGGTTCTAAACCATACGACAACGTAGGTGTAGGATGCATTTTGATCAATCTACAAGGAGAGAAAACCATGCTTTCCTGCAGACTTGAATTCCAATGCACTAATAATATCGCTAAATATGAATCACTGATCCAAGGACTATATCAAGCCATCAGTCTTAGTGTCAAATACCTGGAAGTATACGGTGATTCAGAAATAATTGTGAAATAGGTGAGAAATACAATCCATTGTATCTCTAGGCACCTTAAATACTATCAATCTTTAGCTCAAAAATTGACTTCTCATTTTTCTGCTTTCAACATATCTTTAGTACCTAGACTACAAAACACAAGTGATGACTTACTTGCTAATGTGGCATCTAGGGTTATACCCTGAGAAGAATTTAGTCCAGATAGATTTTCAATAGAGTTAATATTTAGGACATCTATTCTCCACAATGTAACAAATTGGAGAGTATTCAACAACGATGTGGATATAGTTAATTTCCTTACATCAGACGGATCGTATGAAGAACATATCATAGATGAACATGAGCATGATCTAGAAATCAAGCATAATTATTATCAAAACCCAATCCCAAAGACTGTGGTTAAGATGGAAGATCTTTATGATCTAAAGGATAGATTCAAAAAAATTAGTAACTCCAAAACTAAAAGCTCTACGCTGAGATTTGAAGTAGTAAATATAGGGTCAAATTAAAAACCTCAAAATGTCAACCTAGGTCTTGGCCTATCATCTGAAGAAAGAATATCATTCATTAGGTTATTGAAAACATATAAAGGTGTCTTTGCTTGGGATTATGCAAATCTCAAGACTTATGATGCCTCTATAATTCAACATACCATACCCATGACTTCGAATGAAAATCCAGTTCAACAGAAGCTTCGCAAAATTCACCCAAACCTTGAAAGTCAAATCAAATCTAAATTGAACAAGATTTTGAAGGCCAAAATAATCTTCCCTATTAGACATTCTAAGTGGGTATCAAATATGGTATCCGTAAGGAAAAAGAATAAAGATATTAGGATTTGTATTGATTTTAGAACCCTAAATAAATCTTGCCAAAAAGATAATTTTCCCTTGCCTACTATGGAATAGATATTGCAATCAGTTGCAGGTTCCGAATTAATGTCCTTTCTAGAAGGATTCTCAGGATATAATCAAATACTTGTGCATCCAGATGACAGATTAAAGACAACAATCAGGACCAAGTGGGGAACATATGCCTATCAGAAGATGCCTTTCGAACTCATTAATATTGGTGCCACATTTCAACATGCTATGGACATTGCCTTCAGAGGTCTAATCAATAAATTGGTGGTTATTTACTTGGATGATATCACCGTCTATTCCAAGGATGGGAACAATCATTTAAGTAACCTGAAGCACATTTTCGAAATATGCAAGAAGTATGGCATTTCCTTAAATCCAAAAAATCCTATTTTGCTTTACCAGAAGGCAAACTCCTTGGGTTTATAGTATCCAAGAAAGGAATTTACATTGATCTTGATATAGTTCAAGAGATTGAAAAAATTCCCCTCCCACACAACAAAAAATCCATGCAATCATTCCTGGGCCAAATAAATTTTTCAAAAAGATTTGTCTGAGATTTTTCACAAATTGTCCTACCCCTTCAAGCAATGATAAGAAAAAATGCAATTTTTAGATGGAACAAGGATTCAAGAGAGTCATTTGAGTTGATTAAAAAATCATTATTAATGCTCCCTCATTGACAATCCCTGAATTTCTCAAAAATTTTGTATTATATACTTTTTCATTTGATACATCATATGCAACAGTTTTGACACAGCTGAACGATGAAAATATTGAGGCACCCATCTCCTTTTTCGGTTCTAACTTGGAAGGCACTAAATTAAATTATTCAGCTGTAGAGAAACAAGCATTTGCTGTTTCTAAAACTTTGAAACATTTCAGATCTTTTCTTCTTAAAACCCATACAAAGATAGTTGTACCCTACCTTGTAGTAAGACAACTATTGATCCAAAGAGAAGTAGGGGAGAAAAGAGCTAATTGGGTAACTGCACTCCGAGAATATGATCTGGCTGGCTAAAATTGTCAGGGGCCAAGGTTTTTGTAGGATGTTAATAGGAGATTCCCAGTTACCACTAGAAGAAGATCAAGGTAATGAAGTGCGAATATCAGAGGTAAGCCTTAAGGACACACAATCACAATATGTTGATTTGAAATCTTATCTAAAAAAAGGATATGCTCCTATGCATATTAATTATAAAACAAAGCGAGCTTTAAGATTGAAAACAAATCAGTATGAACTAGTCGATGATGTATTATTTAGGAAAAATTATGATTCAGTATTGTTGAGATGCCTAGAGAAACTTGAAGCCAAAAAGGTCATGCAGGAATTACATGATGGACCAGTTGGAGGAACATTTGGAGGAAATACCACTGCTCACAAAATCCTACATGTAGGATATTAGTGGCCAATAGTATTTAAAGATGCACATGAATATGAAAGGGAGTGCAAAACTTGTCAAACCATAGCCATAAGAGAAAGAAAGCCAGCATTCCCTTTACAACCAGTTAACATCCAAAACCATTCGAACAATGGGGATTAGACATAATTGGTGAGATTATTCCTAACTCTTTTGAATAACATAGGTACATCCTTATAACTACTAATTACTTTACTAAGTGGGTAGAAGTTGTCCCATTAAATATAGTTAATACATAAAACATCACAGACTTCATTGATCAATACATAATTACCAGGTTTGGCTTACCCTCAGCTTTAATGTTTAACAATGCATCTTACTTTTCTGGAAATACAATGGTAGAATTTTCTCTTAAGCGAGGTTTCAAGTTGAAATATTCAGCCAATTATTATCCTCAAGGTAATGGATTAGTAGAATCAACAAACAAGATTTTCATCAGAATTATTGAAAGGACTATTGATCAAAATCATAGGAATTGGCACAAAGCATTAACATTTGCTCTATGGGCAGACATTATTACTGAGAAAGCCTCTATTGGTTCTTCTAATTTCACTTTAGTTTATGGAAAAGAAGTTGTTCTTCCCACAAATGTAAAAATACCATCTCTTGCCCTAGTACAATTCATTGATGAAAACCCTTCATCTTCTCTCCAGGCTAGACAATTTCAAATTCTCAAGCTTGAAGAAGAAAGTGAAAAGGCTAATTCAACCCACTTCCATCATCAACAATTAGTCAAAGCTTCTTTTGAGACAACTTCTCCCAGTCAAAAAAACTCTTGAAGTAGGTGACTTGGTTCTGAAATGGGACAAAGCACATGAGGAAAAGGGTAGACATACCAAATTCAAAAGACTATGGCTTGGCCCTTTTCAAATCATTGAAAAAATTGGACAATCATCGTTTATTTTACAAGACTTGTCAGGTAAGAAGGATTCTTTACCAGTCAATGGGAAAATTTTGGAAAAATACTTCTCCTAGGAGATAACCTCTTCCAATTTTGTAACATATTGCTTTTTAGGAAAATAATTGTTAACTAGTATTTATTTTTGGCTTTTCAAAATAAAATCTTTGACAACATTTCTTTTTTTTGCTTTTATACAGATTAAGAGTTAAAAGGAATAATTAAGACATTTGAGTACTAAAGTAAACTTGATTTGTTTGGAAAAACTTGCCCTTGCTTAAACTATTTATTTTACGAACAAACTCTTATCTTTATAGAATATGAAGGTTTTGTCATCAGTCAAGAAAATAATCTTTAACCTAGTAAGGAATTTCTGCAGATCAATATCTTAAAAACTCTATCATTATCACCCAAAACTCTCAAGAGAGACAATGTGGGAGGACAGGAAGCATATTCCTTCAGTAATGGGTTCTCAGGGTACCATCAGATTAAGATTGCACCAGAAGGCAAGAGTAAGACCACCTTCGTGACAGAATGGGGATGTTTCCAGTATACAACAATGCCATTTGGACTGAAGAATGTGCCGACAATATTCTCCCGCGTAGTCATCACGACATTCAAAGAATTTATCCACAAATTCTTGGAGGTCTATTTTTATGAATGGACAGTGTTTGGGCTAGTTAAGCCCCGTGTCAACAATCTGTGCTTAATGTTGGATACGTGCCGAAGGTATCAGATTGCACTGACCCTGAAGAAATGTTTGTTTTGTGTCAAATTTAGGATTTTGTTGGGCCATGTGGTATGCAGGCAAGGATTAATGGTGGACCCTACCAAGATCACAACCATAATCAATTTGGAAGCCCCAAGGAGTGTTAAACAAATGCATACAACACTGGCTCATACTGGATACTATTGAAATTTCATCAAGAGTTATGCTCGGATTACCACGTTGATGGAGAAGCTGTTGAAAAAGGATGCTACATTCTGTTGGAATGAAGAATGTCAGTGCAACCTGGATGTATTGAAGGAGAAAATGGCCATCATGCCAATCCTAGTATTCCCGGATTGGAAGAAGGAATTCCATGTGCATGTTGATGTTTCATGTATTGTGCTAGGAGAAGTGTTGACACAAGCTGGCGAAGGAGAAATAGATCACCCTATAGCATTTCCAAGTAGAAAACTATCAAAGGCTGAGAAGAATTACTCCACCACAAAGTGTGAAGGATTGGCTATGGTGTACACGCTCCAAAAATTCAACCATTACCTGCTAGGCAGACACGTCAAGATGTACACAGACCATTCTGCATTAAAGTATCTAGTCAATAAGCCTGTGTTGGGGGGAAATATGTAGATGGCTAATGTTGTTTCAATAATATGATTTTGAAGTAATTGTGAAGCTAAGAAGATTGAACACGGGACCAGACCATCTATCGCGCATTGAAACAGGTGAGGATCCTACCAATTTGGAGGAAGGGCTACCTCACGTGCAACTCTTCGCGATGTGCGTAGTGGATAATCACTTCATGGATATTATCCACTTCTTGACTACAGGGACAACTCTAGAGGGATATATGAGTCAACAGAAGAAAGAATTGGTGGTGTGCACGACAAGATTTTTGGTCATTGTGGGCCATTTGTATAAGATGGGATCCAGTGAAATACTTCAAAATTATGTGCCTAGTTTTGAGTGAAATAGTATCCTTGCTAAAGATCATGGAGGATCTGCGGAAGGACATTATGCAGGGAAAGCAACAACGTAAAAGATTTTATGGGCTGGGTTATGGTGGCTGATGCTGCACAAATATTCTAAAGCATATTGTATGGCATGTGATGCATGTTAGAGAATGGGCAGGCTATCGTAGAGGGATGAGCTGCCTCTGAATCCACAGGAGTCATTGCAGCCATTTGAGAAATGGGAAATTGATTTTGTAGGGCCGATTCAATCCCTAGGTAAGAAAACTGGGGAGTGCTATGTCATCATCGCAATGGAATATTTAAACAGATGGGCAAAGGCACAACTTGTGAAAGACTATACAGGGGCAACAACAACAAAGTTTTTGTTTGAATATGTCTTCACTAGGTTTTGTTTCTCGAAGGTATTGATGAGTGATCACGGTATGCATTTTCTTAATGAAACGATTAATGCACTGAAAAATATTTGTAATGCATACCGGAATGATTGGGACATGCACATACCAGAAGTGTTATAGGCTTACAGAATTACTTGTAAAAAGCTCACTGATTAGACACCTTTTGGGTCGGTATATGGTGTACAAGCTGTGATGCCTATGGAGTACATTTTGCCTAGTCTATGCATAGCAGCTTTCACAGTGATGGTGGATTGTGGAGCCTTAGAAGTGAGGATCGCACAACTAATGGAGCTCGAGGAAGATATGTTTTTGGCTAGATTCCATCAGCAGGTTCAGAAGGAATGCAAAAAATCTTAGCACGATCGGCACATCAAAATGCGCACCTTCAAGGTAAATTATTTGGTGTTATTATATGACAGTAAGTTTGCTAAGTTTACAGGAAAATTTCAGATGCACTGGCTATGACCATATGATATCAAAGAAATTACCGATGGTGGAGCAGTTCAGATCACAAAGTTGAATGGAAATCTATTTCTGAGAAGGGTTAATGGAAGCCAATTGAAGCCATATATGTAGGATCCGACCCAATGACTACATGATGGTAGAATAGTCTTAGCACTTTATGCAGTTGCAAGAGAGCGTGGGACTATAAGCTATACTACTTGGGTTGTAGAGCTACGCGACAGAGGGTCTACGTGAAAATGGGTGATGTCACAGTCCCAAAAGAAGTGCAAAGAGAGTTGCACTATAGGGGGAGAGACCGCATAGCACAGCCAGAAAGTGATAGTTACAATCATTGTTCATGATTTGACTGCCAGGAGACAGTTAAGAGGAGCGGGGGGGTGGCATTTAAGGCATTTAAGAGTGAAATCCTTGGAGATCTGCCACCAAATTAGCATTTATGGATGAATTTTGGGGGGAATGATCGAATTTGAATTCAAAATCGGCTATAAATTACATGTGGCCATTCAACAGGAAACACTTTGCATCCTTATAGTTTTTATCTAGTTGTGTTGTTGATTGTCTATGAATCACTCGTATTGGGAGGATTTAATCATGAGCCCTACATTTTCCAAGTTATTAGAGGTAAATAAAACATTCATCCTGGAAAATATGCTAGGACCAAGCCCCGCAAAAACTATGAGTACTGGTGGAGATGTCGCTTCTGAGGGAGCGGTTCCTGAAGTTGTGAGCATGGAGGCTCCAAATGTTGTGCCTACAGCGTTGAGGTCACCTAGGCCAAAAGCTACACTAGTGTGAGAGGCCCCTAATCCCAATAAATACAAGCAGAAGAAGCCCATGCAGGTGCGTGAGTCACCGAGGAAGCATGATGATACACAGGCCCAAAAGAAAGAAAAGCAGTCAACGAAGGATAAGGGAAAAGTGGTCAACTTGGGGCCGAAGAGGGCACGGGGGATATAGATGCTAAGGGGTTGGAGCCTATCTCCAAACTCTCGGATTATATCCCTCCACGTAAAGGAAAAGTGAATATAGCCAAAGACCTAGACGCAGGAAAGTTCCTTTTAAATACACCCCTACTACCAGAAGACATCACTTTTGAAGGTTTGCGCTTGGGGCAGATTCCCTATTTAAAGCTAGAAGACTAGGATTTGGAAGACCATGAGAGGTTCCACGACCTTGTGATGGAGAACTATATGAAGTGGGTCTTCTACAATAAATTAGGTGTCACCGCATTAGAGCCTATCGAGTGGATTCGTAGAGTGAATTAGTCAAGGTTGCTGAACTTGTTGTGGGTGCCCCACTACCACTACTCCAACATCAACCTTATTGTTATAAAGCAGTTGTTGACCTTGGTATATGACAGATGTTTGTGGATGAGCATGCCGATCCCTATCACTGATATGCTAATCCATTGGATCATGTTGTTGCCGCACTCTGTATTGAATCCGACAAGAGATTTTGGCAGAAAAATGACCGAGTGTGACCTCGCAGAGAAAATGAAGGAAAAATTCAAGCTTGTGAAGAAGCCACGTGGGTACTCTATTACTTCAATCACCAACCTCGTGGAAAAAATTGCTATGTAAATCCTTGTTGGTAAAGTCATGAGAAAATTTCATGCTAACGAGGTTCCGATGTCAGTTATTTCACTAGCTACATAGTGCGCAGAGGGTGTGTAGTTCAATTGGCCGCACTACCTCTGTAGTGACTTCCTTGTGAATTGTCAAGAGGCACATGATGAGAGTAAAACATTCCACTATGCGTGGCTATTACTCTCCATCGTATTAGTTGCGTGGGATCTACCAGAGGACTGTCAGTTTCCTCCCATGGAGAAATATTTATTGAAGGCTACACAGTTTACATCCCTATAGGCAACAAAGGACGTCACGCATGTCACAGATACCAAAGTATTATGGGTGCTGATGGAGGCAAGCATTCACATGGCCATCAACCAGAAGCATGATTGTTACAAACCGTGTTTGATCAGCTAGCATAGTAAATGGAGTTTAAGGAAGATTTCCACCACATCTACATCAGGGCGCAAAAGGATCCGCAACAAAAATGGTTTGATCTACCTTACTTGGCCACGGACGATGCCATCCAAGAAACCATCAAGCATTGGCCAGTAGATTGGCACACTCCATCTGATCTGGCTATAGGCTCCATCAAGTCTGTGGAGAAGAAAAATAAGGAAGCAGTAAAGAAGAGGTCCAGCAGTTGGCTGAGAAGCGTAGAAAATAGGCTGAGGAGAAGGCCTGGGTGGAAAAGGAGTGTGCTATGAATCAACATGTTGAACAAGAAGCGTGTGACTTTGAGCTCAGTGGTAAGTCTCCTTTGCCCCAAACGGAGGAGGAGAACTAGTCAGACTAGGGCGGTGGTAGTCAGGAGGAACAGAGCACTCCCTTTCGATAAATAGATACAACGATCATCAGAAGGAGGGGCTACAGAAGAATTCAAAAGCAACAAAGTCATCACTGGAGCCAATCACTCTAACAGAATGTGACCTTGATGAGATTAGAGAGAAGGTACGTGATACCACAGTGGAACTATTGCAGTAGTTCGACCAATAACAGCAGCAGGCGCTACGTACCATTTAGAAGGATCTGCGCGAGCTGTAGATCTAGACCAGTAGGATCCAGGTGAGTGCAGGGAAACTAAGAACTCCACAAACAAGATTGGTGTCGGGGACTAGTCAAGCTGTAGAGATGGTTTGATCAATGGATCTTTAGGTAGTCATGCTACCAGATGGATCCTTGAGTGTGGAGGTAGCTGATAACAAGCTCTTTGTAAGTTCTCTGAAGAACATCGGCCTCAACCTCACAACGCTGCCCAATGAATATCATCACACACTGCAGGCAGGTGTGACAACAAAGTTCATAGCATGAGAGTAGTGCACGCTAAGCATAATCAGTGAATATAGGGTGAACAATGAGTAGATGTTCACCAAAATTATAGAGGTGCTAAAGGCAAAGGAGACAATACAAGCACAAAGTGCTCAAACAGCGGCCACAGTGGCAAAAGCTTGCAGAACAGTGCCAGAGTTGCACATACCAGAGAAAGCACCGTTGGAGGCGAAGATCAAAAAGCTTGCTACAAGCATGTATGACACCAAGGTCGAGGTGGCCTTAGTCCAGTTTGAGTTAAAACATGAATATAACAGAACTCGAGCTGAAGTCATAGCCTTTAACCCCGCCAGAGGTAAGGGAACAACGTGAAGCCATTGTCAAGGAGGGAGTTCCTACGGTAGATGCTACTATCGGGGATTGCACTGCACTATTTGAATAGGCTATGGAGGTAGTAATGACTCTGTAGGAAGATCCCAACCTATAGAGACTGAATATAGAAGTCCGCGAGCTCCAGCAACAATATGATGAAGTAATGGCAATGTCGCACACTGTTGCTACAACACAACACCTCGCCAAGTTGCAAGAAGCTAAGCAGCTGCTTACATAGGTGGAAGCAGTGCAAAATAAAGAGGTAGTCCTTAAGGCTAGATTGGGGCCTTGGTTTGATGATGCCTACATAGTCTCCACCAATATTCGGGAAAAATTGGAGAACTTACAGAGCATGCAACAAAAGATCAAACAAGAGAGTGCAGGACTAGCCATAGAGCAGCTAGTAGAACATATCAAGCAGGTATCCACGCACAGAGCGACTAAAGTAGCGATTGCACAAGTGGAGTTGGGGGATCTTCGCAGCAAGATCTCTGCACTAACTGAATGACTTGAGGACGAGTCATGATCTTTGTGTTGGGAGCCTATTGGGATGGGGTCCCTTGGGTCAGGTTTTGGGGCAAAAGCCCAAGTTTTGATGTACAAAATGTAAAGTCTCTGCAAATTGTTGTTGTGGAGTGTGTAGATAATTAAAGAGTCAAAAAGGGTTTTTACCCTCTTTTATGTAAGTTAAATCGGATTTTTGTAGATCTATCCATGGTCCGTGGACCATGGGATTGTATAAATAAGTGTGTCTTAGGGATGTCTAAAGCAGATAGTAGAAGGATGAAGACAGAGGTAATGAGTCAATAGAAGGAAGTTCAGAGAAGTCTTAGTGGAAGAAAAGACTCTACAATTGTGTACGTAGAGGCCTATAGTAGAGTCTGTTGCTGAGTGCGTGGACGCCTGGAGCTGAGTGTGTAGGGAAGTCGTGAGTCTGTAAGCTAAACCGAATATTAATAGAGAAGATTATTACAGAAATTCCTATGTTTTACGTATTTACTTCTGTTATGTATGAATCCGCTTTATGCTATGAAGAATGGTGGGTTATGAAATAATGTGGTATTGATGTGCGATTTTACTTAACCTATATTGTTATATGAACGCAATTAATGTTAAGGGTTTGCATGAAAATTATAACATTGTATGTTAGAGTTATTGAACACTTAAGCAAATTTGAGTAAATACTGGGTTAAGAGTAATCTTTGATATAGGTAAGTAGTTAACTTACCTATTTAGGGTCCACGAAAGCCAGTCATAGAACTTCATGGAGGTCTAGAGGTTGATTAAGGGAAGTTACATCGATAAGCCTTAAGGGCTTATCGATCTACATGAAGGCATATTAGGGCATAAAACAACATCACACTGATCTCTAGGTGCAGAAACTTGGTTCCAACTGTTACACAATAATTTGTCACCGTTAGTCACCGTCCCTGTTACCCCTTTCCCGCACGGTGGAGGACTCATTCCAGGACCTGTGAGCAGTGACATAGCTTAAAAACACTTGCATTATGTTCCCCTCAGTATGGACTTCATTTGCCCTGAAGACACCTCCTGCAAAATATCCCTAAAAAGTGCCTCTTTTCCATTAGCGCGGGCCCACAGAGTAACACCCGCGACCATTGGCGCTCTGTCATAGAGAAATACTCGCGCCAACCAAATTTGGGAAAGATTTTTGACAAACGCGCGCCCGGATGTTTTTTCCCTTCATTGTCATCCAGTCTTTTGGGGATAAAGCTGACCTTCTAGATGTCGAGACTCATCATCTATCCTCATCATCTATCCACAACGGCTTTTTGGGGATAATGCCAATCCATAATGAGTGTCTGGATGCATTGTATCTTCTTCCCTTCTCCATCTATAAAAGCCCATCCTCATGCATTTGACAAGCTAGTTCTTGAGTTCTGAAGTATTGGTGATAGTGCTAGTATTGATTATACTTGTCTTGAGTGAGGTTATGCTGCCGGAAGTCTGAGCTGTGTATCCACAAGTAAAGAGAGAGAGAGATCTATTGCAAGGCATATGTAGCTGCTCGCCCAGCCAGAGGAGAGATTCAACGTCAGAACATTGGTTGTACTTTTCTCTGCTTGTTCATTAATAAACGACTATTATTATGGTTCCAATCTTACTGTTCATAATGATGATGTTTGATTTATGTCCTTTCTGACTGATATATAGTTGTATATCGTGGATTTTATGCTTGTATTCGCTTCGTTCTTTGCATGTGCAGGTGTCCATACGCGGAGATCGCTAGGATTGTGACCTGCCGGAGCTGAGGAACGGGGATATCAACTCGTCTACGACAATAGCGTTGGATTCCAGGTTGGTTCTTCTTATCCACTTTCGATTTACAACTAGGAACTTGCATAATAGCGTGATTGATTGTTGCTAGACCCATTTTGGGCTAGTGGGATCGCCTCTGTCCGCAGAGGGGATTTACCTCTTCAACAATTTGGCGACTCCACTGGGGACAGCTATTTGTTGTTTGATTCATAAACCTTGGACGGAGCCTGAAGTATGGGCAGGCAGCCTTCAAAACGCTATTGCTTTGCATTAGCGGAGTAGATCAACACCGCTTCAGTCAATCTCCGGGTTGGTTTACGAACCAAACAGCTTGGAGTTTGTCATGCACCTTGATCTCTCTTGTTTGCTTGCTTAGATGAGTTTTTTGAGCTGGATTTTTATGCTTGGTCTGCCTGTCTGTATATTTGATCTGTCTGGTTTCTGTTAGTCAAGCCGTGGACTGTTGGTCAAGCCGTGAACTATTGGTTTTTAATTTTTTGTCGGCAAATTTGATTAGCGCGTTTTTAGGCCTGACAGTCGCGCCAGTTGGCGCAGGTTGCACATTGACAGACCGCGCCAATCCTTAATTAGCGTAGTTTTCTTCCTGACAGTCGCGCCAACCCTATGAACTTGTTCATTTTGCTTGTTTACAACCTCCCAAGCTTGGGTTTCCTGTTTTGTTCAATCATCTGAATGTATCAGAGTCTTTTTTGACTGGTTTTGAGTCTTTTTCTGGAAAATTATTAATTTGATTTCCTTTGATCATTACTTGGAGGTTTGTCTCGATCTTTTCACAATTTTGCATCTTTTTGCTTTTGTTTTTGCAAAAAAAAACTCCCCCTCATTCGCCGGGGGTGGCTAAATTGTGTATGAGTGTTAATCGCCTTTGAGTGTTTTTAGTTTATGATCTTTGGAAATCTCACCCGTTTTTCTTGGTTTGCACTTGATTGGTTCTTAGATTACATTAGAATCACCGTGTGTTTGAGAATTCTCTTGCATAGATCACACTTGCATAATTAGAATTCTCATTTTCAGGATATGAATGAAAAGTGTGCATAGATTACATTTGCATAATTTGGGTGTTTGCCAGTTTCTGTTTTGGTCTTCTCTTGATCCAGTCAACTTTTTGGATACTCTTTTGCATCTTTTTCAGTGATTGTTGAAGCTTTTTTTTGGGTTATTCGAGCAATTTAGTTCTTTTTGCTTGATTTCCATATGGCTTCGTTTTGAGCCTAGATCACATGGCTCATTGAGATTTTGGAGTTTTTCTTGGTTTGAAGGATTGCCTTTCTTTTCAAAGACTTGATTGTGTCCATTGAGTGAAATTTTCTTTTTTGCTCTCTGTTATCGTATCTCTCAAAATTTACTTAGTGCATTTTGCCAATAAAAGAAAAACGAACAATCTCTTTTGCGTTATATTAGTTAATGGAAATTAAAGTTTTTCGTTGTTGTTAGTGATTAATGACTTTAAAGAAAAGTTTCTTTTATTGCCATTAGCTGCATTAGAGTTATCATTGTTTGTTTTATGATCATTTTGTTCGATTGAAAGATCTCAACTCTCTCGTAGTTAGCATTCATCGAATGAAATGATATATTTTGGCATATAGTTTGCATCTAGGAAATTTTGAGATATTACATACGGTAGGACCTGAAAACTGAAACCTAATCAAAGATCAACTGTAAAATGAACTGAATGAATCTAACAATGCATTGGAACTTAACGCATACATTCTAGAGGTCTAGGCTAGAGACGTGTTCCGACGTCGTTAAACCTAGTCACTGTTGTTTCACATTATGGTTGGGTGATTCCTCCTTTTGTGACTCGATAGTGGTCTAGCACGGATTTGTGCTCCCACGTACCGTCGAGTATATGTGGAGACCCCACTAGGTTATCATCCTTTATCCATAGGAAGCCGTGTTTGCCGCCTTACAAGCCGTAATGCACTGAACACAACATTCAAGAAGATTGACTGCCGTACGGGAAGTCCTTGGTTTTCATCTGATTGCCAAGGTGTATAAGCAGTTTTATGGATTGTTTGGTAAACCTCTTGCCTAGTTCTCCAGAGTATTCACTTTTGATCCTTTTCGGACTCCTTAAAAGAAAAGGTGCCAGTGAGCGTCTTGTCACTTCGTGCTCATTAAACATTCGAAGGAGACTAGAGTCATCTTTTTGTCCTTTTCTCGACTCTTAAAACATGAAAAGGTCAAGTTAAGTCCGTGCGTCTTAAAATTTATTCGGCCACGATTCACATTTACCCAGTTAGATCTTGTTTGCGTTAGCTTGAGTAGGGTTCTTTCTTGTTTTCAATGGAATCCTTCCCTGAGTCTACCGGCCAAGTTGTTCCCCCGGATGGAAACCCTAGTCCATTTCCTTCTTTTGGAAATGTCGGTGCTCCATATATGGCAACTTTGTCTTTGCCTGGGTTAACCATCGGTTTGCCCGTATGGTTGTTTTTGACCTCGGTAGTCCCAAGTGTGATGACTCCTGTTCCACCGTCTCCTCCACCCGAACAACATCATGTTGATTCCAAGGTGGACCTCTCCCCTTCTTCGCCTATTTCTGCGTCCTCATCTTCTACTTCGCCTGGCGAAAGTCTGGATTCAAGTAACCAGGTGGCTAAGAAGAAGAAGAAGAAGACGAAGAAGAAGAAGACTCCTAAACGAGAGGTTAAAAGTACAACTCAAGTCGAGCCACCTTCTGCTCCTCCGCGGAAGGTCAAATTTCCTTGTAGGTTGTGCAAGGAGGACCATCTTCTTCGCGATTTTCCTGGCATTCCCAAGGTCTTAGAAGTATGGTCTCGTGATCCGGCCCGCCCCTCATCGTCCTCTGAAGCTCATGGCGATGCTACTCTATCAGCTAGAAATGGTAAGGGAAAAGGGAAGATTCGAATCCCATGTAGACTTTGTGAGGGCAATCATCCCCTTCACCTTTGTCTGCTCATGGATAAAGCCTCTGTTGTCTTGGAAAGTCTTACAGCTCCCTCACCCCAACTTCCCATTGGTTATCAACATCTCTCTGCAGCCGCAGATCATTGCCCTGCTGACAAAGAGATCGACCAAGATTCCTCTCTTGTCCAGCCTCCTCTTCCTGAACTTGGCTCTGCCAAGCCTGTTCCAGACCAACCATTGGTCGGAAATAGTGTCGACTCGAGTTCACCACCCGTAGACCACTATGTTTTGGAAGAGCATCATTCCCATGTTCTTCTCATCTCCTCAGATTCTCCTGAGTCCGGAAATGACTCTCCTATCCCAGCTGCTCCCGAGAGTCCTGCTTCAGTCCCTTTAGAGCAAGGGGGCAATCATACAATTCCCCCACCACGTAGTTCAGTCGTTTCCTTCGACTGGAGTCGTTTGACTAACCCCCGCCTTCCATCCCATGTGCCTTTTTGGATCACGGTACATGCCTATAATAAGGCGATACCTGGCACTATTTTGGATGACGGTGCATCTGTCAGTTTTATGCCTGCCACTACTTGGCAAGCTTTGGGTTCCCCACAGCTTCAGCCAGTCGCACCGAATCTGACGACTTTTGACGGAGGAACTACTCAACCATTAGGGATCCTTCCAAAGTTCCCTATTACTTTGGGAGGTAAGACCGTCTATATAGACGTATCGGTTACCCAAGGTGCTTTAGATTTCAGTCTTCTCCTTGGTCGTGACTATGTTTATGCCATGGGGGCCCTTGTCTCTTCACTTTTTCGTGTGGTTTGCTTTCCACACGATGGAAGAATTGTGACTATCGATCAATTATCGTTCGTTCGTCCACGGGTCCCTCCTGCGCAGTCGTCATCCCCTCCTGGTTTTCATCCACCAGTTGCATCTGCCCCACCACAGATCAACTACGTGGCCACCTATCCCGTGCCTGTATCCAGCGATGCCGCCGTCGTGCACAGTGTCCTGGGGGCATTGGGTCCTGACTTCCGAGATGTTGTCCTTCCACCGGGAGTGGCACTCTTGGAAGCCCCGACTTCCTGTTCATTATGATGAAGTTTGGTCGGAGCATAGTTCCTTTCCTGTGTCAAGCTCCTTAAAAAATGAAACTGGTACTAGTCCGAGCATAGTTCCTGATCTTGTGTCAAGCTCATTAAAAAATGAAATAAAGGTTATGAGGATAGTTCTTTTTCTAGGTCAACCTCATTAAAAAATGAAACATTTCCTCCTTTCCAAATCGAGTCTTTGATTAAGATCTCGTAAAATACAAGTCGAGTCTTTCCTAGATCTCGAAAGTCAACCTTCATTCCATCCGCTTTGTTGAATGATTTGCGTCATTATGCTGGGGGCATGCGAACTTATAACAAGCATAGTTTTTCGTTTCAAGCTTGTGTAAACATGAAACCGAATCTAAGCAAAGTTCTCCATGGTTCAAGCTTGTGTAAAAATGAACCCATACCTGATTTACATCTTGTGATTGCCTTTTATCTGCTAATTCTGTTAGATGAGCCTTGGTTGTTTCATTCCATCGCCACCATCTCTTTGGCTGATCATATGCTTTCACTGTGTTGTTTTTCCTTTCCTGAGGAACCGCAGCGGTGAGTGGTTTTTTTAGCCAGCCTCTTGACCATTATATGTTTTGAGCAGCTCCACCATTACCGGAACCAGTTGCTACCCTTTATACCACTTGTTCCTCTAGGATGAATCTCCTTTAAGCTCTTTTATGACTCGTAAAATATGAAAAGATTTCCGAGTATTTTTCCCTTTTTGACTCATTAAAGAGAATAAAAATGGAGGTCTACTTTCAGCTCTTTTCCGACCGTTTAAATGTGAAAAGATCGCCGAGTTATCCCTCTTGACTCGCTAAACGTAAATAAGAGGCGGTCGTTTTAAGTTCTTTTTGTTGACCGTTAAAACACAAAAAGATTACCGGGTTTTTGTCGTTTCAGACTCGTTATTGGTTACGAAACGACGTGGTTTCAATCGCTTTTTTACTTTTTCAGGTCGAAATCACTACTTATGAAAAGTACTCCTCGATCGTAATGGTCGGGCGGTTCTTTCGAGCATTGTTTTATACTTTTTCGGGCTCGAGAGACACAACTTTACGAAAAAGGACACCCTGGAGTTTCCTTTTCTGCTGTCTTTTCAAACTCTCTAAACATGAAAAGACGCCGAGTTCTTCCTTTGTCAGACTCGTTAAAACCTGATGACATCGGATTCTGTCAAAATGACGCACCACAAGCATATGCTATCCCCATCAAGCTTGTTAAAAATAATTGGGGTACTCGCCAGAAATGGCGGGGGGAAAAAGAATTTTTTTTGGAACCATAATTATTGTCGTGTCGGCAGTATGTCGCTCTTGAACATGGCACTTCTCTGCTTTCGTGTCTGGGTGGGGATATCTCATCTCATTTTTCACTTGCCTCCGTGGATTTGGGTAATCCTATTTAACCTCTCATCTGCTCATTGCCTCGTCATCATGACCTCTGATCCATTGATGTCAAATACTTCCAACTCCACTGTCGTGTCGCCGATATGTTCAAGAGAAGTTGACCTTTGCAGAAAAACAACCTCTGATAGCTCATATAATCCTGATTCACAACATTATCTCTCCGTCTCGTGTCGATGATGTGGGAAACATTATGGCCCACCTTCAATCAAGGTCACTTCCTGTCGACTTCAGCTCATTATCCAGGAAGTTGATCTAGAGACTCCCTACCGGTGCCTTGGAGCCTACATGCCCTAATGGCAGGTTCTTCGTGTTCGACGCGAGGTTTTCATCATTGGCCTCCAATCGAATGATTCTACGGGTGTTCGACATCAGATCACTAATTTGCACACCGTAGATTGTACCTATAGTACCTTGAGGGCCATTGTCATTATTGGTGGTACCTCTCGCGTCTGTTAACAGTTTCCATCATTGACTGGTAATCAGACGATGTTCATGCATGTTCGATGTCAGCTCATATATTCGCATGCTTGAAATTGTACTTTCGTTCGGGTCGAGATGGAGCGCAAGACCCTGGATTTTGCTATTATAATCCAGGCGTGATTCTTGATACATGACTCAATCACTGGATGGCTGCGACCATACCTGAGTCTATTCATTGATCCTAACCAGATGGCTGCGCCCATACTATGGATCTAGATTATCATGTACTCTCTTATGGATGGCTGCGACCATACCACATACATCATGTACTTAAGCTATCAGTTGTATCTCTCGATGCAGATTCTCCGCGACGGCTACATATGTTCTTGTAAAGCATTTCACCCCTCTCTCTCTCTCGGGCCTCATGCTTTGGGGGGCATCTGTTACACAGTAATTTGTCACCGTTGGTCACCGTCCCTGTTACCCCTTTCCCGCACAGTGGAGGACTCATTCCGGGACCTGTGAGCAGTGACATAGCTTAAAAACACTTGCATTATGTTCCCCTCAGTATGGACTTCATTTGCCCTGAAGACACCTCCTGCAAAATATCCCTAAAAAATGCCTCTTTTCCATTAGCGCGGGCCCACAGAGTAACATCCGCGACCATTGGCGCTCTATCATAGAGAAATACTCATGGCAACCAAATTTGGGAAAGATTTTTGACAAACGCGCGCCCGGATGTTTTTTCCCTTCATTGTCATCCAGTCTTTTGGGGATAAAGCTGACCTTCTAGATGTTGAGACTCATCATCTATCCTCATCATCTATCCACAGCGGCTTTTTGGGGATAATGCCAATCCATAATGAGTGTCTGGATGCATTGTATCTTCTTCCCTTCTCCATCTATAAAAGCCCATCCTCATGCATTTGACAAGCTAGTTCTTGAGTTCTGAAGTATTGTTGATAGTGCTAGTATTGATTATACTTGTATTGAGTAAGGTTATGCTGCCAGAAGTTTGAGCTGTGTATCCACAAGTAAAGAGAGAGAGAGATCTATTGCAAGGCATATGTAGCTGCTCGCCCAGCCAGAGGAGAGATTCAACGTCAGAACATTGGTTGTACTTTTCTCTGCTTGTTCAGTAATAAACGACTATTATTATGGTTCCAATCTTACTGTTCATAATGATGATGTTTGATTTATGTCCTTTTTGACTGATATATAGTTGTATATCGTGGATTTTATGCTTGTATTCACTTCGTTCTTTGCACGTGCAGGTGTCCATACGCGGAGATCGCTAGGATTGTGACCTGCCGGAGCTGAGGAACGGGATATCAACTCGTCTACGACAATAGCGTTGGATTCCAGGTTGGTTCTTCTCATCCACTTTCGATTTACAACTAGGAACTTGCATAATAGCGTGATTGATTGTTGCTAGACCCATTTTGGGCTAGTGGGATCGCCTCTGTCCGCAGAGGGGATTTACCTCTTCAACACCAACATCCCCCCATACTGCTTTGGGTGAGACTTCATTCCACGCTCCATGGATTGATGCCGAAAGGGCTAGTAGTGTAGGGATTTTTCTGGCACAACTAATTATGAACCTGGGTCAGGACCCACTAAGCCACCAATTGTCTAAGCTCGTTGGCAACGGAGTGATGCTTGTGTTCCTACGTGATTCCGCCGGGGTACTATCCTGGTCTGCTGGTAGTGGAGAAACACCAGAAAGTAAACTAAAACTTTGATAGCTATAAAGCTTGTGCACCAATAAACCCCTCACCTGCAATCAAAACAACTATGTTGGCTTGGCTTGGAATGTGTGTCAACCAGCCAAGAGCTTGATAGATGCTACATATTACAATCAAGCAAGTGTGGAAACCAAGATGAATAGAGAATTGAACAATACTTTCAGAGGTGTTAGACTTAATTTTCACGAGAAAGGTCCATTCAGAGAGCTGGAGTTCTACAAGTGTGTTACCTAGTGTTGTAGTAGCTACAACCATCCTCCAAAATTTTTCCTTAGCTTCGTTTTGGAGCCTCCCTACCAACCATCCTCAGTCGCATGTCTTGTAATGTCCAGTACATAAGCTTCATTGGTTTTTCAGTAGCTTTCCAGCCTGTGCATGATTGTTTGCTTCACTCCCCTCATAGGCTACCACTCTGTACTTGGACCAGCTATTAGCTGAGCAGCTCCCTCAAAAAATTGCGCAACTCTGGAGGTGAACCAGCCTTCCCTCCAGAAATTGTGCAAATCTAATTAGGAGTCTACTGGGCTTAGAAATTGTGCAATCTCGCCCAACAGTGCATATCATCCCAAAAATTTCACAATTTTTGGCAGCAGCCAGCTGCTCCTCCCACAAATTGCACAATCCCTTTGGACAGCCAGCCCAACTTCCTCCCAAAAATTGTGCAAAAATCCCTCTTAGAAAGGCAGGTTGTTGCATGTGCCTTTAGGATGACCGATTCCTTCTAGGACCAAGAAAAATTGGCTTGCATGCATGGGCTACTTTTTCTTGAAATAGAAAAAACAAACATGAAAAAAAGAATCCCTAGATTTTAGGGATCTATTTGTAGCAACTGGAGGTTACATGCAAAAATCGTTTTAGAAACTTTCCTCCAAGTGTTGCTTTTTCCTAGATTTGTGGCATGTGCGTCATGAGCCTCAAACTTATTTATTCGATGCTTTAGAGATCATTATTCACATTGATCTTGGAGCTCTGACATCCCACAACACATCTAGGAGTATTTAGCACATCCAACTCAACTATTTCTGGGTAAGTCCGCTCTACTTGTCTTTTGTAGCATTTCTGTCACTTTTTTGTTTTGGCTTGTGTGAGTGTTTTTTGCTTTATTTTTGTGAATTCTTGATGTCATTTGCATGCATGTTAACCTATACAAGAACTGTTTCATTTCTCATTTTCATCTCACTACTGTCGCATACATGACATTATTTTTCATGAACGGTCGCCGATTCAGCGACTCGTTTTAGACAAATTCATGTTGTTCCTACTTAGACTCAGTATCATCATGCATTCACATATTCATTTGCTTTCAGCTGCCCTTATTTGGCATTATAGTGTTGGCATTGGTGTTGACAATAACTTAGTATTGTTTTCTTTCTAATGATGTCTTCTGTGCTTTGTATTGGGTTTCATGTATGATATTCTATGGTTATAACAATGTCTAATTCGACATGTTAATTTCCTAAAGCTAAGCTAAAACTTTGGTGAAATATATGCAAATTTCATGTGTTAAGGCATCTTCTTTGGGAGGAAGTTATGGACAGAGTGAAAATAGCAGTTGTTGGGCCGCTAAATTAACATACATTTTCACTCCATTTTCACCTTTATCCTCATTTTGTTACCTCATTTTATCACATTATCATTACATAACCTTATATTTCGATTACCATATGGGTTCATATTTTCATTTTCCAAAGTTATTTATTTTACGTATTTAAAGTGAATTTATGATTAAAAGTTAGAAAAATAACATGTATTTTCTTATACCTAAAGATGGAATGAGTTTGGTGACATGTGTAGGTGATGTAGAAGGTTGCAAGGCACTCTTATGTGGCCTCCAAGACTCAAATTCGAATTCTCTTGAAGATTTGAAGGAGATTTGGGATAGGGGTCAAGCATATCTCATGGAGA